>CM038678.1:709678758-710058185 GCA_021605205.1 Aegilops longissima | reverse complement strand
ATAAACGATACAATTGCAGAAATTCTTCTATCTGTTAAGCTTATTTTCTAAAAGAGAGATGGGTAAGAAACATGTAGAAAATATGATCAGCATGCTATAAAATTTCATGATGCAAGGATACGCACACGCTTCTTAGAATTGAGTTGACATATTTTTGCTGGACTGGAGCGGACTAGTTCTTTGGCCACTGGAATCTGCTTATTATCAGTAGGAGTTGGGTTTCTCTGTGCTGGAGTAGTATCTATAAAAACTGGAGTTGGTTTATTATCTCCTGGCGTTTGGATCTTTTGCAAAGGCCTTGTTTGTAACCCTTTCAGATTCTAACATAGTCGTCTTCCCCTTGCATGCCTTGTATAGAAGAATGGTGCTTTAATTATAAAACATGCAACAGCAGAGAGATGGAATAGGTACTGAAGAATAGAAAGGCATGACATATTGACATGTATTCCCTCCATCCGGAAAAAATGGATGGGTCTAGGCGTATTTCAGTTCTATATACATCATTTTTTATCCATTTTGGCAACATGTAATCCGGACGGAGGGAGTATGGTGTAAGAGCTAGGGATACGACAGGACAACACAGCAAAAAAAACTAGTTGAATGTAAAACTATATGCTAGCGGAATACGTACTGAAATAACCAAGGCAACATACACGTGTATGATTGGGAAAATAAGATGGCATTGCAACAGAGCACTAGAACAGCACTTCAATGTAAAAAAACATGGTATGGCAGATAGATGAAGTACGTACTGATGAATAACAATGCATAAGATATTCAGAAGCATGATGTCCAAATTAAGCAGATGGCATTGCGATAGAGTAGAATGACAGTACTTGAATTTGAAAACATGTTATCATGAATGGAATAGGTACTGAAAAATACGAAGGCATGACATATTTACATGCATGATCAGCATGCTAAGCACATGGCATTGCAACAGAGTAGATACACTCCAGGACATTATATGCATGTTGTACCCATATCATAGGCCAAGTTAGAGCAAGGACCTTGTGGGGTAAAGAGGATTCATCATCTTTCTGCAAGTCTTCTGGAGAACTCCGTTTACATGTTCCATCATATTGGGTATCATTGACATCAAGTTTATTGGCCTTTACATTGCTCCCTGAGGTTCTTGTGGATATATCAGTGTGTGCAATTATATCTGACATGCATGGAAGACAACTAGTAGTTAGATTTATGTAAATGAGTGCCTCTAGGAGACGACATAAATAGTAGGATTGGGGTTAACTAGCAGCAACAGGTCTCATAAACTAAAGGGAGAACACAGATGAAAGCTATAGAATATGTATCGTTTGTACTCGAGATTAACTAGATGGCACACAAAAGTATTAAAGAACAACATAGGTAATACTAGAAGTGGTATAATACTATAATCACCAGCCTGTGGGATAGCATTGGCTGATGGATGATAACTATCGAACAATGTTACCTAAAGAACAAGTATCTTAACTGAACTATGGAACAGCGTGAACTCCTGAACAAGACCCGTAAGAGATCAGCATGAATATACAATGAAATGTGATGATCTATTTTCCGTGCTTAGATGAATAACAAAGCCATAAATGTTGCACACAAGTAAGATGAGGGTACAACCTATCTGGCTGCCATCCATAGGAGTGAGCATCATGTGCTGACTTGTCGATGGCCCTGTGCAGTTGTTGTGGCTGTCCATGTAGGGCACGCACATTCGATGCAGGGAACTGTTGAGTGGGGACTGTAGCTCCCTTCTAGTGTATGCTTCCCTTGTTGGAGCAGCTGCGATGAGTCGGAAGACGGTGTGTCTGAAGATGCATATAACGCATAATGTTAAGAACGACATATCTCTTTGATCCGAAGAAATACACTAAGAGATCAACAACAAGGTACGAGAGTGGTCACACGTCTGTTGGCTGAAGATTAAATTGGGGTCACACGATTTTATTTTATTTTGGTACTGTCCGATCTACGCCGGATGGCTTGATGGCCGTCTTGTGCCTCCCGGCTGACACTGTTCGGAATCTTCCTCAAAGAGCCAGCGACCAACGGCAGAGCAGCCTGCCTCCGCCGTCCGTGGCCCCGGCCAAAACCCCACTCCCCGCCCCACCGCACTGCCGTGGTTGCGCCGCCCCCGGGCCAATCCACAAAGACTCCCCGTCATCCAGATCCGGCGGCGGCAGTACCTTCAACCCAGCAACTCTAAAAGATAGCCTCCGCGGCGAACTTGCGGCCCCGCACCCTTACGTTAGACACCAGCCAACCGGCAGCCTAGGAGCTCCGCCGCCTCGAGGGGTGCTGCTTCCCGTTGGGAATCGATTGGCCCAGAATAAAAATTTAGACAACTGACGCCTAAATAAAGTGATTTCAGATGAGGGTGCGACCTATCTGGCGGCATGGTGAAGTAGGAAGGTCCAGCTGCCGAGTCGGTGAGGTCGGCGCGGTTGCGGTGGCGACCGGCGGCAGGGAAAGAGCGATGTCGCCACGGTCGACGGCTACGTGGAAGCAGCGCCAGGACTCTAGACGGATCCGAAGTTGGAGCCGCTCCGGCGCCGTGAACAACGGCGGGGGTGAATCGACTCCGGTACGGTTCACGCGGCCGTCGTCGAGGCAGCACCAGCAACATGGAGTAAGAGGCACACGGACCAGTGCACGACGACAATTGGACAGCGTCTCCGGCATTAGGGAGGAGGGTGGCTGTGAAATTGGTGCGGTGGGGCCGCCATGGAGGTGGGGCTGAGGTTTCGCGGCTCGGGAGAAGGGAGCTTCCCGGGGAGAAGGTGATTTGGCGCCCACGAGGTATGAATGGGGGCGGGGGGGGGGGAATTGGGAGGAGTGGAACCATGTCTTACGGACGCATTTGTCTGAAATGTGAGGGGGAGTTACAGTTCTACCCTTGCCTATGGGCTTCTCGGCTTGGGTATGTGTACTGAGGGTCGGGGATAGTAGAGTAACTTTGCTTCTCAGCAAATAGTGGGCGGGAGCAATTTCGGGCGAGGAGGGCGTGTTTTGAACTATAGTGGGCGCGAGCGATTTCGGGCGAGGAGAGTGTGTTTTGAAATAGTGGGCGCGAGCTATTTCATGTGAGGAGAGCGTGTTTTGCCGACCATGGTTTATGAATTATTCGGCATATGTCATTTCGGCCGAGGAGAAGGCGCGCTTGGATGAAGTTACGAACCTACCCTCGATGTACAACGGGCCAATTGATGCGTGTCCCACATAGGACGGTAATTTCGCGTTTCCCATTTATTTGCTCAGGCAAATCCCACCGAGCAGACAGGATGTTTAACGGTTCGTTCAAATCTTGGGAGAACGAGCATCCACGTCTACCTTACCAAGTCGATTCGAATCAAATTTTGAAATATTAGCTTGCCACTTCTTTTTTAGATGGAGAGATGATGCTCGGGATTAATGTGTTTTACATGCTCGTTGCTAGCGATTTACTATATGACAAATAGTTGACCCACTCAAAAGCGTGAATCAAACCCAAAATGAAATATCTCGATTCAATGAACTAGCTCGCTCAAGAGGTCAAAATAGTGAACTAAATCCAAAATTGAACACCTCAATCGAGTAGCATGTTGTACAGTGTTATAGTACTCCATGAACATGTTGAAAGTCAAATTAATGAACTTGTTTGATATACGCATATATCCGCTCATGTGTGGATTGCGAGACAACATGTTCTCCAATTTAAATATTTGAATGCAAGTTTATATCGAAACATGGTTTATATCAGTCTTTGATGCATAAAACGCGACCTCCCCCTCTCTCGGACTCCTGTTCTCTCTCTCTCTCTCTCTCTCTCTCTCTCACTCTCTCGCCGACAATCTTCAATTTGTCATGCGCGATCCGACACAAAAACCTTGTTGGTCCCTCTCCTTTCTCTCTCTCTCTCTCTCTCTCTCTCTCTCTCTCTCTCTCTCTCTCTCTCTCTCTCTCTCTCTCTCTCTTTGTGTGTGTGTGGGGGGGGTCTTTCTAGTTCGCATTCATATATACACCATCTATAGGTCTCTCTCAAGACACTATGTATGATACTCTAGCTAGTCCAAGCTAGATATCTTGGGTGCACTCATCGACGCACACAAATTCCTTGGCTCTTTGCTCGTAACTCTCTCACGCACCACTATGTCATCTCGGAGCTCTTCCCCCCCTCTCTCAAACTCTCCATCCACCTGGGTCACACATACTCATGCATATCTCACTCGCACTCGATAGGTGTCGGTGTCAAAACCGGCGGATCTCGGGTAGGGGGTCCCGATCTGTGCGTCAAGGCTGATGGTAACAAGAAGCAAGGGACACAGATGTTTACCCAGGTTCGGGCCCTCTCGATGGAGGTAAAACCATACTTCATGCTTGATTAATATTGATGATATGGGTAGTACAAGAGTAGATCTACCACGAGATCGTAGAGGCTAAACCCTAAGAGCTAGCCTATGATGGTATGAATGTAATTGTGATCGGCCTTCTAAGGACCAACCTCTCCGGTTTATATAGGCACCGGAGAGGGCTAGGGTTTACATGGAGTCGGTTACAAGGAAGGAAATATAATATCCGGATCGCCAAGCTTGCCTTCCACGCCAAGGAAAGTCCCATCCGGACACGGGCCGAAGTCTTGAGTCTTGTATCTTCACGCTTCAATAGTCCGGACGTTGTACACAGTCCGGCAGTCCGGATACCCCCTAATCAAGGACTCCCTCAGTAGCCCCTGAACCAGGCTTCAATGACGATGAGTCCGGCGCGCAGTATTGTCTTCGACATTGCAGGGCGGGTTCCTCCTCCGAATACTCCAAGGTAATTATCGAACACCGAAACCGTGTCCGGATCCACGAGATGGTCTTCGTATGGCATAAACTTGATCCGTTGGCAGTCTTCGCGCATCGTGGCCCGGTCCAACGCGAATTGGCGTTTCTTACCCCATGACGACTCGCATTACGAGGTGGTTTTGCTGGCACGTCCCATCGGGGCAGGGATCGTATTCCACTTATTACGGGATTTTCCATCAATATGAGCACGCGTGACCCCACGACGGCGGTTGGTATAACCTATGTGTTTTTAGATAAGCCTCAAACGTTCACGCCGGGGACTCTTGATATTCACCCTCTTTATAGAGGGGTCAAGACCTACGCCTCTTTCTTCACCTTTATCCCGCCTTCTCGCACCTCGAGTTCTAACACCCAAAACCTAAGCTCCACCCCTCCGGAATCCGCTAGTATGTCCGGATCTTATCCTCAAGGCTGGTGGGTCGCCTCCTCGATCAAGGAGAAGGACATTGCGAAGCTTAGGGAGGTCGGATACCTAACCGCGGATATCCAGCACAGGCTCCTCGCTCCAGGGCAGGTCATCCCTACGCCAGAGCCCAATGAGTGCGTCGTTTTCGTCCCACACTTCCTCCGCGGTCTGGGTTTCACCCTTGATCCCTTCGTGAGGGGGCTCATGTTCTATTATGGGTTGGATTTTCATGATCTGGATCCTAACGCTATCCTCCATATCTCGTCGTTTATTGTCATGTGCGAGGCTTTTCTCCATATCTCCCCACACTTCGGCTTATGGCTCAAGACCTTCAATGTGACACCAAAGATGATCGAGGGGAGACATGTGGAGTGCGGGGTGCCGTAATAAGCAGGAACGATGATGCCCCGTGGCCAGAGGGTTCTTTCCCAGAAGTATCCGATGTATGGCAACGGAGGTGGTTTTATGTCACGGCTCCTAGGGGCACAAAGTGGGTGGCCGCCCCCGAGTTTCGCTCGGGCCCTCCGTCACAGTTGGCGTCTTGGACAGACGTATGGCGGAATTGGGGACCCGCCGGTGATATACCGGTACTGCAGAATCGCATCCGGGAGCTTCTTGCAAGGGACATTAATCTTGTCAGCATAATGCAAGTAATGTTGGTCCGGTGGATGTTGCCATGCCAACGCCGGCCTCTCCGGATGTGGGAGTTCAATCCGGAGGGTCCGCGGACCGTCAAGCACTTCTTCGGCCTGAAGCCCGAAGAGATGTGCAAATTATTCTTCGGACGGAAAGTAAAGTGTCCGGACACCACCGAGGATGCGGGCCTAAGCTGCAATCGCCTAGATACCCAAGTAAGTAAACTTGACACCGGACACCGTGTTTTGTATATGTTATGATTGTTTGTTCTAAAAATCATCTGCGTCCAGGAATGGCTCAGCAAGGCGGAGAGAATTAGGTGTCCGGCGCCACTTCCCGAAGGCTCGCCCGCCCCCACCATGGCCAAGATGCTTGACCGAGTACTCAGCAGGATGCCCCCGGGGAAAGACAAGGGAAGGATTAAGAATCCGAACCCCACACGCTACACATCTGAACCGGGGGAATTGTTACCTCTCCTAAGGAGGATAGTCGGGAAGGAAAGGCTAAGGCCTCCTCCCCGCGCGGGAAGAAGAGGGCCGCTTCCGAAGACTCGGAGACGGAGATGCCCAGACCCGGGAAAAGATAACACCAAGGGTCTCTGCCCCAACGGGCACCCTCACCGCATCGTGCCCACCAACGGGCCAGCCCTCCACCGAGCTGTAAGTTAATTTTTTATTCGAAGGTACTGCGTTTCTCCTAGATTAATAACCAGGATTCATCTTTCGCAGTCCGGCTAGCAGCCCTCCTCAACAGAGTTCGTCTTCGGGGGATCTTCCTCCGGAGATGATGGAGAGCGAGACCCCACCCACCTCTCTGGCTCATGAAGCAAGCGACAATGAGGTGTCCTCACTGAGGAGTCCGGATCTGCCGAAGGCGAAAGCCAATGCGTCAGCCCCCCTAAGCCCGGAGCATTTGGCTCCTGCGAGGGGCGATGGGAAGGGTCCGGCACAGTTCGATGTCCGGCCGAACATACTGACGGGCCTACTGGAGCGAGCCACGCTCTCGGAGGAGCACCGCTCATTAATGAGCGAGGTGCTCAAGAAGATCTCGTCCGCTACAAGCGGTTTGAATGAAGCATTTGCAAGTCTGCTCAGAGGCTTTGAGGTATGTAACGAAAAATACACTGTTTTTGGCTGTGAGGCACGTGTTAGGTGTGCTCCGTATAGATAGTAGCCCCTGAGACTCTGGTTGCCCGCCCTAGCGGGCAAACGGGGGATCATAAATCAATGATTGCGCTATAAATTTGTGCAGGTACCTGTGAGTCCGGTCGCCGACCAGTCCGTGGAAGTCTTCGAACTGACCAGGCAGATTCGATCGATTGATGCCGATATCACGCTCGTGAACGAGCGGCTGGACAAGTCACAAGGTATGTGCTCTTCCTTCCTTTGTATAGGAAAATATGCGGGCGGCATGATATTAATGTAAGATGTTCGGACTGCAGATGGTGCTGCTGCCGTGGAGGCCCTGAGGGCAAAACTTGTCCAAGCCAAGGAACAAGCTCGGGTTAGCAATGCGGCTGCCCTAAAGGCGACCGAGGAATTGAGAGCCGAACAGGCTGCTCATCGCCGAAGTGAAGAAAAGATGGCCGAAATGGCTATTGAGTTAAAAAATGCCGCTGACCGGTATGAGCTCCTTGAAAGGGAGCATAAGGATAGCTTGGCCGAGCTAGACAAGGCACGCAATGCCACCAAGGAAATACGGACCGAGCTCAGGTGTGCGCGGGAGGAGCTTCAATAGGCCGGAAAAATAGTGACTGGAGATTCCTACTTGCTGCGGACGAAGTTTTTCGATCCGAAGTATGCTCCCCTGGATGGGCGCTGGAGTCCTGCGGACGCGTCGCTTTTCTGGTTCGAGTACGGCTGACGCTGTCAAGTTCTTCGAGGGTCAGGGCGATAGGGAAGTGGATTAGCTTTTCTGGTCGCAATCCAATGCTCCCACTCGCCTGCTGCCATTAAATGAAAAGATGGCTGCTGTGGCGGAGCTTCACAGGTTGTCCGGTCTTGCAATGCGGTCTGTGATAGACCATCTTTGGCCTGAAGGGCTTATCCGGACAGTTACTTTGGATTGGTGCAGCAATTCCTTGGGGCCGTGCCTCGGATCAATGCCATGAGGAGGTCGGCGTGCATAGAGGGTGCATGGATGGCTCTTGCCCGCGTTAAAGCCTATTGGACATATATGGAGGCCAATATTATAGTGACCCAAGATCAGGCGGGGCCAATATCCGGCCGAGCACTACTTGGCGCAGGTCACAGAAGGTGCCCGCCTCATAGAGGTGCAATGCTCGAAGAATGTATTATTCGAGTGATAAATCGAATTATTGTAAAAACAATGTTATTTTGGTTATAAGGCTATATTTATACTTTTTGCCCGAAAGTGTTGTTGTGTCCTCATGTATGTTTACATATATATATGTTTACATATATCTTTAGGATTACATATATATACACACACACATATATATATATATATATATATATATATATATATATATATATAGCAGTCGTCGGCTTCAGCCCCCACGCAAACAATGCGGGGGTGTTCGCAAAAAAAATATGCATAATCACACTTGATCCAACGTCTTGGTCCATGAAGGAGGTGATCGCACGTCGAACTAGGCAACCGGACTATATAGCATCAACACTTTCGCTTAGCCATGGGAATTAATGTTGGGGCTACTATGTAGCCCCTAGTACATTTCGCGGGCATCCAAATACGGGCGCGTGTATACATGACCGGGAAACGGTCCTTCGTTAATGCGGAGGGATCCTAAAGATTCTGATAAGTCTTCGAGTGGTTGAACAGTCTCTCGCTGCATCATGACAGTCAGTTTTTGGCTTTCTCTATTGAGGTGCTCGTCCGGAATAACCAGGGCACAATCGCAGTAGTTCTCCTTTGGCCACCTTAGCCGATAGCAACGGAACGTAAGGCGGCAAACCCTGGAGCCGGGCAAACCCAACAATTGACCAAAGACATGATTCGGAGCTGCTGCATATAAGGCCAAACTCATGATGCCGAACACTCCCGAGGGTATTTGGACTTTATAATAATCGATGGGCTCAAGAATGCCCATTCGTTATAAACCCTCTTTTTCCAGGTACATGCGTTAATCTGTCGTGGCGAGATGCCAAAAACGGCAGTATCCTCTGTGGGTATGGGACCCATGGTATTGTTGAACAACAAGAGGCAATAAAAAAGGTTTACACAGGGGCTTAATCTAAAAAGAAACCTGTTGAACGGGGCCCTGCTGCACGTTCGCGCCTTTGTCTCCGTTGTGCTGTATCCTGGAAGGGTATCGCGCGAACGTTGTCTGTGGAAAAAGGAAAACTCGTAGAAGAGCACAACGTAAGTATGCGATGGATAACAAAAGTGTAAGATGTTGGCCTGCCCATAAGGTTGAGCCAACTGTGGGACTGTGTTAAGTATTTATATGTTGGGGAACGTAGTAATTTCAAAAAAAATTCCTATGCACACGCAAGATCATGGTGATGCATAGCAACGAGAGGGGAGAGTGCTGTCTCACGCCCTCGTGAGACCCGAGCGAAGCGATCACAACGTAGAGGAAGTAGTCGACGTTCTCCTCGCGATCAACCGATCCCAGCGCCGTTACTCGGCGCCTCCGAGTTCTTGACACACGTACAGCTCGGTGACGCTCCTCGGGCTCCGATCCAGCAAAGCTCCGGGGAGAGAGAGTTCCGTCAGCACGACGGCGTGGTGACGATCTTGATGTTCTACCGACGCAGGGCTTCGCCTAAGCACCGCTACGATATGACCGAGGTGGAATATGGTGGAGGGGGGCACCGCACACGGCTAAGGAACGATCTCAAGGATCAACTTGTGTGTTCTAGGGTGCCCCCCTGCCCCCGTATATAAAGGAGCAAGGGGGAGGGCCGGCCGGCCCTAGGAGGCGCGCCAAGGGAGGGGGGAGTCCTCCTCCTAGTGGGAGTAGGACTCCCCTTTCCTAGTCCAACTAGGAAGGAGGAAGGGGGAAGGAAAGAGAGGAGAGAGAGAGGAAGGGGCCGCCCCCTCCTTGTCCTATTCGGACTCCCCATGGGGGCGCCACCTCCTGGTGCGGCCCTCTCTCTCCCCTCTTGGCCCAATAAGGCCCATTACTTCCCGGGGTTCCGTAACCCCTCCCAAGACTCCGGTTTTCTCCGAAACTTCCGGAACCTTTCCGTGTCCGAATATAGCCGTCAATATATCAATCTTTATGTCTCGACCATTTCGAGACTCCTCGTCATGTCTGTGATCACATCCGGGACTCGAACTCCTTGGTACATCAAAATACACAAACTCATAATATAACCGTCATCGAAACCTTAAGCGTGCGGACCCTACGGTTCGAGAACAATGTAGACATGACCGAGACCGTCTCGGTCAATAACCAATAGCGGGACCTGGATGCCCATATTGGCTCCTACATATTCTCTGAAGATCTTTATCGGTCGAGACCGCATAACAACATCGTTGTTCCTTTGTCATCGGTATGTTACTTGCCCGAGATTTGATCGTCGGTATCCAATACCTAGTTCAATCTCGTTACGGCAAGTCTCTTTACTCGTTACGTAATACATCATCTCACAGCTAACTCATTAGTTGTAATGCTTGCAAGGCTTAGTGATGTGCATTACCGAGAGGGCCCAGAGATACCTCTCCGACAATCGGAGTGACAAATCCTAATCTCAAATCGCCAACCCAACATCTGCCTTTGGAGACACCTGTAGTACTCCTTTATAATCACCCGATTCGTTGTGACGTTTGGTAGTACCAAAGTGTTCCTCCGGTAAACGGAGTTGCATAATCTCATAGTTATAGGAACATGTATAAGTCATGGATAAAAGCAATAGCAACATACTAAGCGATCGGTGCTAAGCTAATGGAATGGGTCATGTCAATCAGATCATTCTCCTAATGATGTGATCCCGTTAATCAAATGACAACTCATGTCTATGGTTAGGAAACATAACCATCTTGATTAACGAGCTAGTCAAGTAGAGGCATACTAGTGACATTCTGTTTGTCTATGTATTCACACATGTATTATGTTTCCGGTTAATACAATTCTAGCATGAATAATAAACATTTATCATGATATAAGGAAATAAATAATAACTTTATTATTGCCTCTAGGGCATATTTCCTTCAGTCTCCCACTTGCACTAGAGTCAATAATCTAGTTCACATCGCCATGTGATTTAACATCAATAGTTCACATCTATATGTGGTTAACACCCATAGTTCACATCGACATGTGACCAACACCCAAAGGGTTTACTAGAGTCAGTAATCTAGTTCACATCGCTATGTGATTAACACCCAAAGAGTACTAAGGTGTGATCATGTTTTGCTTGTAGATAATTTTAGTCAGCGGGTCTGTCACTTTCGAGCCGTAAGTATTTTGCAAATTTCTATATCTACAATGCTCGCATGAGCTACTCTAGCTAATTGCTCCCACTTTCAATATGTATCCAGATTGAGACTTGAGTCATCTAGATTAGTGTTAAAACTTGCATCGGCGTAACCCTTTACGGCGAACCTTTTTCACTTCCATAATCGAGAAACATATCCTTATTCTACTAAGGATAATTTTGACCGCTGTCCATTGATCTACTCCTAGATCACTATTGCACTCCCTTGCCAAGCTTAGTGGTAGGGTATGCAATAGATCTGGTACACAGCATGACATACTTTATAGAGCCTATGGCTGATGCATAGGGAATGCCTTTCATTCTCTTTCTATCTTCTGCCGTGGTCGGGTTTTGAGTCTTACTCAATCTCACACCTTGTAACACAGGCAAGAACTCTTTCTTTGACTGTTCCATTTTGAACTACTTCAAAATCTTGTCAAGGTATGTATTCATTGAAAAACTTATCAAGCGTCTTGATCTATCTCTATAGATCTTGATGCTCAATATGTAAGCAGCTTCACCGAGGTCTTTCTTTGAAAAAACTCCTTTCAAACACTCCTTTATGCTTTTTAGAATAATTCTACATTATTTATGATCAACAATATGTCATTCACATATACTTATCAGAAAGGCTGTAGTGCTCCCACTCACTTTCTTGCAAATACAGGCTTCTCCAAAAGTCTGTATAAAACCATATGCTTTGATCACACTATCAAAGCGTTTATTCCAACTCCGAGATGCTTGCACCAGTCCATAGATGGATCGCTGAAGCTTGCACATTTTGTTAGCTCCTTTAGGATTGATAAAACCTTCTGGTTGCATCATATACAACTCTTCTTTAATAAATCCATTAAAGAATGTAGTTTTGACATCCATTTGCCAGATTTCATAAAATGTGGCAATTGCTAACATGATTCGGACAGACTTAAGCATCGCTACAGTTTGAGAAAATCTCATTGTAGTCAACACCTTGAACTTGTCAAAAAAAAACTTTTTTTTGTGACAAGTTGAGCTTTGTAGATAGTAACACTACTATCAGTGTCCGTCTTCCTCTTGAAGATCCATTCATTTAACATGACTTGCTGATCATCGAGCAGGTCAACCAAAGTCCACACTTCGTTCTTATATATGGATCATATCTCAGATTTTATGGCCTCAAGCCATTTCGCGGAATCTGGGCTCATCATCGCTTCCTCATAGTTCGCAGGTTCATCATGGTCTAGTAACATAACTTCTAGAATAGGATTACCGTACCACTTTGGTGCGGATCTTACTCTGGAAGATCTACGAGGTTTGGTAGCAACTTGATCTGAAGTTTTATGATCATCATCATTAACTTCCTCACTAATTGGTGTAGGAATCACTTGAACTGATTTCTGTGATGAACTACTCTCCAATAAGGGAGAAGGTACAATTACCTCATCAAGTTCTACTTTCCTCCCACTCAATTCTTTCGAGAGAAACTTCTTCTCTAGAAAGGATCCACCTTAGCAACGAATAACTTGCCTTTGGATCAGTGATAGAAGTTGTACCCAATAGTTACCTTTGGGTATTCTATGAAGACGCACTTCTCCGATTTGGGTTCGAGCTTATCAGGTGAAAACTTTTTCACATAAGCATCATAACTCCAAACTTTTAAGAAACGACATCTTAGGTTTACTGTTAAACCATAGTTCATATGGTGTCGTCTCAACGGATTTAGATGGTGCCCTTTTAAACGTGAATGCAGCTGTCTCTAATGCATAACCCCAAAACAATATTGGTAAATCGGTAAGACACATCATTGATCGCACCATATCAAAATAAAGTACGGTTACGACATTCGGACACACCATAACGTTGTGGTGTTCCAGGTGGCGTGAGCTGTGAAACTATTCCACTTTGTTTTAATTGAAGACCAAACTCGTAACTCAAATATTCATCTCCACGATCAGATCGCAGAAACTTTATTTTCTTGTTACGATGATTTTCTACTTCACTCTGAAATTCTTTGAACTTTTCAACTATTTCAGACTTTATGTTTCATCAAGAAGATATACCCATATCTGCTCAAATCATTTTGTGAAGGTCAGAAAATAACGATACTTGCCACGAGCATCAACACTTATTGGATCGCATACATCGGTATGTATTATTTCCAGTAAGTCAGTATCTCGTTCTGTTGTTCCGAACAACGGAGTTTCAGTCATCTTGCCCAAAAAGGCACGGTTCGCAAGCATCAAATGATTCATAATCAAGTGATTCCAAAAGTCCATCAGCATGGAGTTTTCTTCATGCGCTTTATACCAATATGACCTAAACGGCAGTGCCACAAATAAGTTGCACTATCATTATTAACTTTGCATCTTTTGGTTTCATTATTATGAATATGTGTATCACTATGATCAAGATCCAATGAACCATTTTCATTGGGTGTGTAACCATATAAGGTTTTATTCATGTAAACAGAACAACAATTTATTCTCTTACTTAAATGAATAACCATATTGCAATAAACATGATCAAATCATGTTTATGCTCAACACCAAATAACACTTATTTAGGTTCCACACTAATCCCGAAAGTATAGGGAGTGTGCGATGATGATCATATCAATCTTGGAACTACTTCCAACACTCATTGTCACTTCCCCTTCAACTAGTTTACGTTCATTCGCAACTCCGTTTCAAGTTACTACTCTTAGCAACTGAACCAGTATCAAATACCGAGGGTTGCTACGAACACTAGTAAAATACACATCAATAATCTGTATATCAAATATACCTTTGTTCACTTTGCCATCCTTCTTATCCGCCAAATACTTGGGGTAGTTCCGCTTCTAGTGACCAGTTCCATTGCAGCAAAAGCACTTAGTCTCAGGCTTAGGTCCAGACTTGGGCTTCTTCACTCGAGCAGCAACTTTCTTGCCGTTCTTCTTGAAGTTCCCTTCTTCCTTTGCCCTTTTCCTTGAGACTAGTGGTCTTGTCAATCATCAACACTTGATGTTTTCTTGATTTCTACCTTCGCGATTTTAGCATCGCGAAGAGCTTGAGAATCCTTTTCGTCATCCCTTGCATACTATAGTTCATCACGAAGTTCTTACTAACTTAGTGATGGTGACTAGAGAATTCTGTCAATCACTATCTTATCTGGAAGATTAACTCCCACTTGATTCAAGCGATTGAAGTATTCAGACAATCTGAGCACATGCTCACTAGTTGAGCGATTCTCCTCCATCTTTTAGCTATAGAACTTGTTGGAGACTTCATATCTCTCAACTCGGGTATTTGCTTGAAATATTAACTTCAATTCCTGGAACATCTCATATGGTCCATGACGTTCAAAACGTCTTTGAAGTCCCGATTCTAAGCCGTTAAGCATGGTGCACTAAACTATCAAGTAGTCATCATATTGAGCTAGCCAAACGTTCATAACGTATGCATCTGCTCCTGCAATAGGTCTGTCACCTAGCGGTGCATTAAGGACATAATTCTTACATGCTGCAATGAGGATAAACCTCAGATCACGGATCCAATCCGCATCATTGCTACTAACATTTTCAATACAATTTTCTCTAGGAACACATATAAAAACATAGGGAAGCAACAACGCGAGCTATTGATCTACAACATAATCTGCAAAATACTACCAGACTAAGTTCATGATAAATTAAAGTTCAATTAATCATATTACTTAAGAACTCCCACTTAGATAGACATCTCTAGTCATCTAAGTGATTACGTGATCCAAATCAACTAAACCATGTCCGATCATCACGTGAGATGGAGTAGTTTCAATGGTGAACATCACTATGTTGATCATATCTACTATATGATTCACGCTCGACCTTCGGTCTCCGTGTTCGAGGCCATATCTGCATATGCTAGGCTCGTCAAGTATAACCTGAGTATTCTGCGTGTGCAAAACTGGCTTGCACCGTTGTAGATGGACGTGAGAGCTTATCACACCCGATCATCACGTGGTGTCTCGACACGACGAACTTTGGCAGCGGTGCATACTCGGGAGAACACTACTTGATAATTTTAGTGATAGATCATCTTAAAATGCTACCGTCAATCAAAGCAAAATAAGATGCATAAACGATAAACATCACATGCAATCAATATAAGTGATATGATATGGCCATCATCATCTTGTGCTTGTGATCTCCATCTCCAAGCACCGTCGTGATCACCATCGTCACCGGCGTGACACCTTGATCTCCATCGTAGCATCGTTGTCGTTTCGCCATCTATTGCTTCTCGACTATCGCTACCGCTTAGTGATAAAGTAAAGCAATTACAGGCGTTTGCATTTCATACAATAAGCGACAACCATATGGCTCCAGCCAGTTGCCGATAACCGGTTACAAAACATGATCATCTCATACAATAAAATATAGCATCACGTCTTGACCATATCACATCACAACATGCCTGCAAAAACAAGTTAGGCGTCCTCTACTTTGTTGTTGCAAATTTTACGTGGCTGCTACGGGCTTAAGCAAGAACCAATCTCACCTACGCATCAAGACCACAGCGATACTTGTCAAATAGACTCGTTTAACCTTCTCAAGGACTGGGCGTAGCCACACTCGGTTCAACTAAAGTGAGAGAGCAGACACCCGCCAGCCACCTTTAAGCACGAGTGCTCGTAGCGGTGAAACCAGTCTCGCGTAAGCGTCTGGCGTAATGTCGGTCCGGGCGCTTCATCTCACAATACCGCTGAACCAAAGTATGACATCTGGTAGGCGGTATGACTTGTATCGCACACAACTCACTTGTGTTCTACTCGTGCAAAACATCAAACCATAAAACCTGGGCTCGGATGCCACTGTTGGGGAACGTAGTAATTTCAAAAAAAATCCTCGCACACGCAAGATCATGGTGATGCATAGCAACGAGAGGAGAGTGTTGTCTCGTACCCTCGTGACCGAAGCGGAAGCGATCACAACGTAGAGGAAGTAGTCGTCGTTCTCCTCGCGATCCAACCGATCCCACGCCGTTACTCGGCGCCTCCGAGTTCTTGACACACGTACAACTCGGTGGCGCTCCTCGAGCTCGATCCAGCAAAGCTCCGGGAGAGAGAGTTCCGTCAAGCACGACGGCGTGGTGGCGATCTTGATGTTCTACCGGCGCAGGCTTCGCCTAAGCACCGCTTCGATATGACCGAGGTGGAATATGGTGGAGGGGCACCGCACGGCTAAGGAACGATCTCAAGGATCAACTTGTGTGTTCTAGGGTGCCCCCTGCCCCGTATATAAAGGAGCAAGGGGAGGGCGGCCGGCCCTAGGAGCGCGCCAAGGGAGGGAGTCCTCCTCCTAGTGGGAGTAGGACTCCCTTTCCTAGTCCAACTAGGAAGGAGGAAGGGGAAGGAAAGAGAGGGAAAGGGAGAGGGAAGGGGGCGCGCCCCCTCCTGTCCTATTCGGACTCCCCATGGGGGGGCGCGCCACCTCCTGGTGCGCCCTCTCTCTCCCTCTTGGCCCAATAAGGCCCATTACTTCCCGAGGGTTCCGTAACCCCTCGGCACTCTGGTTTTCTCCGGAAACTTCCGGAACCTTTCCGTGTCCGAATATAGCCGTCAATATATCAATCTTTATGTCTCGACCATTTGAGACTCCTCGTCATGTCCGTGATCACATCCGGGACTCGAACTCCTTGGTACATCAAAATACACAAACTCATAATATAACCGTCCATGAAACCTTAGCGTGCGGACCCTACGGTTCGAGAACAATGTAGACATGACCGAGACCGTCTCGGTCAATAACCAATAAGCGGGACCTGGATGCCCATATTGGCTCCTACATATTCTCTGAAGATCTTTATCGGTCAGACCGCATAACAACATCGTTGTTCCCTTTGTCATCGGTATGTTACTTGCCCGAGATTTGATCGTCGGTATCAATACCTAGTTCAATCTCGTTACGCAAGTCTCTTTACTCGTTACGTAATACATCATCTCACAGCTAACTCATTAGTTGTAATGCTTGCAAGGCTTAGTGATGTGCATTACCGAGAGGGCCGGAGATACCTCTCCGACAATCGGAGTGACAAATCCTAATCTCGAAATCGCCAACCCAACATCTGCCTTTGGAGACACCTGTAGTACTCCTTTATAATCACCCGATTCGTTGTGACGTTTGGTAGTACCAAAGTGTTCCTCCGTAAACAGGAGTTGCATAATCTCATAGTTATAGGAACATGTATAAGTCATGGATAAAAGCAATAGCAACATACTAAACGATCGGGTGCTAAGCTAATGGAATGGGTCATGTCAATCAGATCATTCTCCTAATGATGTGATCCCGTTAATCAAATGACAACTCATGTCTATGGTTAGGAAACATAACCATCTTCGATTAACGAGCTAGTCAAGTAGAGGCATACTAGTGACATTCTGTTTGTCTATGTATTCACACATGTATTATGTTTCCGGTTAATACAATTCTAGCATGAATAATAAACATTTATCATGATATAAGGAAATAAATAATAACTTTATTATTGCCTCTAGGGCATGTTTCCTTCATTATAGACCCTGGTGTCCGCTATGGGATTACATATACGGTGCCCCGGTTCAATTTTATCCAGGCGACCGGACTCGTCTAGCCGAGTCTGTGGTCTTTAAGGACCAGTCATGTTTTCTGATGTTGGAGGCCGCTTATAGTCCGGCCGCGAGGGCCGTCACGTGTTCCTCTGCTGCGACGACAGCGCTCTCGTTAGTCTCGCTAACGGTGATGACGCCATGTGGACGGGCATCTTAAGTGTAAGGTAGCCATAGTGCGGCAATGCATTGAAACAGCGAAGGCCGTTATTCCGAGCACTGCGTGATAGTCGCTTTGGAAGGGTGCGATGGTGAAGAGTAGTTCTTCGCTTCTGGAGTTGCCTGGAGAGCCAAATTTTACCTCCACTATGGCGGAGCCTCTGCTATGGGCTTCAACGCCTAGTATCACCCCTTCAAAGGTGGTGTTGCTTTGGTTAATTCTGGATGGGTCTACCCATCCTGCGGACAGTGTCCTCATATATTAAATTGAGACTACTTGCCGCCGTCCATAGAGGACGCGGTGAGGCGGTATCCGTCGATTATTGGGTCAAGCACCAAGGCCTTTGATCCTCCGCGTCTAATACTAGTTCGGTCATCCAAGTTATCGAAAGTGATCGGATAAAGCATCCAGCGGTTAGGCATGAGTACGATGGGCTCTATATCGAGCACGTCTCTATGTGCGTGTTCGTGCCTCCTTATGGATGTGTGAGTCGCGTGGATCATGTTCCTTTATTTTAACCTTTGGCGGAATTTTTTCCGTCCTTGATTGTTCGGGTCTGGCGAGGTTCATCCTCGTCTTCACTTGGTGTTCCCTCTCCTTGTGTTCGGCGTTTAATTTGCCGGCCTGCTTGAAGACCCAACACTCTCTGTGCGTGTGGTTTGCAAATTTGTCAGGGGTGCCATGAATTTTGCATAGTCTGTCTAGGACTCTATTCAGACCGGACGGTCCCTCTTTGCTGCCTTTAGATGGCTTGTTTTGCTGATTAGGTCGAGAGCCCCTGAATCCGGCATTAACCGTCGTGTTATCCGGGCTCTCTTCCTTGTTTTGGTGTTTGTTTTTATGACGCCGTGGCTTCCCGTTGCCATCCCTTATTTCAGATGTGCTGGGGTCGCTGGTGCCTTTACGGGCTAGCCAGCTATCTTCTCCCGCGCAAAAGCGGGTCATAAGGCTTGTTAGGGCTGCCATTGTCCTTGGCTTTTCTTGGCCGAGGTGTCTGGTGAGCCACTCGTCACGGATGCTGTGTTTGAATGCTGCTAAGGCTTCGGCATCCAGACAGTCAACAATTTGATTCTTCTTAGTGAGGAATCTATTCCAAAACTTGCGGGCAGATTCTCCGGGTTGTTGGACTATGTGACTTAAGTCGTCAGCATCCGGAGGCCGGACATAGGTCCCTTGAAAGTTGGCCTTGAAAGCGTCCTCGAGTTCCTCCCAGCTCCCAATTAAATTTTCGGGGAGGCTTTTCAACCAGTGCCGAGCTGGTCCCTTCAGCTTGAGGGGGAGGTATTTGATGGCGTGAAGGTCATCCCCACGAGCCATATGTATGTGTAGGATAAAGTCCTCGATCCAGACCCACAGGTGCATCGTTCCATCGTATGCCTCTAGGTTCACAGGTTTAAAGCCACGTGGGAATTCGTGATCGATGATTTCATCGGTAAAGCACGGGGGTGAGCAGCCCCTCATGATCTGGACGTCTTTGTGGCATGTCGTCGGATGTTGTTGTGTCCGGTCTTTATTCCGGACTGGTATTCGATTGGTGTAATTGTTTTGGCGACCATAGTCCTTCGCGGGGTCGTCCTTTGGATCCATAAATGGACCTGGCGCGCCCGCTTTCTTATTCAGGTGTTCATGTGGATCGGTAGCCACTTTGTTGCGATTATGAAGTGGTACAACCGTCGTCGAATTCTGGCAGTAGCTTGCGTTTTGGATAGCTCTTTGTATGGCGATCATCGCCATATCTTTCTTCAGTATCTAGCACTTTATTCCATCTACGGTTGAGCGTTTCCTGTGCGGCCTTGAGCTGTTGCTTCTGCTTCTTTAGGCTTCTTGCAGTGGCCATAAGCTTTCTGTGGAGGTTATCTCGTTCCACGTGTTTTTCCGGGGTTGAATCGTTATCCGGACCGTTTTCCTGTGCTGGTTCGTCTTGATGACCTCGTCCGTCGGGATCACTGTCTTCGGGCGTCTGCTCCGAACTGTGTTCAGGGTGACCTGGTTCGTCCTGCTCCATCGCAGGGTCCGTATGGTCGTTGTTGCCTTCGGAGTTGATTGTATTATCGATCCTTCTGGCGCTCTTGTCACTATTTTTACTGTTGCTGGACTTAGAACGGCGTCTGCGCCGTCACTTTGGCTTTTGTCCGAGGGTTTTATCATCCGGACTGTCGCCTTTGTTCTCTTTGGGCGTATCCACCATGTATATGTCGTGTGACGAGGGGGAAGTCCGGCGCCCCATAGATTATGCATCCTCTCCTGCATCATCGTCGATACCGTCGATGTCTTCGGAGTCGAAGTCAGGCACGTCGGTTAAATCATCGATCGTGGCTATGAAGTGGGTGGTGGGTAGGCAACGAATTTCTTCGTCGTCTACTTCCCACTCGAACCGGACGTAGTTTGGCCCAGAAATTTCTGTCAAAGAGAGAGTTTTCAACGAGTTCAGCATGTCGCCAAAGGGCGAGTGCTGAAAAATGTCCGCGGTGGTGAATTCCATTACCGGAGCCCAATCTGGCTCGACCGGTCCGGGAGTGCGCGGACCGGACTCAACATACGGATACGAATCCGGGGGTCCGGAGTCATAGGCCACCACAGAGGTAAGGCCGTGTTTGGCACCAACGCCGATGAGTGAGCGACCAGCTGGGCGGGTCCAGCCCTCCGATCCTCGAGCAGCGCAGCTTGCTCGGATTTAGGTCCGAGGCTAATGCGGGGCGATACTCGAGCTTTGTCCGACAGCAGTCTAAGCCGTGCTCGTCGTGACTGTCGATGATCGTGTTATTGACGATGGTTGAAGGAGCCATCGAGCCCAATAGCTACGACACGAGGAACTCTCAATGAAAGCACCAATGTCGGTGTCAAAACCGGCGGATCTTGGGTAGGGGTCCCGATCGTAAGTCCAAGGCTGATGGTAACAGGAAGAAAGGGACACAGATGTTTCCCGTGTTCGGGCCCTCTCAATGGAGATAAAACCCTACTTACTGCGTGATTAATATTGATGATATGGGTAGTACAAGAGTAGATCTACCATGAGATCATAGATGCTAAACCCTAAGAGCTAGCCTATGATGGTATGAATGTAATTGTGATCGGCCTTCTAAGGACCAACCTCTTCGGTTTATATAGGCACCGGAGAGGGCTAGGGTTTACATGGAGTCGGTTACAAGGAAGGAAATATAATATCCGGATTGCCAAGCTTGCCTTCCACGCCAAGGAAAGTCCCATCCGGACACGGGCTGAAGTCTTGAGTCTTGTATCTTCACGCTTCAATAGTCCGGACGTTGTACACAGTCCGGCAGTCCGGATACCCCCTAATCCAGGACTCCCTCAATAGGCCCATCTAAAACTCTATCTCTCTCCCTCGTTCTCTCTCCATCTCACACACACACACACACACAATCTCATGCACAGCTAGCCAAGTATGATGGTCTCTCACTCAATTGTAGGCACACGCAGTCCTCCCTATATGTATATGACTAGCTAATCTTAGTCTCCATCACAAACATGTGCATGGTCTATCTCGATTTCTCTCGGGGCATCTTTCTATTGCGCACACACTCCTCGATCTCCCACCCATATAGTCCCCTCACGATCTTGAGGGATCTCTCTATCACAAACACACCCTCTCTCCCTCCCCATGCGTCCATGCCATCCATGTGTCCCTCTCGACCTTTTTTCCTTGTTGGCCAGACCTCTATTGGACATGTGCTACTGGGGGTGTCTCTCTCTGCTGCAAACAATCACACACTAGCTATCTTCGTGTATCTCCTAGCCTCGCTTTTCCATCTCGGAGATGCATGCATGATATGTTCGCATAAGCGAAAAACACACTCTCTCTAATTTATCGTTTGTTGTCACTTTCTCTTTCACACACATACTCTTTTGCACACTTACTCATTCTCCTTCACACGCACTTGATCTTTCTCGATCGAGGCACTCTCCTCCGCCCATAGCACATAGACTTATTGAAAAGTCAAACATCACAAAGTTTGACCATGTACGTGGAGAAAAGAATTACATCTAGTATGGCAAACAAATACCATTAGATTCACCATGAGATGTAGTTTTGTATGATGTATCTTTGGTATTGTAGATATAAATAACATTTGCGTAAACCTGATCAAAGTTTCCAAAGTTTGACTTCTAAAAATTTACATGCCTTTGCATTATCGGCGGATGGAATATCTCTTTCCCCCTCAGCTATCGGCGCACCACTCAGCCTTATCGGGCTCCTCAATCTCTCTCAAACTTTATTGGTCAGTTCGGTTCGTGACTGACCCTCATGCCTTGATGGCGGTACTTGCTGGTGTGGGCGTGAGATGTAAAATATTTCTGCCTGGCCAGGCTTGTGTGGTGCTTGAAGCGTTTGGTTCATGCAGGCGAGCAAAGCATCAACGTCCCATCAATCAATCCATGCATCAATTATTCAATGCTAATATCCATCCATGTTGCTTTGTTAGCCTCATGGCCGCATCGACTGAACACGGCGGCGTTGAAATTGGTCGCTTGGGCGGGGCTACTTGCGATGTCAGGAGTTCACCCAGCTAATTAAAGTGCAAGGAACCCAGCCCAGCGGGCTTTCTTTTTCGGGTAGCAACCAAACAAGCGTGCATGAAATCCAGCCACAACCCTGAGCCACGCAAAAGATGCTCCTGACGCAAGCCAAATTTTCCTTATATCTCCTGGTTCACACATACACATGTCTCACTCGCTATACATATAGACCCATCCAACACTCTCCGCCTTGTTCTCTCTCCACTGAAATTCTTTGAACTTTTCAACTATTTCAGACTTTATGTTTCATCAAGAAGATATACCCATATCTGCTCAAATCATTTTGTGAAGGTCAGAAAATAACGATACTTGCCACGAGCATCAACACTTATTGGATCGCATACATCGGTATGTATTATTTCCAGTAAGTCAGTATCTCGTTCCATTGTTCCGAACAACGGAGTTTTAGTCATCTTGCCCAAAAGGCACGGTTACATAAGCATCAAATGATTCATAATCAAGTGATTCCAAAAGTCCATCAGCATGGAGTTTTCTTCATGCGCTTTATACCAATATGACCTAAACGGCAGTGCCACAAATAAGTTGCACTATCATTATTAACTTTGCATCTTTTGGTTTCATTATTATGAATATGTGTATCACTATGATCAAGATCCAATGAACCATTTTCATTGGGTGTGTAACCATATAAGGTTTTATTCATGTAAACAGAACAACAATTTATTCTCTTACTTAAATGAATAACCATATTGCAATAAACATGATCAAATCATGTTTATGCTCAACACCAAATAACACTTATTTAGGTTCCACACTAATCCCAAAGTATAGGGAGTGTGCGATGATGATCATATCAATCTTGGAACTACTTCCAACACTCATTGTCACTTCCCTTCAACTAGTTTCTGTTCATTCGCAACTCCGTTTCAAGTTACTACTCTTAGCAACTGAACCAGTATCAAATACCGAGGGTTACTACGAACACTAGTAAAATACACATCAATAATCTGTATATCAAATATACCTTTGTTCACTTTGCCATCCTTCTTATCCGCCAAATACTTGGGGTAGTTCCGCTTCTAGTGACCAGTTCCATTGCAGCAAAAGCACTTAGTCTCGTGCTTAGGTCCAGACTTGGGCTTCTTCACTCGAGCAGCAACTTTCTTGCCGTTCTTCTTGAAGTTCCCTTCTTCCTTTGCCCTTTTCCTTGAGACTAGTGGTCTTGTCAATCATCAACACTTGATGTTTTCTTGATTTCTACCTTCGCGATTTTAGCATCGCGAAGAGCTTGAGAATCCTTTTCGTCATCCCTTGCATACTATAGTTCATCACGAAGTTCTACTAACTTAGTGATGGTGACTAGAGAATTCTGTCAATCACTATCTTATCTGGAAGATTAACTCCCACTTGATTCAAGCGATTGAAGTATTGGACAATCTGAGCACATGCTCACTAGTTGAGCGATTCTCCTCCATCTTTTAGCTATAGAACTTGTTGGAGACTTCATATCTCTCAACTCGGTATTTGCTTGAAATATTAACTTCAATTCCTGGAACATCTCATATGGTCCATGACGTTCAAAACGTCTTTGAAGTCCCGATTCTAAGCCGTTAAGCATGGTGCACTAAACTATCAAGTAGTCATCATATTGAGCTAGCCAAACGTTCATAACGTATGCATCTGCTCCTGCAATAGGTCTGTCACCTAGCGGTGCATTAAGGACATAATTCTTCTGTGCTGCAATGAGGATAAACCTCAGATCACGGATCCAATCCGCATCATTGCTACTAACATTTTTCAATACAATTTTCTCTAGGAACACATATAAAAACATAGGGAAGCAACAACGCGAGCTATTGATCTACAACATAATCTGCAAAATACTACCAGGACTAAGTTCATGATAAATTAAAGTTCAATTAATCATATTACTTAAGAACTCCCACTTAGATAGACATCTCTAGTCATCTAAGTGATTACGTGATCAAATCAACTAAACCATGTCCGATCATCACGTGAGATGGAGTAGTTTCAATGGTGAACATCACTATGTTGATCATATCTACTATATGATTCACGCTCGACCTTCGGTCTCCGTGTTCGAGGCCATATCTGCATATGCTAGGCTCGTCAAGTATAACCTGAGTATTCTGCGTGTGCAAAACTGGCTTGCACCGTTGTAGATGGACGTAGAGCTTATCACACCGATCATCACGTGGTGTCTCGACACGACGAACTTTGGCAACGGTGCATACTCGGGAGAACACTACTTGATAATTTTAGTGATAGATCATCTTAAAATGCTACCGTCAATCAAAGCAAAATAAGATGCATAAAGGATAAACATCACATGCAATCAATATAAGTGATATGATATGGCCATCATCATCTTGTGCTTGTGATCTCCATCTCCAAGCACCGTCGTGATCACCATCGTCACCGGCGTGACACCTTGATCTCCATCGTAGCATCGTTGTCGTTTCGCCATCTATTGCTTCTCGACTATCGCTACCGCTTAGTGATAAAGTAAAGCAATTACAGAGCGTTGCATTTCATACAATAAGCGACAACCATATGGCTCCAGCCAGTTGCCGATAACCGGTTACAAAACATGATCATCTCATACAATAAAATATAGCATCACGTCTTGACCATATCACATCACAACATGCCTGCAAAAACAAGTTAGACGTCCTCTACTTTGTTGTTGCAAATTTTACGTGGCTGCTACGGGCTTAAGCAAGAACCAATCTCACCTCGCATCAAGACCACAGCGATACTTCGTCAAATAGACTCCGTTTTAACCTTCTCAAGGACTGGGCGTAGCCACACTCGGTTCAACTAAAGTGAGAGAGCAGACACCCGCCAGCCACCTTTAAGCACGAGTGCTCGTAGCGGTGAAACCAGTCTCGCGTAAGCGTCTGCGTAATGTCGGTCCGGCCGCTTCATCTCACAATACCGCTGAACCAAAGTATGACATGCTGGTAGGCAGTATGACTTGTATCGCACACAACTCACTTGTGTTCTACTCGTGCAAAACATCAAACCATAAAACCTGGGCTCGGATGCCCTTTGTTGGGGAGCGTAGTAATTTCAAAAAATCCTCGCACACGCAAGATCATGGTGATGCATAGCAACGAGAGGGAGAGTGTTGTCTCGTACCCTCGTGAGACCGAGCGAAGCGATCACAACGTAGAGGAAGTAGTCGTACGTTCTCCTCGCGATCCAACCGATCCCAGCGCCGTTACTCCGGCGCCTCCGAGTTCTTGACACACGTACAACTCGGTGACGCTCCTCAGGCTCCGATCCAGCAAAGCTCCGGGGAGAGAGAGTTCCGTCGACCTGACGGCGTGGTGACGATCTTGATGTTCTACCGGCGCAGGCTTCGCCTAAGCACCGCTCTGATATGACCGAGGTGGAATATGGTGGAGGGGCACCGCACAGCTGAGGAACGATCTCAAGGATCAACTTGTGTGTTCTAGGGTGCCCCCTGCCCCGTATATAAAGGAGCAAGGGGAGGGCGGCCCGCCCTAGGAGGCGCGCCAAGGGGGGGAGTCCTCCTCCTAGTGGGAGTAGGACTCCCTTTCCTAATCCAACTAGGAAGGAGGAAGGGGAAGGAAAGAGAGGAAAGGGAGAGGAAGGGGGCGCGCCCCCTCCTGTCCTATTCGGACTCCCCATGGGGGTGCGCGCCACCTCCTGGTGCGGCCCTCTCTCTCCCTCTTGGCCCAATAAGGCCCATTACTTCCCGAGGGTTCCGTAACCCTCCGCACTCTGGTTTTCTCCGGAAACTTCCGGAACCTTTCCGTGTCCGAATATAGCCGTCAATATATCAATCTTTATGTCTCGACCATTTGAGACTCCTCGTCATGTCCGTGATCACATCCGGGACTCGAACTCCTTCGGTACATCAAAATACACAAACTCATAATATAACCGTCATCGAAACCTTAAGCGTGCGGACCCTACGGTTCGAGAACAATGTAGACATGACCGAGACCGCCTCGGTCAATAACCAATAGCGGGACCTGGATGCCCATATTGGCTCCTACATATTCTACTGAAGATCTTTATCGGTCAGACCGCATAACAACATACGTTGTTCCCTTTGTCATCGGTATGTTACTTGCGAGATTTGATCGTCGGTATCCAATACCTAGTTCAATCTCGTTACGGCAAGTCTCTTTACTCGTTCGTAATACATCATCTCACAGCTAACTCATTAGTTGTAATGCTTGCAAGGCTTAGTGATGTGCATTACCGAGAGGGCCCAGAGATACCTCTCCGACAATCGGAGTGACAAATCCTAATCTCAAATCGCCAACCCAACATCTGCCTTTGGAGACACCTGTAGTACTCCTTTATAATCACCCGATTACGTTGTGACGTTTGGTAGTACCAAAGTGTTCCTCCGTAAAGGAGTTGCATAATCTCATAGTTATAGGAACATGTATAAGTCATGGATAAAAGCAATAGCAACATACTAAGCGATCGGTGCTAAGCTAATGGAATGGGTCATGTCAATCAGATCATTCTCCTAATGATGTGATCCCGTTAATCAAATGACAACTCATGTCTATGGTTAGGAAACATAACCATCTTGATTAACGAGCTAGTCAAGTAGAGGCATACTAGTGACATTCTGTTTGTCTATGTATTCACACATGTATTATGTTTCCGGTTAATACAATTCTAGCATGAATAATAAACATTTATCATGATATAAGGAAATAAATAATAACTTTATTATTGCCTCTAGGGCATGTTTCCTTCATTATAGACCCTGGTGTCCGCTATGGGATTACATATACGGTGCCCCGGTTCAATTTTATCCGGGCGACCGGACTCGTCTAGCCGAGTCTGTGGTCTTTAAGGACCAGTCATGTTTTCTGATGTTGGAGGCCTCTTATAGTCCGGCAGCGAGGGCCGTCACGTGTTCCTCTGCGCGCGACGAGCGCTCTGTTAGTCTGCTAACGGTGATGACGCCATGTGGACCGGGCATCTTAAGTGTAAGGTAGCCATAGTGCGGCAATGCATTGAAGCAAGCGAAGGCCGTTATTCCGAGCACTGCGTGATAGTCGCTTTGGAAGGGTGCGATGGTGAAGAGTAGTTGTTCGCTTATGGAGTTGCCTGGAGAGACAAATTTTACCTCCACTATGACGGAGCCTCTGCTATGGGCTTCAACGCCTGGTATCACCCCTTCAAAGGTGGTGTTGCTTTGGTTAATTCTGGATGGGTCTACCCATCCTGCGGACAATGTCCTCATATATTAAATTGAGACTACTGCCGCCGTCCATAAGGACGCGGGTGAGACGGTATCCGTCGATTATTGGGTCAAGCACCAAGGCCTTTGATCCTCCGCGTCTAATACTAGTTCGGTCATCCAAGTTATCGAAAGTGATCGGATAAAGCATCCAGCGGTTAGGCATGAGTACGATGGGCTCTATATCGAGCACGTCTCTATGCGCGTGTTCGTGCCTCCTTATGGATGTGTGAGTCGCGTGGATCATGTTCACTGTTTTAACCTTTGGCGGGAATTTTTTCCGTCCTTCAGTGTTCGGCTGGCGAGGTTCATCCTCGTCTTCACTTGGTGTTTCCCTCTCCTTGTGTTCGGCGTTTAATTTGCCGGCCTGCTTGAAGACCCAACACTCTCTGTGCGTGTGGTTTGCAAATTTGTCAGGGGTGCCATGAATTTTGCATAGTCTGTCTAGGACTCTATTCAGACCAGACGGTCCCTCTTTGCTGCCTTTAGATGGCTTGTTTTGCTGATTAGGTCGAGAGCCCCTGAATCCGGCATTAACCGTCGTGTTATCCGGGCTCTCTTCCTTGTTTTGGTGTTTGTTTTTATGACGCCGTGGCTTCCCGTTGCCATCCCTTATTTCAGATGTCTTGGGGTCGCTGGTGCCTTCTGGGCTAGCCAGCTATCTTCTCCCGCATAAGCGGGTCATAAGGCTTATTAGGGCTGCCATTGTCCTTGGCTTTTCTTGGCCGAGGTGTCTGGTGAGCCACTCGTCACGGATGCTGTGTTTGAATGCTGCTAAGGCTTCGGCATCCAGACAGTCACAATTTGATTCTTCTTAGTGAGGAATCTATTCCAAAAGTTGCGGGCAGATTCTCCGGGCTGTTGGACTATGTGACTTGAGTCGTCAGCATCCGGAGGCCGGACATAGGTCCCTGGAAAGTTGGCCTTGA
Organism: Aegilops longissima; assembly: GCA_021605205.1. Classification (NCBI taxonomy): domain Eukaryota; kingdom Viridiplantae; phylum Streptophyta; class Magnoliopsida; order Poales; family Poaceae; genus Aegilops; species Aegilops longissima. The sequence continues at coordinate 710,029,484 of CM038678.1, read as the reverse complement.
AAGCGTCCTCGAGTTCCTCCCAGCTCCCAATTGAATTTTCGGGGAGGCTTTTCAACCAGTGCCGAGCTGGTCCCTTCAGCTTGAGGGGGAGGTATTTGATGGCGTGAAGGTCATCCCCACGAGCCATATGTATGTGTAGGATAAAGTCCTCGATCCAGACCCCTGGGTCTGTCGTTCCATCGTATGCCTCTAGGTTCACAGGTTTAAAGCCCTGTGGGAATTCGTGATCCAGTACTTCATCGGTAAAGCACAGGGGGTGAGCAGCCCCTCTGTATCTGGACGTGCTGTGGCATGTCGTCGGATGTTGTTGTGTCCGGTCTTTATTCCGGACTGGTATTCGATTGGTGTAATTGTTTTGGCGACCATAGTCCTTCGCCGGGGTGCGTCCTTTGGATCCATAAATGGACCTGGCCGCGCCAGCTTTCTTATTCAGGTGTTCATGTGGATCGGTAGCCACTTTGTTGCGATTATGAAGTGGTACAGCTTCGTCGTCGAATTCTGGCAGTAGCTTGCGTTTTGGATAGCTCTTTGTATGGCGATCATCGCCATATCTTTCTTCAGTATCTAGCACTTTATTCCATCTACGGTTGAGCGTTTCCTGTGCGGCCTTGAGCTGTTGCTTCTGCTTCTTTAGGCTTCTTGCAGTGGCCATAAGCTTTCCGTGGAGGTTATCTCGTTCCACGTGTTTTTCCGGGGTTGAATCGTTATCCGGACCGTTTTCCTGTGCTGGTTCGTCTTGATGACCTCGTCCGTCGGGATCCTTGTCTTGAGCGTCTGCTCGAACTGTGTTCGTGGTGACTGGTTCGTCCTGCTCCATCGCAGGGTCCGTATGGTCGTTGTTGCCTTCGGAGTTGATTGTATTATCGATCCTTCTGGCGCTCTTGTCACTATTTTTACTGTTGTTGGACTTAGAACGGCGTCTGCGCCGTCACTTTGGCTTTTGTCCGGGGGTTTTATCATCCGGACTGTCGCCTTTGTTCTCTTTGGGCGTATCCACCATGTATATGTCGTGTGACGAGGGGGAAGTCCGGCGCCCCATAGATTCTGCATCCTCTCCTGCATCATCGTCCATACCGTCGATGTCTTCGGAGTCGAAGTCAGGCACGTCGGTTAAATCATCGATCGTGGCTATGAAGTGGGTGGTGGGTAGGCAACGAATTTCTTCGTCGTCTGCTTCCCACTCGAACCGGACGTAGTTTGGCCGAGAAATTTCTGTCAAAGAGAGAGTTTTCAACGAGTTCAGCATGTCGCCAAAGGGCGAGTGCTGAAAAATGTCATGATGGTGAATTCCATTACGGGCCCAATCTGGCTCGACCGGTCCGGAGTCGCGGACGGACTCAACATCTGGATCTGAATCCGGGGTCGAGTCATAGGCCACCACAGAGGTAAGGCCCGTGTTTGGCACCAACGCCGATGAGTGAGCGACCCGCGGGGCGGGGTCCAGCCCTCCGTCCTCAGGCAACGCAGCTTGCTCCGGATTTAGGTCCGAGGCTAATGCGGGGGCGATACCCCGAGCTTTGTCCGACAGCAGGTCTAAGCCGTGCTCGTCGTGACTGTCCAGTATCGTGTTATTGACGATGGTTGAAGGAGCCATCGAGCCCAATAGCTACGACACAGAGGAACTCTCAATGAAAGCACCAATGTCGGTGTCAAAACCGGCGGATCTTGGGTAGGGGGTCCCGATCTGTGCGTCAAGGCTGATGGTAACAGGAAGAAAGGGACACAGATGTTTCCCAGGTTCGGGCCCTCTCAATGGAGATAAAACCCTACTTACTGCGTGATTAATATTGATGATATGGGTAGTACAAGAGTAGATCTACCACAAGATCATAGAGGCTAAACCCTAGGAGCTAGCCTATGATGGTATGAATGTAATTGTGATCGGCCTTCTAAGGACCAACCTCTTCGGTTTATATAGGCACCGAAGAGGGCTAGGGTTTACATGGAGTCGGTTACAAGGAAGGAAATATAATATCCGGATTGCCATGCTTGCCTTCCACGCCAAGGAAAGTCCCATCCGGACACGGGCTGAAGTCTTGAGTCTTGTATCTTCACGCTTCAGTAGTCCGGACGTTGTACACAGTCCGGCAGTCCGGATACCCCCTAATCCAGGACTCTCTCAATAGGCCCATCTAAAACTCTATCTCTCTCCCTCGTTCTCTCTCCATCTCACACGCACACACACACACAATCTCATGCACAGCTAGCCAAGTATGATGGTCTCTCACTCAATTGTAGGCACACACAGTCCCCCCTATATGTATATGACTAGCTAATTTTAGTCTCCATCACAAACATGTGCATGGTCTATCTCGATTTCTCTCGGGGCATCTTTCTATTGCGCACACACTCCCTCGATCTCCCACCCATATAGTCCCCTCACGATCTTGAGGGGATCTCTCTATCACAAACACACCCTCTCTCCCTCCCCATGCGTCCATGCCATCCATGTGTCCCTCTCGACCTTTTTTCCTTGTTGGCCAGACCTCTATTGGACATGTGCTACAGGGGTGTCTCTCTCTGCTGCAAACAATCACACACTAGCTATCTTCGTGTATCTCCTAGCCTCGCTTTTCCATCTCGGAGATGCATGCATGATATGTTCGCATAAGAAACGAAAAAACACACTCTCTCTAATTTATCGTTTGTTGTCACTTTCTCTTTCACACACATACTCTTTTTGCACACTTACTCATTCTCCTTCACACGCACTTGATCTTTCTCGACTGAGGCACTCTCCTCCGCCCATAGCACATAGACTTATTGAAAAGTCAAACATCACAAAGTTTGACCATGTACGTGGAGAAAAAGAATTACATCTAGTATGGCAAACAAATACCATTAGATTCACCATGAGATGTAGTTTTGTATGATGTATCTTTGGTATTGTAGATATAAATAACATTTGCGTAAACCTGATCAAAGTTTCCAAAGTTTGACTTCTAAAAATTTACATGCACTTTGCATTATCGGCGGATGGAATATCTCTTTCCCCTCTCAGCTATCGGCGCACCACTCAGCCTTATCGGGGCTCCTCAATCTCTCTCAAACTTTATTGGTCAGTTCGGTTCGTGACGACCCTCATGCCTTGATGGCGGTCTTGCTGGTGTGGGCGTGAGATGTAAAATATTTCTGCTGGCCAGGCTTGTGTGGTCTTGAAGCGTTTGGTTCATGCAGGCCAGCAAAGCATCAACGTCCCATCAATCAATCCATGCATCAATTATTCAATGCTAATATCCATCCATGTTGCTGTTAGCCTCATGGCCGCACGACCGAACACGGCCAGCGTTGAAATTGGTCGCTTGGGCGAGGCTACTTGCGATGTCTGGAGTTCACCCAAAGCTAATTAAAGTGCAAGGAACCCAGCCCAGCGGGCTTTCTTTTTCCCAGGGTAGCAACCAAACAAGCGTGCATGAAATCCAGCCACAACCCCAGGCCACGCAAAGATGCTCACGACGCAAGCCAAATTTTCCTTATATCTCCCTGGTTCACACATACACATGTCTCACTCGCGCTATACATATAGACCCATCCAACACTCTCCGCCCTTGTTCTCTCTCCATGTGACACGCACCCCCCTAAGTACCATAATCCCTCACTCCATCATAGGCTCTGTTTGGATCCATGGGTTAGAGTTAGTTTGGGTTAGTTTGGAGTCAACTAACCCAAAAAGATCCAAACAGGAGGGTTAGTTTAGGTTAGATGCATCTTAACCCATCCAAAAAAACTAACCCATCCAAGAGGTGCTTATTTGGGTTAGTTCTTCTCGGGACCACTAATAAACACTTTTTTCTCTCGCTCTCCCCACAGCAGATCCCTCCCCACTTCCTCGAAGCTTCTCGTCCTCTCCCCCCTCCCTCTCGCACCGCCCGGTGAAGGTGCCTCGCCGTATCCGCGCTCCATCTAACCCTGCCATCCAAACACCTCTTTACTTAGAGTTAGTTCAGGGTTAGTTCAGGGTTAGAATCTAACTCTAACCTCTAACTGAGTTAGAGCATCCAAACAGGGCCATAGGCGCAAGCACTCCCCCTCCTAAGTATGATTATCTCTTACTAGCCATCAGGAACACATGTATTGTCTCCTTCCATCCATACGTCTATCTCGATATCTATCGGGGCATCTTCTATCGTGCACACACCTTGTCACTCGATCTCCCACCCATGTAGTCCCATCACGATCTCCAGGGGATCTCTCTATGACAAACATACACTCTCTCCTCCCCATGTCTGCATTTTCTCCGTACGTCTCTCTCGACCTCTCTCCCTTGTTTGTCAGACCCCTCTTGGCCACGTGCTAGGGGTCTTCCTCTCTCGGTTCCAAACAACCACACACTATCTCCTCACCTTGCCTCCGTTGTCGAAGATGCATGTGTGATATGTTTCCATAAGACATGCACGCCTTTTCTCCACTTTCATCGTGTGTTGTCCATGTCTCTTTCACACACACACACACATTTTTCACTCTCTCTCTCTCTCTCTCTCTCTCTCTCTCTCTCTCTCTCTCTCTCTCTCTCTCTCTCTCTCTCTCTCTCTCTCTCTCTCTCTCTCTCTCTCTCTCTCTCTCTCTCTCTCTCTCTCGTTAGGGACTCTGTCACGTCCATAAGCATATGGATGTTTTGAAAAGTCAAACCTCAGAAAAGTTTGACCAGGTATATGTGGAGAAAAACATTTGCATCTGGAACGATCATTAGATTCATCACAACATGTACTTACTTCATACTATCATTTATCTTTGGTATTGCAGATATAAGTAATTTCTTTATAAACTTGGTCAAAGTTTCAAAAGTTTGACTTAAAAAATGTTGTAACTACATTATCGAACGGAGGGAGTAGCTCTTTCTCTCTCTATCTGCTATCTCTCACGGGCCTCCCCTCTCACTCGAACTCTTTATACCAACGGATTATACACTCACTGTGTCAGCGTATAGCTCCGTATATTGTTTATTTGACCGGTCAACCAATCCACATGCTGTGTTGTCAGCTCGTGTTCTGTATCTTGGTGTGCTGGCGCATGTGGCAGTGGGTGAAAATAAGTAAACGAGAGGGCAAACTTCTTCCGCGCGAAGGACGCACTCGCGCACAATTCACCATTGCGCGGTGGCATGCACAGAAGGACGCACTCGCGCACACCCAACACACAACACACACCAGCACACATGTACACCGGCGTCGCCGCCGGTTGAGATGGACGGCGAGGCAGCCAACAAGCGGAGGCCGCTCGAGCCAAAACCTCATCCGGCGAGCCTGGACTTCATCAGCAGCCTCCCCGACGACATGTTGCTCGTCATCATCGGCCTCCTCCCCACCAAATCTACCGTGCGGACCGCCCTGTTCTCCCGGCGGTGGCGCCCCCTCTGGCGCTGCGTCCCCCTCAACCTCACCGTCGACAGCTGCCTGCAGCGGCGGGGATTGCAAGCGCATGGCCGCGCGATCTCCAAGATCCTTTCATCGCACCCTGGGCCAGCCAGATGCCTTGACATCCGCATGTTCAGTACCAACTGCAAGGTCCAACCCAAGTTCGACGAGTGGTTCTTATCCCCCGCCCTAGATCAGCTCGAGGAGCTCAGCTTTGAAGCTGGACGATGTCACTCTCTGCCGCCATCCGCGCTCCGCCTCACGCCAACGCTGCGCCGCGCCAGCTTCAGCTCCTACTATCTTCCCCAGATTAATGCCGCGCCCGCCCTTCTTCTCCCTCAACTCAAGCAGCTTGACCTCTTCGACGTTGTCATCTCGAATAAGGCTATGGAGCACCTGCTCCACAGCTGTACTACGCTGGAGTACCTTCATCTTGAGCAGATCCACGTGTTCATTAGCCTCCACATCGCCTCGAAGAATCTTCGATGGATTTATGTGTCTTGCTGGCGCCGCAACAAGACATCAATTGGGAAGAGATCACTCCAGCTGTTTCACGTTATGGTCATTGAGAATGCGCCTTTCCCTGAGAGATTGCTTGTATCGGATCTAGAAGGTCCAACAAAAGTCAGGGTCATTGACGCGCCAAAATTGACAGCGTTGGTGTACTTGTCTGCCAAATTCTCCGAACTCTTTATTGGATCCGTAATCATTCAGGTACAACACTCATCTTCTTCTCCGTCTTCTTGAAATTCACATTTTTAAATTTCTTCTTCATGAATTTATGACCGTCTTCCAAAAAATGATTCCCACAAGCTTGACCCAGTCCATGCGCACAGTGAAGATCTTAGGACTAAAATCTATCGGGCCCAATCTGGATCAAGTTATTGGATTCCTTACATGCTTTCCATGCACGGAGAAGCTACTCATCGAGGTGAAACTTATTTCCTATTAGTAAATGATAATCACAACGTAGCTCAGTTTTTTCGTAATTTTCCCAAATTACGATGACAAGTGTAGTGTTCAAAACTACATCTACGCACTGCACCGAAAGAAATGCTTTTAGTACTTTTTTTCTCACGTGATCACCTGCATCATTTTTATGCTGTACTACTATAGTAGCCTAGGCTAGTCGTAGTGGAAAGTAACGTAGACTACTCCCGTAACTCTATGGTTACCCTAAGGGCAAGTACTACCTCCGTCTTGGTTTACTCTTCCAATTTTGTAGTATCAAAATTTGACCATAGATTTAACTGACAAAATGTTAATGCATGTCACTAAGAACTATATCGTTGGATTCGTATTTGAACATAATTTCAAATGGTGTAATTTTTAGTGACATGCATTGGCATTTTCTTAGGTAAATCTATGGTCAAAATTTTATACTAAATACGAGGTAGTATTCCCTCCGTCCCAAAATTCTTGTCTTACATTTGATTAGATACGGATGTATCTAACACTAAAATGTAACTAGATACATCCGTATTTAGGCAAATTTAAGACAAGAATTTTGGGACGGAGGGAGTACAAAACTGGGCTATGTAGGCCAAAACACGTGCCAGATTCACTTGTGATGCATTTGCATCGATGCCCCTCCATTACTCACTGTGCCCCAATCTGGATCACCTACTTTGCTCCGGTGCCAAATTAACTCACGCAATGAAAATACATTTGTTTGGGAGAGTGAGAGGCTGGTGTAGTTGGTTTGATTGATTTGTTTATACATGTGGGTCTGTGTGCACAGCGGTGCCAACTCTCTCACATCGCGAGAGCGGTGCCAAAATCCTTTGATTTGACATCGATGCGTATTATGTGGCATACTTTTGCGAAATATGGCATCGGCCACATAGTGGAAGGCAACAAATGCCAAAGCTCTTCACGTGCTCCTAGCTAATTAAATGAGAGGAAACAGAAAGATAGAGAGAGCGGGGGGGAGAGAGAAAGAGAGAGTGAAAAAATATCACTAGCCAGCCAACCCTATCGTATGAGCGAATCATATTGGTACCTCTTGATGACACGTCAATCTTATGCAGCCAGCTGCTCTAATATGTTCTCTTCTTTTGCAGATAAAAAAAGATCCGAAAGTGAAAAATGTGCTGCACTATAACAAACTCATCGAATGCCTTGACCTCCATCTTACAGAAATTGATTTGATCGACTACCGAGGCAGCACATCTGAGATTAAATTGGCTAGGTTCTTTGTTCTGGAGGCAAGTGTGCTCAAGGTAATGAGGTTTGGCGTTCTCTGGCGCAACAATGAATGGCGTGCTGATCACCGCAAGCGTCTAAGTGTAAATGACAAAGTCTCCGCAGAAGCTGAATTTGTTTTTGAAACATCAAGTGGCCAGAGACTCGAAAACTTATTTGCCCATTAGTGACTTGTCAGGGCGGTGGATTTTAGTTTGTATAACGCTGCATCCACCTAAAGTTACGAAAGTTCTTACGTAAACTTCCTAGTAATTCCCTCTTCCTAGGTGCAGCATTACTCCTAACATTTGTAATATCAGTTTGAAACTTGTAATATTGCCGTGTCCTATTCCTGCATTTTCAAAATCCTGCGAATCAAACAGGTCCTGAGTTGGTGATGATGTTGTGCCTCCCATCTTTCACCAATAGCCGTCGGATCTAGATCTGACGCATACAAACCAAGCTTCTCCATGTTTGCAAAAAGATGCCCGCACTTGTTCCCTATTTACAAAAAACTCCTTGTCTCTCACAATCAGCCTTATCTCCTCCCCACCACATCTAGAAGGCCGTGGAAAAAATCTGGCGTGATGGCCGCTGCCGGAGCCGTCCACCCCCAATCTTGGTGTTCCGTGCAATGCACGGGCATCTACGCACGGGAAATTATGTCGAACAGGGCTAGTTGTAAGCAGGCTAGCTCTACAGCCATGATGATAGTGACTGCAGACGGTGAGGCTGACTATGGTATGCCGAACACGGCGCCTATACTCAGGTGTCATCTCCGTGCGAGGTCTTGTCACTTCACTTTGTGAGGAGCGAGCGTAATAATTTGACCAGCGGGTAGTACAGTGCTAGTACTCCTACGAGTACTACATTGGTACTACTACTACTAGTACTAGTAGCACCACCGTCTGGATTTAGGAGTACTACCACGTCCATCTGGATTTTAGTGTTTGAATAGCAATATCTAGTTATGCATGTCACAAAAAATGTACTACTCCCTCTGTAAATAAATACATGGTGTTTTATTCCTATCGGCAAGAGAACTTAATGTTTTTTGCTAACTAGAGTACTAATAGGATTACATGCAATGAACTAAACACTGCATGTCATGTTTGGTAGTCTCAAGTCATTCAAAGCATGCACGGCCCACATCTCTCATTGGTTGATATGTCACGAAATAAGAAACAAGGAGGGAGTTAATGCACCGTGCCTAAGTGTTTTGGGATTATTTGGTTTTCGTAATGTGACTTACACAACATTTTTGTTTACATGCATTAACATTTTATTAGTTAAATCAAAGGTCAAAACTTGGCGCAAAATGCAAAGGGGACCAATAAACTAGTAAACATCAAACTTCTCTCGTTTGGCCCCAATTAGAGGTCTGGTGAGATGACTATACTGCACCGGCACGGAGGGGGGCGCACTTCATTGACTTCTGACAACTGCCTTTGGGTGAATGACACGTGGGCCCAGGGGGTGGCTGGCCCACCTATCATACAGCCAAAGGCAGGTGTAGTAGAGGGCCGAGGAGTAGTACGAAATCCTACGCACCTACGCACGCTAACCAAGGGCAAGAGTGATCACTCGAATCGCAAGATCAGTTGACTACTACCTTCGTCCTGGTTTATTAGTCTCCTTTGTAATTTGTGCTAAATTTTGACCAAAGATTTAACTAACAAAATGTTCATGCATGTCAACAAAAATTATATTTTTGGATTCATATTTGAACATAGTTTTCAGTGATATAATTTTTAGTAACATGCGTAAACATTTTGTTAGTTAAATCTGTGGTCAAAATTTGACACGGATTACAATGGGGACCAATAAACCAGGACGGAGGTAGTAGAAGCTAAGCTAGACCCATGGAGGCAATGAGCGCGAGCATCAGCCGGCTGTGCTAGATGGTCCACGACGCCGGCATGCGGCCCGACAACGAGGAATGTCTCCAGGTAGTATTGCTTGAGGCCGCCAGGGCGAGGGGCCGCTTGGACGACAGCTTCATCTCCTTGTTTGACGAGGTCCTCGTTGGTTTCCTCGACAAGTTCACTGTCGTCAAGAAGCTCGCGGACGACTTTGACGTAAGCCTCCACCCGACACGCCCAGGCTCTGCGATGCCTGCCACCCTCAACGGCCACTATGGTGAGAACCTCTTCGACGCACTGGTGGCCCTGCGACTGCCCGCCGTCGCGCCAGAGAATGTCCAGCTCGAGGTCGCTGCGCGCAGCAGCTCTGGCGCAGCAAGACACCATCGACATAATCACCCACGTCTACGCGCATGCAACAGGAGGACGATAGGACGCTGGCCTTCTTGGACCGCAGGGCAACCTTGGACGACACTGTTCAGAAGCACCTTGAGCTCGCCGCCAACACCGCTGCTCCTCACACGTCGGTTGGTGACCCGGTGCACTAGGGTGTGAGGATGTCGTTGATGGATCCGTATGTATTTTTATCTTTCCGTCAAATCCATGTAGTAGTATATGATACTCCCTCCGTCCGAAAATACTCGTCATCAAAATGGATAAAGAGGGATGTATGTAGAACTAAAATACGTCTAGATACATCCCCTTTTATTCATTTTAATGACAAGTATTTCTAGACGGAGGGAGTACTACAGTAATTATCTTACCTTTCGCATCAACTTCATAATTTTCGTGCGTACTCCATGCATGAACGGCGCCAGAACCAAACTTCTCATTACTCTAGGAAAAATCGTTATTTTCTATCTATCGATCGCGCCATGGAGCAGAACCAAATTTTACATGTTATGGGTTCAAAAGGAAAAGCCTGCCGTGTTCGCGTCGCACCCCCACACGGTTGGTCCGGCACGCCGCTCAAGCGGGAATGTGTGCGGTGTTGCATTTTCACTTACAAGTGGGACCGTAGTTGAGCAAACCGACTATCGGCAAACCCCCACCCCGCCCACCGCGCGATGGCTGAGAAAACAGGAGGGAGAAGAGATGGCTGTAGCACGGACTCCAAGAAAATTGGTGTCGGATGGGACTCGTGTGGGTGGCGTGTGCCGTACTGCTAGACGTGAATGCTAGTTGTGGCCCATGCCACCCCACTATATCGAGCCTATATCGAGGTACGTAGAACAAATTCCCTGCAGTCCGTGCTCAGCACTCCTGTATCTCTCTTCTCAGCCAGCCAGCGGACGCGTAGAGCCCATCGTCTGTTTGCTCACATGAGGTCCCACATGTCAGTGAAAACGCAAGCGGGCCCACTGAACCTGCACATCTTTCACCTCGACGTGCTGGTGATGGAAAACAAATCCAAGAAAGATCTTCGGTGGCCACTTTTGGAGTTACTCAAGAGTAGTAAGATTCTATTTACAGTTTAACCCAGGATGCACATCTCGTGGCTTCAACTACCACTCTATTTTGTTTCATGACACGACCTGGATGCTGGATGTCCCACGTGTCGGCAAAAGGAGGAAGATCCCGACCAAATCTTCGGTTGTGCTCTCGAATTAGACTAGTTGTGCTAACTTAAAAAATTATTGTGTACTCCCTCCGTTCCAAAATACTTGACTTCCATTTGTCCAAAAATGGATGTACCTATATACTAAAACATGTCTAGATACATATATATATATTGACAAATAGAAGGCATGTATTGTGCAACGGAGGGAGTAGAATGGATGCAAGTTTTTGTATTGAGAAGAAGAGTACATCCATATATTGATAGAGCGCAATTTAGTACATGTTCTATCACTTTTAGCTAGCACAGAGACTATAGATGAGATTAGTGCACTTGTTGATACTCCTACTTGGTATATGTTGTTGCTTAGGCCTTGAGAAAAAACGGGCCGGAGGGAGTACAAGAATAGCGGCTAGACATGAGACTAGATGCGAGGAAGCAACGTCTACTTCTTTACACTCGAAGAAGAGAGAAGCACGCAAGATCGAGCCTCCGCAGATCAACAATGGATGCATCGAAAAGGCACTAATCCAACTTACAGGAGTAGTAAAATGTATTCTTATGGTTCTTGTTTTCTTTGGTCTTGCTTTTCTAGTCAAAATTATCGTTGGAGTTCGTGCAAATCGGAGGTCCGTTTGGGGTCGTGCGTTGCAGTTGGCCTTACAAGTGGGACCGCAGTTAAGGAAACCGACTATCGGCAAACCCCCACCTCGCCCACCGCGTGATGGCTGAGTTAGAGAAATGATGAGGTTGAAGAGATTGCTCTAGCACGGACTCCAAGAAATATGGTGTCAGATGGAAGTTGTGCTGGTGGCGTGTGCCCTACTCCTGGACGTGAATGGTTGTTCTCACCCATGCCACCCTACTACTCGTACTACTTACTATATAGTACTACTACTAGTATCGAGGATTCGAGGTGCTGGTTACGTAGTACAATATGGCTACAGTAAAAACACCTGCACGACGCGCGAAGCATGTGAAGCTAGTACAAATAGTGTACTACTATTGTTGATTGGCCTCATCCGATAACCTGTTGCAATGCACGTACAATTATGTATTCAGAAAATATTTTTTTGCCTCGTCGCACCACTCACTCAGAGAAGCAACTCGAAAGCCATTCATAAATTTAGTAAGTTTATCACAGGCATATCATTTTATTACATACAAGAGGTCATCAACCCACATCAACAACGAGGATACATTATAAATACTAAAGTTTTCACCACACAACAAATAACAAGCAATGAAATAAACTTCAACTCAACCATTCCTCGGCGTTGGAAACGTTTGCTTTGAACCACAAGTGATTCTCTGGGACGGGTCATCCATTGTTGATCTGGAGACCAATGCAGGACTGATCATCCAGGCTGAAGCGGCCTACTATATCAGTACCACGGTAGGTAACCACCCAAATGTCCGAGGTATAGACACAGTTGCTTCTCATAAATGGTAGTAACGTTGTGTCAACAGCAGTTGGATCGCCTTTCACCATCATTGGATAGTTTTGTCCAAGGAAGAGCGAGTTTTCTCCAAGACTATCAATTCTATACAAGGGAGAAGGAGTTGGAGCTAGCACACTAGTATCCATCCCGAATACCATGCAACGGGTGTTGGACTAGGTCCGGAGAGTGCGACCATGGGAGACTACACCTGCTTCCTTAGCAGTAACATTATCAGTGGGCTGTATACACACGAGAAGAGGTGATCCATCGGAATTAGTTGCCAGGCGCCAAATAGTATATGGGCGCTGCTCGTCCTCATGCTCGTGATCATCACCATCATCATCTCCCCCTTGGTTATAAAAATCTTCAAGTATAGGTGGTGGAATGTTCACAGGACCTTGGAAACACAAGAAGAAGGTTAATTAGTAAGGCTGGCCATAATGGGGGTAACATAAGTAGTATCATGCACTTGGGACTCACAAACATGCTTATGTGGCAGGCAATTAAGGAAGAGAGAGATGGTTATAGTAACATAGGTAGATACTGTAACATAATAAATGTGATGCTACTATGTGTCATGCATGGAAATAAATGAGACCACCTATGATACTAATCTAAGATACTATGCACTAAAGGGAAACTTGCTAACCCGCATGCATGTGGATGAAACAATTATAATTACGGTGGAAGACAAATTTATCGAAACAACGAGGATGCCATGCAAAAACAGTTCCACGAGTGGTGGCAGCAAACACAAGGCCCTCGTATTGAATTGCATCACAGTACTCATCCGTGTATAGGAACTGATTTTTGAGCAATATCCATCCAGCCAAACCACTGAGGACGGCAACAAGCTTGTCGAAGATAGCAACAACTTCATAGTTGTTGTAATTCCAAGCGGTTGGGGACTCGAGAAATTGCTATCTTCCGTGAAGACAGTCACCATGATTGTATTTGAGCGTCGTACAATACCGTGTGCTCAACCTCTGGGCGTCTGCTGAGATTTTGGAAGTGGAACCCGGTCACGAGTGTACACATTCACAAGTTCCCACTCGCAGTTGGACCCAATGTAAACAACCCAATCTCCATTTGCGCCTGCCCAAGCCTTGCCCTCAAGCGATGGCATCTTAACATCATACATATCATCATCAAGCGGTATCAACTTGCACAGTGCGAGGCCTCCGTCGTGACGGCGCCAGTTATCAAGGTCACGGCGAAGAAGATAGGGGAGATCAAACCGCTCCTTGACTCTTGGGTTCCTTGTAATGATGTTATTAGTTGAGTCGAGAATGGGCTTGAACGAACCTGCCATGCTAGTCGAGGTGATGATGTCGCACCGATCAATGAGTTCTTCCACCACGTCATCTTTTAGATCGGGGCAAGAATAACGGGGTCGTTTCCGTCCTGTTCCCTCCATGGAGAAGACAATCGAACAATGGAAGAAGAAAGGGTGAAGGGCTGAAGGAAAATGGAGGAGGGAGAGGAAGAGCGTGCGACAGCAGTTCCAAATCGAGAGGGAAAGGCGAAGAGTCGGTGGACGGTTGCCAGTTTGCCACGGTTCACGAAGGGGCGCCCCGGCCTACACGTCGGTTCGGAAATACTCCTACTACTCGCCGTCGTCTCATTGATATGTGGAACAGGACCACATGTCAACGAAACATGGTGTGTAATTTCTCGTGCAAAATGTGATCTGGTCGCGTTGGCCCGAGGTGCCGCATTAGTTATCGACCTTTATTTTTTTAATGGCGTGCCATTCAGTTTTGAAACACGACTAACTGGTATTGTACGCAGAGAAAATATAAACTACTCTACCACTACTCCACCTCCAGTACTAGTAGTATAAAGAAGATATATAGGCTGGAGCTTCAGCGCTTTCTTGCCAAGGGCTGCCCACTTGCTTCTCACACTACCACCCTCTCTCCAGATCTAAAAAAGACGGCCCCTCTCTCCCTCCTCACCGGTGGTCACAGATCCGTCGGGGAAGAAAAGGACGTGCAGCGTTGACGCACTCGTCATCGGCGAGCGAGGTCACGCACTGACGACAAGGCCGTCCTCTCAGACCTAGCGCCCGTGCGGGATGGCCTCCGTCCCCAAGCTCGCTGGCATAGTGTGTGCGGAGGACGACGACCACGAGCGAAGCCACTTCCCGCCGACCCTCTGGTATGCTACCTCTTTTCGAACCATACCCTTGTTCTATTGCCCCATCTGGCACGTCGTTGCATGTGGATCTTTTTCCACTCCACCATCTTCCCAATTTGCTATCCTCTGCTCTGCTGGCCACGCAGATGAAAACCATAATTTGCACTATTAAAGGAAACCCTACTTCATGCAGACTAATGCATGTCTGGGTTGAATAAAGAAAGGAAGGGAGACTGTACTGTCCAAGAGAGTAGGCATCGAACCCGCATCTAGGTTGAAAAGGGGAAAATCAGTAGCTCAGGAACGAGTCTCGTGTCTCTTGGTTGAAGAAGGGTAGAAAGGCATGACAACGCAATAGAGAATGACCAGGTCGATCGGTTTGTTGTCCTCACATAGGAAAAAGGTAGCTAAAGCGAACAAAAATGGGACGTAATCCACATATGCTGCCTGGATATTTGTTGCTCTGGGCAACCATACCTCCCTCACCACTCTACGTCCGTGGAGGTACATCATACTGGTGCACCCACTCTCCGAATGGGCCTCCCATGCTCTTATTGCCACTTTTTTTGCTGTTAGTATAATGCCAGCAGTCAAGTCAAGCAATGCTACTGCTAAAGTGATGCCACATTTAACTAATGCCGCTCTCAGTCTAATGCCACAGATAAATTTAAGCAGTACCATTTAATGTCACTGGATCATTTCAGGGTTAGCTGTTGATTGTGGATGTATTAAAGATTTTTCAGCTAAGGCATTCTAATGTTTTTGCACAGCCAGTATACCAACGATGAAACTTGTTACTACCTTCAGATTTTTGCACTGCAATGCTTATAGATTACATACCTCACTTTCATGAGATAAGTTAATTTTTTGTACAGTGTCACCAAAATGCCAAGGCGCTGATGTCATTTTATTTTGGTTAAACTGCATGCACAATTATGAAGACAAAAGGAAAGGTCAAGAGTGGGCACCTCCTCCTCATTGTTCTCTTGATTCGCTTCGATCAAGTTTTTATGTTTGATCGATTATCAAGATTGGGATAACAATTTTAAGGTCCCCGAGTTCAAATGATATTTACCTTGGAGGTACATGGTTTGCAATTTTTTAAACTGTCATTAGTTAATAATGCTAGTTACCTTCAGACTTCGTATTTGGTTTAATGCTCATGCACAGCTAGTATACCAATGCTGAAACTTGTTACCTTTACATATTGTATTGTTAATTCTTATAGAAACCTTCCATTGCTAGAGTTTATTGAAATTTGTTCAAGAAAACCATTGTACTTGTACCTGTAATAAACTAACTACTCTCTTGTTGCACTAGCCACTTGGATTAATGTATATTTGTAGTATTCAATGGTGTTGCATTAGCGTATGGACATAAATAAAGTGTGGCAAGCTTTCCCGATATGTGCTCAAGAAAACTACTACCTGTTTTTCTAAATACTAGGCGTTTGGGTACTTTAAATTGAACCGCTAAAACGTCTTATATTAAGGAACAGAGGGTGTAGAGTTCACTCAAATTATCCCGGTAAAGCTAGTCACACCTTTGTTAAAATTAATGTTCATTATGTTATCGGAGGAGGTCTGTATGTTTGTCTCTAATGCATGTCTACTACATACCCGACATCATGATGTAATGTTAGGTCATTTCCTTTTGTACAGTGTCACTAAATTGTCAAGGCGATGATGGCATTTTATTTTAGTAGAACTGCACAAAATTTGCTTAAAAGAAGAGGAAAGGTCAGGAATGGCTTAGTTTTTCCGAAAAAAACTATGTATGCCTTCCTGACATCATCCGCTATTGCTTTATTTATTCCTTCAAACAGGTGGTTAGAGACAGTCTTGCTACCTTTTCCCATTAAGAAATTGGAATGCTTATATTTGTGAGTCTATGCTTCAACTAGTGACACTTTTATAGTAATCACACTTTCAATATCTATGCAAACAGGGATGCTCGATTTTAGTGGAGCTGCACAAAAAGTCCAACTTGTTCAACATTGGGAGCATGTTCTTTTCCAAACCTTTATATCCAATTGGTGGCACTATGAGCTGTTCATTACGAAGGTACATGGTTTTGCTACTATCTTGCTACTCTTTTTGTATTGTCATTAGATAGTAATACTAGTGGTTTGCATGTGAATTTATTGGCAGGGTGGACCTACATTAGAGGTGCAGGACAGGATTCAATGATTGGATGCTCAATTTCGGTTGTATTGATTTCACCTCTTCCATCACTGCGAATGGTATATGTTTACTAGTTGCTTGATATTTGTGCAGACGGAGATGTCTGCCCATTGCTATTTGTCAAACAAACCAAGTGTCCGCAATTTTGGTTGAACTGCACAAGAGAATAGTATAGTCACTGCATGCAGTGCCATTTGAAAATAGACACAAAGATTGGATAGTCACTTCATGGACTGCAGAAAAGTAGTACTGTGCTATTTACTGGCCAACACTAGGTGCTTCATTGCTTTGGTCTGATTATACAATGGGCATCATTTTCCCTAAGTTAAAGTTTGTATTCCGAAAATAGTCTCGTGGTGTGATCGAGAGAAGACCAAATCATATTGAAGTGGATGTTCCTCCATCATGTGTGGTTCATTCTCATGGTTCCAGCTGTTAGTGAAACCACTTACGTTTGCAAGAGGAATTGTAGACTTCACAAACAAATTTGTCTTTTAGTCCGTATTGAATGTTGGCCAAGAGAAGCATCCATGTTAGTAGGAAGAACAGATGTTTTTTCTAGATCTTTGCTTTTGGAGCTACATATTTGTATATGATCTGTGAATCATTGAGATGAATTAACATGTTGATCTTATGTATGGGAATCGTACTAGTTAGTTTTAGTTGCGACGCAAGATCCGAAGTGGCTGATCTTTGCTTTTGGAGCTCCATATTTGTATATGATCTGTGAATCATTGAGATGCATTAACAGTTACTTATTTCTGTTCGCTCAGTGTTTACAAGTTACTGATCGATCACTAGCTAGCCTATAAATGCGCTCCTGGCAGTTTTATTTGCGATGCAAGATGTGAAGTGGCAGTTTTTTGAATAAAAATGCCTACCTCAGAAGAAACTAACAAGCTACACTATCGATCCTACACCGATAAAAATGCCTACCTCTGAAGAAACTGACAAGCTACACTATCGATCCTACACGGATAAATAGCGGATCACGCACGTACTACCTCCTTTCCGGTTTGCAGGGCTCAATTCAAGAAACGACCTACTCGATCCTACACAAATAAATAGCGGATCACGCACGTACTAGTACCTCCTTTCCGGTTTGCAGGGCTTAATTCAAACCTCTCACCAACCAAGGTACTCCCTCCGTCCGGGTTTATTAGTCCCATGAGCAAAGCAGCAAGACCAAGGCATGGCAATAATTAACGGCATGCAGAAGTTTAAGCCTAATTAATTCCAGCGATTTAAGTGGCTGCATGTGTGCCCTCGGCTGTGACTCGTTGCATGCTGCTTCGCGTACTGCCTGCGAGCGATTCTGAGTGCCTGCATGCAGCTAGCCGTAATTAAGGCAGCTAAGTGATGCGAAAAAAGATACTCTTTAATTTTTGCGGGCTTTTTCAATCCGTGAAATCATTATTGACAAGGAGGGAGATGATTCGTGTGCACTCGTTTGACCGCCATGCCGGCGTGCGACCCATACGGGACGGGACGACACAATCATAATTTCAGTTTCCCTAGTTTTCCACGGCAAGCTGGCGTGCTAAGCCATTATGCATTGAATTTCGATGATCGTCGCGCTACCTTCCCCCTATAAGTACTGTTTCCCGGCCTTCTCCAGTGCCACCGTAACCCAACTCGCCATATCCTCGTAAGCCCCCACCGGCCCGACGTCACTCGCCACGTCCGCCATGCCCCCGCCCATCCGCGGTAGGCGACGCCTGAGGCGGTCACCGCCGGAACTAGTGTTCGGTTTTTCACCGGAAGGCAGATGGAGGGAGGAGGCATTCTATCTGTCTTTAGATGGCAATGCGCAGATCGAGGAGTTGTTGGAGCGCGACCGCATGGCGGAGGAGTAGGAGTTGTTGGAGTGCGACCGCCTGGCGGAGGAGCAGCGTATCGCCGATTTTCGCCGCCAGCAGGACATGGAGCTGCAGCGCACCGATGCTCTGATTCGCGAGCAGAGCGCCCGCAACTGGGCCGACTACGTGGAGGCCGGCGCCCGGCAAATATCCCTCGAGGCTGTCGGGCACGCACGCGTTCGCGACATCGATTTTTACTACCAGCTCATCAAGTGGGTTTCCCGCTTGGAAGCCGAAGCTTCGGTGGACCACGCCGGCATGGAAAGGGCCAACGCGCGCGAGCAACACGCCCTATCGCACCTCTGGCAAGTCCGAGGCGAGGCGCAGGATGCCGGTGCCGGCGTTTAGCGTGTACCGCCGGCATCATCTAGTTAGCTAAGAGTAAGTTAGTACTTGTCTAGTGGGAGTAGATAGTTAACTTGGCTATGATGGTTGTCAACGTGGAAGTTCAATACTCTATATGTGGATCAGACCTGTTACTTTGCTCTGAATGTTGAACTTTCCGTTTGAACGTATGGAGTGGGTTGTTATTTTTTTTAAATGGGATGTATTTGTCCTCCACGGGTTTAGAGGCTGACTTGTGGGCCTAGCAAGTTGATGCGTACACAATCAGGAGATGATTGTACGTGGAGAGGATGACAACAGGGACCCGCCAAGGTCATGGCAGTACGCAAGCAAGTGCCTCCTTATTTCAAACCAATAAAAATATGGCTCCTCCTAGTGGATTTCTGACATCTGGGTCCCATGTCATTGTCACGTAGTCAATAAACGTGAGAATTGCACAATGAGCGGCTGACACCAGGGACCCAGCAGCTCGCCCAGTAATTTTTTTTGGGTTAATTTGATAAATGCCTCTGAGAAATGCCACTGCAATTTCCAAACTTTGAAAAATGCCATTTCATGCCATTTCTAGTGGCATTTTTGAAGTCCGAGTGGCGTTTTCAAAGTTTGCAAACTGCGATGGCGTTTTCAAACTTTGCAAAATTGCGATGGCATTTTCAAAGTTTGGAAATTGCGATGGCATTTTATGAATCGCCATAATTGGAGTGGCATTTATCTAATTTGTTTTTGAGACGGAAGCAGGGTGTCAACTGGGCTGTGCGGGACACTCTGGCCTGTCTAGACAGTCTTTTCTTTTTTGTTTACCACAGACCAGCCCAGTAGTTTTTTTTTCTTTTTGAAAATGGCTAGCCCAGTTTTTTTGTTATTTGTCAAGTAAGTCACTTTTTCAGGCCTGTTGAGCTGCAAATCTTTCAAGACGAGGAGAGCTTCATTCGGCTGGCTGAGAAAATGGCCTATCAGTAATGAGAAATGGGCCATACATTTTTAAAACACATCAAACCGGCAACTAGTTTCAAATTTCTTTTTTTCATTTCGAGATTTCAAATTGCATTGATTTTTAGCGTGGACAATTTATTGGATTTTATATTGATATACATTTATTTTTAAAATCAGTCTGAATGTGACTCGAAATTTCGGGATTAAAAACAATTCAGACCGCATCGACATATGCAAAATTTCGTATAATTTTTTAACTGTGGCCACAATATGGCCAGTAATACTAACAAAAAGAATATGGGCTCCAAAAACCCGTAAGAATTAGCAAATGGGCTGTAAACTATTTGAAATAATGGCAGATGGGCAGTATGTTGTTTTCCACAGATTTGAGGCTTTCCACAGATGGTCTGTATACTGTTGGATGTCCATCCAACGGCCGTCGTGCTTCTTCAATCTCTGCTCTTCCTGCTCCAGCCGCTCAAACAGGGCCGGTGGGACTGCCTGCTCCCTCCTTCCCGCGGCTGGTTGTGCTGTCGCGCAGGCCTCACCGCCCCACCGTACTCCCATCGCTGGCCTAGCCATCCCTCTACTCACCCACACATGATGTTATTCTCCGGCGACGGTAGACGAACCAGTAAACCCTCGTACTCCTCCGCGTGGGAAACAACTGCCGTGTATTCCCTGGCTCCGTGTCGTTCCCTTCCTAGGCCTCGCCGTCGTCCACTTCCCTGGTGCTCTCGGCGTGGCCTGGTCAACATGGTCAATGAATGGCATCCATCGGTAGTGGACTGTACGTGGAGAGGCTGAGAGCTGGGTCCACGGCCGCACGCAAGGAAATGCCTCCTTATTACGCGCAAAATAATGATTCCTCCACCTGACATCTGGGACCCAGCGAAAGGGCCTCTGTATTTCGCGAAAAAAACATTACCGCCGCTGACAGCTCGGACCCACCAGATATATCTTCGCACGCAAGGAAGTGCCTCCTTATTACGCCCAAAAAAAGAATACTCCCCCTGCTAGCTGGGACCCAGTATAGAGGGCCTACTAAGTTGACGGGGACGAAGGGCTTTGTCAACTTAGTCAATATGCACGATTCTAGCTCGAATGACCATGCGATGTCCATCCAACGGCCGTACTGCTTCTTCAACCTCTGGTCTTCTTGCTCCAGCCGCCCAAAGCAGCGCCGGTCGTGCCGCCTACTCCTGCCTCCCGTGGCCGGCTATGCTGCCGCGGAAGCCTCACCGACCCCATACTACTCCCACCGCTGGCCAGGCCATCCCTCCACTCCACTCACCCACACCCCCTGTTATTCTGCGGCGACGGCAGCGCAGCCGAACCAGTGAACCCTCCGCGTGGGCATCCACTGCCGCGTCTTCCCCGGCTCCGCGTCGTCCCCTTCCTAGGCCTCGTCGTCGTCCACCGCCGTGGTCAATGTGGTCAACGACCAAATTCCATCGGAAGAATACTGTACGTGGAGAGGCTGACAGTTGGGTCCACGGCAGCCGCAAGGAAGTGCCTCCTTATTACACGGAAAATAATTATTCCTCCACCTGACAGCAGGGACCCACCGGACGGGCCACCAGTATTTTGCGAAAAAACGTTTGCCCCTGACTGCTGGGACCCACCCGACGGGCCACCATATTTCGCGAAAAAAACGTTCCCCCTGCTGTCAGCTCGGACCCACCGGAAGTGCCTCCTTATTACGCACAAAAAAATGAATACCCCTGCTAGCTGGGACCCACCTTGGTGGGAGGCTGACTTGTGGGCCTACTAAGTTGACGGGGACGGAGGGCTTTGTCAACTTAGTCAATATAAACGTTTCTAGGTCCAGTGACCGTACGATGTCCATCTAACGGCCGTAGTGCTTCTTCAACCTCTGGTCTTCTTGCTCCAGCCGCCCAAAGCAGCGCCGGTCGTGCCGCATGCTCCTGCCTCCCGTGGCCGGATGTGCTGCCGCGGAGGCCTCACCGCCCTCTACTATTCCCACCGCTGGCCAGGCCCTGCGGCGACGGCAGCCTCACACCGCAGCCGAACCAGTGAACCCTCGTACTCCTCTCGGCGCGGGCTTCCACTGCCGCGTCTTCCCCGGCTCCCCGTCGTCCCCTTCCTAGGTCTCGCCGTCGTCCACCACCCTGGTGCTCTCGGTGCGGCGTGGTCAACGTGGTCAAGGAACGACTTCCATCGGACGTGGACTGTATCTGGAGAGGCTGACAGCTGGGTCCATGGCCACAGCAAGGAAGTGCCTCCTTATTACGGGGAAAATAATTATTCCTCCACCTGACAGCGGGGACCCACCGGACGGGCCACCGTATTTCACGAAAAAAACGTTTCCCCCCTGACTGCTGGGACCCACCAGCTACACCTTCGCACGCAAGGAAGTGCATCCGGGCAAAAAAACCAAAATGATTCGCCCCCCCTGACTGCTGGGACCCACCAGCTACATCTTCGCAGGCAAGGAAGTGCCTGACAGTCGGGACCCACCTGGTCGAAGCGTACGTAGCATTGTCATTCTGGTCGCGAACGTGTACGTAGATATATACTAGTGGATGTAGAGGCGTGCACGTGTCGTAGTAGAGGCGTGCACGTAGCATGTACACATACGTACAACGGCGAGGGTGCAAGAAAGAAAATACAGCCACGTACGTACATACGAGCAGGGTCTCAAACGCCTACTCACGCATACGTACATGGCTGGGTCAAAAAAGAGAAACAACATCGTCGTCGTGTTCATGGGGAGGCAACAGAATGCATCGTGTTCATGGGGAGGCAGTGAAATGCGTCGTGTTCATCGGGAGGCAACGGAACGCGTGGGAGCCAACCGGCTGGGTTAGAACAGAATGCGTGGTCGTGTTCATCGGGAGGGCTTGGATGGAACAGGCGATGGAAACAAGGCCTGGCGTACCGCACAATGGAGGAAACGGTCTTGTGTTCGACCGGCCACATTCGAAACGGGATCCTGTTCATCGGGAGGGGTCTGGCGTACCGCAAAACGGAGGAAACGGACCTCCTACGGTCGAAACGGGGGTCCTGTTGATCGGGAGGGGTTTGGCGTACCGCAAAACGGACGAAACAGACCTCCTACGGTCGAAACGGGTGTCCTGTTGATCGGGAGGGGTGTGGCGTACCGCAAAACGGACGAAACGGACTTGTGTTGGAGCGCTACGTTCGAAAATGGGGTCTTGTTCATCAGGAGGGGTGTGGCGTACCGCAAAACGGGACTCCACGGGATACTGTTCATCTCCACCGTCGACCTCCTCCAGCCTCCACGGGCTACCGTCGACCTCCTCCAGCCTCCACGGGCTCCTGTTCATCCAGCCTCCACCGCGCGCTACTCCACCGGCTACTGTTCAACCACCCCTCCACGGGCACCCCTCCACCGTCTACTGTTCATCCAACCCTCCACACCACGGGGTCCTGTTCAACCACCCCGCCAAGGCCACCCCTACACCGTCTACAGTTCATCCATCCCTCCACACCACGGGGTCATGTTCATCCCGAGGCAACGCCACCGTCATCGAACCCCCCGCAACGCTCATTGTTCATCCAATCGATCGGCTTTAGTTAGCAGCAGTAGCGAAGGAATCGCTCCATCGGGTTCAGCTAACAGCCATCGATCGATCGCTCGGGTTCAGTAACGCGTAGCCTGTAGTGCAATCGCTCTGGTTCAGTTAGAGCCCAACGCCTCGCTCGGGTTCAGTTAGAGCCAACGCCTTGCACGTGCACGAGAACGCGCATCGCTCGGCCCCTGACCTCCCACCGTAACCGGCAACTCCCCGAAATTTTCCTCCCCCTTGCTTCTAGAACGGTTTTTCCGTCATGGGCGGCCCAAAGAATGTCATGCAGCTGCGTCTCTGGCCCGCCAGGGACGAAAAGCCCATTTTCTGTCATGATTTTTTGTCATAGAAGTAGGAGCCCACCACATCTATGATGATACCGGGTTTTGTCACAATTATCGTAATAGAAGTGTCATATGTATGATAGAAAAAAATTCGTTCAGCCCAAAATGTCATGGATGTGTCTTTTTTTTGTAGTGTCCCCCTGCCCCGTTGGACATCATGGCCCGGCCGCGCCACGGCTGCTTGCAAGATGACGCCGCGCACCACCCGCTCATGCCCGGCGCATCCCACGGCACACCCCTCGACGCTCCTGGCCTCCACGCCCACCGTGGCGCGCGCCGACGCCGCCTCGACCGCGTCCACCTCGCTGCTGCTCCTCTGCCGCCCATGAGCCTGCTCATAGCCGCCCCCGACTCCGTCCCTGCGCCACCGACGACGCCACGTTGGCCATCATGGCTTCCTCGACCTCGGCCTCGCCCGCCGCTCCCTGGCGAAGGCCAGACAGCGCCAGAAGCGCCCGCTAACCCGATCGGCCCCTCTGGGCCAATGACAAACGGGGCCCATGTCCCTCAGAATGATTAAAAAGAAATCAAAAATAAATAAATAATAATAAATAAAAATGTTAACTAATTAACTAAATTATTTAACTAAATTAATCATGTTTAATTAAACTAATTAAACATTAGTTACTTAACTAACTAATTAAGCTGATTAATAGGTTAATTAGGTTATTGTACCTATGACATGCGGGACCCATCGTCAGATTGACCCAGTCAACTCCTCTGTTGACTGCTGACATCATCCTGACGTCAGCATACACTATTCTGGATGATGTTGATTTAAAATAATTAAATAAATTCTAAAAACGATTTAAAACTTAGCTCAGATGAAAATACTTTCTACATGAAAGTTGCACAGAATGATGAGACGAATCCGGATACGCAGCCCGTTTGTCGGCCACACACCCTGAGCATATCGAACACGCAACTTTCCCTCCCCGGTACATCTGTCCGGAAACGCGAAACACCGGGGATACTTTCCCGGATGTTTCCCCCCCTTGCCGGTATCACCTCTTACTGCATTAGGGCACACCTAAAACAGTTGTTTTCTTTGTCATGCATCCTTATGCATCTGTTTGCATTGTATTCATTGTTTGTTCCCCCTCTTCTTCTCCGGTAGACCCCAAGACCAACGCCGCTGCTACCCAGTACGACTACGGTGTTGACCACCCCTCCATCTTGCCAGAGCAACCAGGCAAGCCACCCTTGATCACCAGATATCGCCTATTCCTTCTCTCTACTGCTTGCATTAGAGTAGTGTAGCATGTTACTGCTATCAGTTAATCCTATTCTGCTGCATAGCTTGTCATTGTTGCTACAGTTGTTACCCTTACCTGCTATCCTACTGCTTAGTATAGAATGCTAGTGTTCCATCAGTGACCCTACACCCTTGTCCGTCTGCCATGCTATACTACTGGGTCGTGATCACTTCGGGATGTGATCATGGGCATATGCTATATACTTTATACTGTTACATTACTTATGATACTATTCAGAGATGGGGGCTGAAGGGGCAGGTGGCTCCATCCCGGTAGAGGTGGGCCTAGGTTCTCGACGGCCCCCGACTGTTTCTTTGTGGCAGAGTGACAGGGCAGGTTGAGACCACCTAGGAGAGAGGTGGGCCTGGCCCTGGTCGGCGTTCGCGGATACTTAACATGCTTAACGAGATCTTGGTATTTGATCTGAGTCTGGCCACTAGCCTATACGCACTAACCAACTACACGGGAACAGTTATGGGCACTCGGCATCGTGCTATCAACCGAAGCCTTCGTGACGTCAGCGACTGAGTGGCGCGCGCCGGATTGGACTGGATCACCTGTTAGGCTAGGTCTGCTTCCGGCCGCGTTCGCAACATGCAGGTGAGCAACGGGCGACGGGCCTAGACCCCTGCGCGCATAGGATTTAGAGTGGCATGCTGACCTCTCTGTTGTGCCTAGGTAGGGCTGCAACGTGTTGATCTTCCGAGGCTGGGCATGACCCAGAAAAGTGTGCCCGGCCAAATGGGATCAAGCGTGTTGGGTTATGTGGTGCACCCCTGCAGGGAAGTTTATCTATTCGAATAGTCGTGTACCTCGGTAAAAGGACGACTCGGAGTTGTACCTTGACCTTATGACAACTAGAACCGGATACTTAATAAAACACACCCTTCCAAGTGCCAGATATAACCCGGTGATTGCTCTCACACAGGGCGACGAGGGGAGGATCGCCGGGTAGGATTATGCTATGCGATGATACTTGGTGAACTTACCATCTACTCTCTTCTACATGCTACAATATGGAGGCTGCCAGAAGCGTAGTCTTCGACAGGACTAGCTATCCCCCTCTTATTCTGGCATACACATATACCCATGCATATGTAGTGTAGATCCTTTCTTGCGAGTACTTTGGATGAGTACTCACGGTTGCTTTTCTCCCTCTTTTCCTGTGACGGCCTGGTTTTTGCCCTCTCTTATTTGCTTGATTTTCATTTGAATTTTTTTGAAACTTGGAGTTCTTGGATCTTTTCATATGGACTTAAACACTTGGGCATCCTTGGCTTTCACCCAAGTGCTTCACTTCTCTCCCAAATCATCACTTCACTTCTGATCCACCCCAATATAATCTTTGGAATATTTTTCTTAAATGAAAAATATTCATTTTTTTCTCAAAAACCCTAAGCCAAATCTGTTTGCTCCAAAGTAACCCTAATTTTTTTGGCTTAGAAAAATCTGAGATAATTCACAAATATTCTGTGAACCCTAGTGCACCTTCCTGAGCAAAAATATTTCATCACTTTTTGGAATATTTTTGCTACAGAAAATATTTTCTGTTCTGGACAGAAATGGTGGTTTCTACAACAACTACCATTTTACTTGCTCCATTTGACCTGAACTTTCTTGTGCATCTTTACCTTAGTAACTTATAACTAGCCTCCAAAGCACAGCTTCAAACTCCCAGCCATTTGACCACAGTAACATCACAAAGTTACTGACCAGAAACTTACCTGGCTTGTAAAATCTTCTCTACTGCACCTGGATCCAAACCAAACCGTGGTAAACTTCAAAACCACCATGAACAACATGCCAGACATGATTTTTGGACGAAGGCTGGCCTGAGCAGAGAGTTCGCGCAGTGACCACGCGTGTCCACGATGCCAGGCATGCGTGTCGACGCGCTCTGGGCGACGCCGAACGCTCTGTTCGCGCATGCTCGCTTCCCCCGCCTGCCCAACCATGCCAAACCTCGCCACCATCATTGTCTTGACGTCCTTAACTCCTCCCTGGCGCTCACCGACGCCGGAGCTCGCTGCAGTGAGCACGGGCAAGGTCCGGCCAGCCCAACAGTGCGGAGCGCACTATGCTCGTCGCCATCCTCTTGATCCTGTGCTCGTCCCCGTCCGCCCACAGTGGCCGCGTGACCTTCGTCGCCTTCTCCCCCTCTCACTGACGCCGCTCGTCGCCGGGTGCCGTGGACAGGTGTCCACCAATGGAGCCCGAAGCACCCTTGCCGCTCGCCTATAAATAGAGCCACCCCCAGCCTCCTCGAGCACCATCCAGCACTCACACACACCCCACGATCGAGTAGGAAGCCGTAGCCCGGCCGGGCAGGCCTCTGGCCGCCGTCCCCGAGCTCGAGCTCGCTGGCGATCCCCTCTGGTCGCCGCGGTAGCTCCAGCCCCTCCCAGGCCTGGGCGACCCCTCCAGGGCCTCCGCCTCTCTCCGGTGAGGCCGTCTTGCCCGCTTGGAGCGTCTGGAGTGGCCTCTGCTCGCCGTCTTCCTCAACTCCGGCGACCTCCATGTTCTGCCTCCGCTTGCGAGCTAGTTACTGACGCTGTCCGGCCACCCCTAGCCACGCTACGGGTATGGGCAGGTGCACCATCGTCCCCTCTCTCAATCCCTCCCTCTCGTTTGGGCCAAGGAGCCCTCGCCACCGGTGAGAGCTCCGGCAAAGCCGCGGCCTTCTCTGTTTCCTTTCCCCCCTTCCCCCACCGGACTAGCGGGGCCCGCTAGTCAGCCACTCTGTACGCGCGCGAAGCGGTACGAGTGGTGGCGCCCCTGAGCTTTATGCCTTTGACGTCAACCCCCCCCCCCCCTCAGCTGTTTAATTAAATTCAAATTCATTTATATTCTAGAGAGCTTCAAACATTTTTAACTTTTTAACCATAAGTCCAAATGAATTGATTTTTTTTGCATTGTGTTCTCTGAAAAGAAATCTAGCAGCTCACCAAAGATGAGATTTTTCTGAGCTGTTTAGAATTTCTGGTGATTTTCAGAAGAGTTCTTGATATTTTCTTTTTGTGTTTAAAATTATTTTCAGAAGGTGAGGCTTGTCTTGAGGATCACCAGGAGGCTTGTGAACCTCATCTGCACTAAGGCAAGCGACAACAACATTTTCATGGTGTCATTTCAATATTTGTGATTTTCTTACTTGAACAAAATGATTAATCCATGCATTTAAATAATTGTTGTGTTGTTTGTATTCTATTAAATAATTGTTTTGTTGTTTGTATTCTGTTAAATATTTGTTAAGTTATTATACCCATTGGGGATTTGGATCGGAGTGGCCGGGAGAGTGCTGTGGCAATGGAGGGGTTTTGTCAGAATGCCGTTGGTCCACCCGAATGGGAGTGCGAGGTCAAGGGTTCCGTGGTGTGGGTACAGTGTGCTACCTCTGCAGAGTGTATAATCTATCGATAGCCGAGTCCATGGTTACGGACACCTCGTAGTAGGTCCCACCATGAGTCAACGATTAATAAAAATTGCACACTAAGCTGTAAATCTTGCATTGTTGAGGATGGCAGAAAGGCCATCGAGGAAATTGGGACCAAATAATGGTCGTGGTTGTGATCGCCGCAAGGATCACGAGTCATTTTGCTAAAGACCGCGTTGGTGGTGTGTTTATGATACCACGTTGGTGGTGTGTTTGTGATCTGAGGATGATCACGGTTGGTAAGTTGTCCCGAGGGACGTTTGATGCATGATCACAGCATGTTTGACATATAGTGTTGCATTCTTAATAATTGGTTAAATATCATGATATTGTTTGCCATTATGATTATGCCTGTTGTGAGCCTGCAAGTACATTCAATGTACTGACCTGGCGTGTCATGCCAGATTTCAGGAAAGTCTCGTTGGAAAAGGAGCGATGTTCGAGTCTAGATCGTGTCCACATCGGTGTCCCTGTGATATGGAGCTTCCGCTACGACGTTATTCCGCTGCCACGTAGTTGTTCAGATCAATGCCCCTTTATGCTCACTAAATAATGTACATATTGTTCAGCCGCACCGAGTGTGCCGCTTGGCCTCGACAGCTGTTGTAATATAAACTCTGTTCCGCTAGCATCAATAAAGCGGTTGTTTTCTGTACCAATATGTTGTGTATTGCCAGAAGACATGGTCTCTGGGCTGGCAATGCAGGGTAAACCGGTCGCTCTGAGCCGTGGTGCCACATTTCCCCCTTTCCTTTCTTCTCGGTTGTCGCAACCAGATGCTGGAGCCCAGGAGCCAGACGCCACCGTCGACGAGCTCCTACTACCCCCGGAGGTGCCTACTACTATGTGCAGGCTGCTGGCGACGACAAGGAGTAGTTTAGGAGGATCCCAGGCAGGAGGCATGCGCCTCTTTCGATCTGTATTGCAGTTTGTGCTAGCCTTCTTAAGGCAAACTTGTTTAACTTATGTCTGTACTCTGATATTGTTGCTTCCGCTGACTCGTCTATAATTGAGCACTTGTATTCGAGCCCTCGAGGCCCCTGGCTTGTATTATGATGCTTGTATGACTTATTTTATTTTTAGAGTTGTGTTGTGATATCTTCCCGTGAGTCCCTGATCTTGATCATACACGTTTGCGTGTATGATTAGTGTATGATTGAATCGGGGCCGTCACAAGTTGGTATCAGAGCCGACTGCCTCTAGGAATCCCCCTTCCAAAATCCTTGGCCGAAGTTGAGTCTAGTCATTAAAAATGCTTTACTAACATGGCTGTGTGGCTTACGGGCCCAAGTCGCCATTGGGTGGTATTAGGAACTTTTAATCCTCATCTATACTCTGGGATTCTGATCTCTCTACTATCCGGGTTAACTGATTTTCTAAAATCTAACTTTAGGTTCTCGAAAACACTTTCCCCCGGAGAGCCCCTTCAGTCCAGATGATCGCCGGTGATGTCTACTACGCAACCTTCTTCTTGTAGACGTTGTTGGGCCTGCAAGTGCGCAGGTTTGTAGGACAGTAGCAAATTTCCCTCAAGTGGATGACCTAAGGTTTATCAATCCGTGGGAGGCGTAGGATGAAGATGGTCTCTCTCAAACAACCCTACAACCAAATAACAAAGAGTCTCTTGTGTTCCCAACACACCCAATACAATGGCAAATTGTATAGGTGCACTAGTTCGGCGAAGAGATGGTGATACAAGTGCAATATGGATGGTAGATAAAGGTATTTGTAATCTGAAAAATATAAAAACAGCAAGGTAACAAGTGGTAAAAGTGAGCGTAAACGGTATTGCAATGATAGGAAACAAGGCCTAGGGTTCATACTTTCACTAGTGCAAGTTCTCTCAACAATAATAACATAGATAGATCATATAACAATCCCTCAACATGCAACAAAGAGTCACTCCAAAGCCACTAATAGCGGAGAACAAACGTAGAGATTATGGTAGGGTACGAAACCACCTCAAAGTTATTCTTTCAGATCGATCTATTAAAGAGTTCGTACTAGAATAACACCTTAAGACACAAATCAACCAAAACCCTAATGTCACCTAGATACTCCATTGTCACCTCAAGTATCCGTGGGCATGATTATACGATATGCATCACACAATCTCAGATTAATCCATCCAACACAAAGTACTTCAAAGAGTGCCCAAAAGTTTCTACCGAAGAGTCAAGAACGTGTGCCAACCCCTATGCATAGGTTCATGGGCGGAACCCGCAAGTTGGTCACCAAAACATACATCAAGTGGCACGTGATATCCCATTGTCACCACAGATAAGAACAGCAAGACATACATCAAGTGTTCTCATAAAAGATTCAATCCGATAAGATAACTTCAAAGGGGAAACTCAATTCATCACAAGAGAGTAGAGGGGGAGAAACATCATAAGATCCAACTACAATAGCAAAGCTCGAGATACATCAAGGTCGTGCCATAGAGGGAACACGAGAGAGAACACGAGAGAGAGAGAGATCAAACACATAGCTACTAGTACATACCCTCAGCCCTGAGGGTGACCTACTCCCTCCTCATCATGGTGAGCGCCGGGATGATGAAGATGGCCACCGTGATGGTTCCCCCCAGTGGTGCCGAACAGACTCCGAGAGGTTTTTGGTGGCTACAGAGGCTTGCGGCGGCGGAACTCCCGATCTATCTTGATATCGATGGTTTTAGGGTACGAGGGAATATATAGGCGAAATAAGTCAGTCGGGGGGTGCTCGAGGGGTCCACGAGACAGGGGGCGCGCCCCCTATCTCCTGGCCTCCTCGAGGATCTTCTGACGTGAACTCGAAGTCTCTAGAATGATATTCTTCCCAAAAATAACGATGCCGAAGGTTTCATTCCGTTTGGACTCCGTTTGATATTCCTTTTCCTCGAAATACTGAAATAGGCAATAAAACAGCAATATGGGGTGGGCCTCCGGTTAATAGGTTAGTCCTAAAAGTAATATAAACGTCTATAATAAAGCCCATAATCATTCAAAACAGTAGATAATATAGCATGCAGCAATCAAAAATTATAGATACGTTGGAGACGTATCAAGCATCCCAAAGCTTAATTCCTGCTCGTCCTCGAGTAGGTAAATGATAAAAAGATAATTTTCGATGTGGAATGCTAGTTGGCATAATTTCAATGTAACTCTTCTTAATTGTGATATGAATAAGATTCGTAAGATTCAAGACAAAAGTTTAATATTGACATAAAAATAATAATACTTCAAGCATACTAACAAAGCAATCATGTCTTCTCAAAATAACATGGCCAAAGAAAGTTATCCCTACAAAATCATATAGTCTGGCTATGCTCTATCTTCACCACACAAAGTATTTAAATCATGCACAAACCCGATGACAAGCCAAGAAATTGTTTCATACTTTTGACATTCTCAAACTTTTTCAATCTTCATGCAATACATGAGCGTGAGCCATGGATATAGCACTATGGGTGGAATGGAAGGGTGGTTGTGGAGAAGACAAAAAGGAAGAAGATAGTCTCACATCAACTAGGCGTATCAACGGGCAATGGAGATGCCCATCAATAGATATCAATGTGAGTGAGTAGGGATTGCCATGCAACGGATGCACTAGAGCTATAAGCATTTGAAAGCTCAACAAACTAAACTAAGTGGGTGTGCATCCAACTTGCTTGCTCATGAAGACCTAGGGCATTTTGAGGAAGCCCATCATCGGAATATACAAGACAAGTTCTATAATGAAAATTCCCACTAGTATATGAAAGTGACAACATAGGAGACTCTCTATCATGAAGATCATGGTGCTACTTTGAAGCACAAGTGTGGTAAGAGGATAGTAGCATTGTCCCTTCTCTCTTTTTCTCTCTTTTTTTTGATATATTTTTTATTTGGGCCTTTTCTCTTTTTTATGACCTCTTTTTTTTCTTTCTTTTTTTATTTTTCGTCCGGAGTCTCATCCCGACTTGTGGGGGAATCATAGTCTCCATCATCCTTTCCTCACTGGGACAATGCTCTAAAAAATGATGATCATCGCTGTTGGGGATACAACTACGGAGTGTGAACCGCCCCGGAAGGGCCGGTTTACCCTCGTTCATGATCCAGGCCCATGATGGAGGCCAGGAGCCCAGAGGCGAATTAAGGTCCATATATGTAAACCGCCTTAGTATTGTAGCTTGTGTTGTAAGACAAGAAAGAAGAGACCAAGCCGGACTCAGTATGAGCCGGATTGGGACTCTATGGACCGCCAAGGCCAACCCGTATATAAGGGACGACCGGCGGCGAGTTAGGGACAGAGAATTCGAGGCTAAGGAAAAGCTATTGCTCCTAGTCGCCAAACCATATCAATCACATTACAACCGGCGTGGTTTTTACCTTCATCGAAGGGCGAACCAGTATAATTCCCGTGTCTTGTGTCCGCTTTAACCCCTCTAGGTAAACCCGTACGATGGCCCTACGACTAAGTCCTTTCATGAGGACATCTGCCGTGACAATTCCACGACAGTTGGCGCCCACCGTGGGGCTATCGCACGATGGTTTGATGATCTTAGAGGGCAAGTTCGAAGGACTCGAAGGCTATGCAATGGGCGGATGACTAAGAGTCGCCGCGCAAGCTCTACATCGACGATGCGGACTGGGGCCCGAGGCGGCTCGCTTGAGTACGGTACCGGGTCCCTTTGGCGGCATACACGTGTTCATCGGCAAGATCGGCGAAGTCGGGGCCAGGGCCGGACGTCTGCGACCGACTCGCCGAGACGGCTCACGGGCGAAGAAGAGTCCTGCCTCGCTAAACCGGCGGTCAAGCATGTTTTCGTGGAGTCGCCCATGGAGGCTACGAGGACGGATCAGCATCCGTGACGAAACCGTCGCCTACTCGCAACGAATCATCGGCCGGGAGACTAAGTCTCTATACCAGCTGCAGGATGGCCAGATCGGGGCTGTTCCGACGGCGAGAGTATTCGGACCTTTGATCTACCCAACCGGTTGGGGTCTTCATGGCGACGCAGGAGGCGCTTCACTTTCGACCGCGGGCGCCCTGGTCGCGGTTCAACAAAGAAGATGGCAGCCGGGGCGGAGGCCCTGCGCGCCCGCCGCTCAAGTTTTGTCGAGCTTTTGACGCGTAGCTATGCTCATGGCGGAAGCTAATCCGCCGGATCAGGACCTGCACAACGCGGAGATTGCAAAGGTGAGGGAACAGATCACTAAAGCTAAAGCGGACTGGCGGCAGCGATTTAACGGATGGCAGCAGAACGGGCGCGTTGGATGCGCAGGGCTTATAGGCTCAGCCGACCAGAGCGCGTCACAGAAGTCATGAAAAGGAAGTACAGGTCCCGCTTACCTTCAGTTTTTGAGGGTAGGGAGCTTTTCAATACCCTGGCGGGGACCAGAATCCGCCGCGTTGGTAAACCGCCGGAGGTACCTGGGACGGCCGCACCGGTTCAGCCCGTGTGGTAGATCTACCGCCATCATACCGGGCGCCCGCACTGCGTCAGACACCTCCGGTCACTACTCCAACCCGATGGATAATCTCGTGGCAGCTGCGCGCGGTTGGAGGCGATTCCAATTGAAGGCGATTCACCACAGCGGTAGAGACACGCCGGGTTAAGGAGCCTCAGACGGCCCCGCTCAGCAAGAAGCGATTCAGACAGCCGGGATCGGATCCACTCCAACCCCGCCCGAGCCGGAGCTATAGCCGACGCGTCGATTTAACCGCCGTATCAAGCAATGCGCAGCGTGGTCCGCCAAGGCAACAATCCGCAGCGGCTTTGAAGATGCTCAAGTGGTAGTGGACCGCGCCAGGCACGAGGGGAGGCCGAGTTAGCAGCACAAGCAGAGGATCATCCGCCCGCGCGGTTCGTCTGACCATCTTCGAACCAGGGATCACGCCCGCTCTTTGGGGTGCCATGCCTCGTCCCGCTTTACGCAACGCGGCGCTGCCCAAGGACTTCAAGGGCCATGCAAGGTGCCAAATTATACCGCCGATTTGGCTCGAGAGGCATGGATAGAAAGCTACGAGATGGCCATGGAGATGCTAGACGTGGATGAAGCCGCGTGTGCGGCGTACTTCACAATGATGCTAGAAGGTACGGCCCGGACTTGGTTGAAAACTTGCCGCCCAACTCTATCAGCTCGTGGACCCGCCATAACCCGTTCATCCAAAATTTCAAAGACACCTGTAAACAGCCCATGTCCGTGGTGGATCCGCAGCTTGTGTCCAGCGGAGGAGAGTCTACCACCCATTGGGTGCGCCCGCTTCGAAGTTTTACATTCTTCGGACCGGATCAACCCTGATTCCGTGATCTTGACCTTGGAAGCCAATTGCGGTTCGAGCCATTGAAATTGAAGCTGGGCCGCATGAAGCGTTTTGCCATGACATGGGCACTGATGGGCGTTTTGGTAAAGTACGCTGATTACGATAGTACCAAGGATCCCGAATCTGAGAATGATGAAGTGGGAAGGAAAACAGAATGGCAACCTGGGGCCAGCAGATCATTCGGCGAGCAATGGAGGAACAAGCGTAAGTTTAACGGCAACATGGGCTTTGTGGCTAACACCAACGCTAGGACAAGGGTCAGCGGCGCGGGGTAGGCAATCAAACCGGGCGGTCACAATCCGGATCGCTTGAATTTCATATTGAATCAACCTTGTCCAAGCATGGGACGAAGGAGGTACCGCGAACCACCTTGGAAGGATTGTTATATTATGCAGGAGTTCAAGAACTCCAACTCTTTCCGGTATGATCAAGGGCCCGGTGGCGGTTCAGGGTCCGCCCCGGGTTACGGTGGAGGAAATCCCAGCCCAGGATTCGGTGGTAATCCGGGCGGGCAAGGCAATCAGAATAATCAAGGTAATCAGAACAGTCAGAACCAAGGGGGCTACAATCAACAACAGCAGCAGTCGGGTTATCAGAGCAACCCAAAGCAGTTGAATGGTGGACAGACCACGCCTTTACCACCAGCCTGGACCGACGAGACCGAAAACTTGAAGCGGGCGGTCAAGTGTTGCTTGAACGGCAGCGCGCATTACCTATGCTGGTCCGAGCAGCCGATTGTGTGGAGCAGAGAGGACCATCCTCCCGGGTTTACAATCCGGTCGGCTTAGCCCTGGTGGTGGCACCCTGTAGGAGGGTACAAGTTTACCAAGGTTCTTATGGATGGAGGAAGCAGCATCAACATCCTGTACTACGAGACCTTCCGCGATGGGGTTAACGGATAGGCATCTTAGGCCGCCCAGCCACAAGTGTTTCACGGAGTGGTGCCTGGAAAGTCGGCGTACCCGGTCGGTAAGATAGCTCTGGAGGTGACCTTTGGAGACGAACATGACTCCAGATCAGAAACATTGACATTTGAGGTGGTGAAAATTCAAAGCCCTTACCACGCCCTCTTTGGACGGCCGGCTTATGCTAAGTTTATGGCACGGCCCTGTTATGTTTACTTACAGCTGAAAATGCCGGGTCACAAAGGAACGATAACGGTTCATGGGAGCCGCCGGATCGCTCTGGAGTGCGAGGAAGGTGATGCGGCTTATGCAGAGTCGGTTTGTTCCACGGAAGAGTTAAAGTATTATAAAGATAATGTTGATCTGGCGGATATGACCCCTTTGAAGAAGCCAACTACAGAGCATGATCCGGACTTGAAGTTCAAATCGGCGGCTGAGACGAAGCTTGTTGATTTTGTGCCCGGCGATTCGTCCAAGCAGTTCACCATCGCCAACTTGGATCCTAAATAGGAAAGCGCTCGTCGAGTTCATCCATGAGAATCGGGACATTTTGCATGGAAGCCTTCCGACATGCCAGTGTACCGAGGAACTCGCTGAGCACACTCTTAATGTTGACCAAATACAAACCGTAAAACAGTTTCTTCGCCGGTTTAATGAGGAAAGGCGCAAGGCCATCGAGAAGAAGTTGCTAGGCTTTTGGCAGCAGGGTTTATCGTCAAGTCTTTCATCCAGAGTGGCTTGCTAATCCGGTTTTGGTCCTTAAGAAGAATGGCACTTGGCGCATGTCGTGGATTACACAGATCTTAACAAAGCTTGTCCAAATAGATCCTTTCGCCTCCCCGCATTGACCAGATCATTGATGCAACGGCGGGTTGTGAGCGTTTGAGCTTTTTGATGCGTATTCGTTATCACCAGATTAAGATGGCGGTTATGACCAGGAGAAACGGCGCTTATCACCCCTTTGGGGCCTTCATTACGTATCTATGCCTTTTGGGCTCAAGAGCGCCCAAGCAACTTATCGCTATGCATGTAATTGTTTGCATGAACAGATCGGCCGTAATGTGCACGCTTATGTGGATGATATCGTGGTGAAATCAAGGCAGAAGGAAACATTGATTGAGGATTTAAAGGAAACTTTTGACAACTTGCGGGTGTACAAGATGATGCTCAACCCGCCAAGTGCGCCTTTGGTGTTCCGCAGCAAATTGTTGGGTTTTCTTGTATCCAACCGGGGGATTGAGGCTAATCCGGAGAAGATTACAGCTATCACCTCCTTGGCTAAGCCAAAGTGCATCAACGATGTCCAACGTTTGACAGGCCGGATTGCTGCGTTAAGCCGGTTTATCAGTCGCCTAGGAGAGAAGGCTATCCTTTGTACCAGATGTCAAGAAGACGGATCGGTTCGTCTCGAGCTCACCGCTGATGAGGCATTGGAGGATTTAAAGCGGCAGCTGGCCAACCCGCCTGTTCTTGCTGCCCCTATTGACAAGGAGCCGCTTCTGTTATATGTTGCTGCTAATGCCAGGGCAGTAAGTGTGGCTATTGTGGTGGAGCGCAAGGAGGCAGGGAAGGAGTATCCGGTTCAGCGGCCAGTTTATTACATCAGCGAGGTTCTCATCGAATCCAAACAGAGATATCCGCATTGGCAGAAGCTAGTATATGGAGTTTTTATGGCAAGCCGGAAGCTAAAGCAATATTTCCAAGGGCACCCCATCACAAAGGTCGATTCGGCCCCTCGGCGATATCATACTTGAACCGGAAGCGATCGGCGGATTGCTAAGTGGGCTATAGAACTTGGGCGCGCGGTTTAAGGTATGTGCCCTGACAGCCGTAAAATCTCGAGCACTTGTGGATTTCATTAATGATTGGACGGAGTTGCAAGCGCGTAAGAGAAGCGGATCACACCTATTGGACCATCCACTTTGATGGGTCCAGTAATTGAGGGCTCGGGGCTGGAGTCGATTAACTTCCCCACGAGGTGACAAGTTCTGTTATGTTCTCCGCCTAATGTTCCCTTGTACTAACAATGCAGCTGAGTATGAAGCTTTGCTCCATGGTCTCCGGATGGCTAAGGAAATGAATCTCAGCCGGGTTAAATGCTTTGGTGACTGGACTTGGTGGCCCAGCAAGTATCCGTACTTGGGACTCCAAAGATCCACTCATGGCTGCATATCGTCGGGAAGTGGATGTTGTTGCAGGACATTTTAAAGGATATCAGTGGACCATGTGGATCGTCGGAAGAACGGCGGCTGATGCTTTGAGCGGCTGGGCTCTCAACGTAAACCGTCCCGCCTAACGCTTTCCTTGATGTGCTGCACAAACCGCCGCTTAAGCTTCCCGATGAAATTGATTTGGCTATCCCTGATCCGGAGGCTCAATTAGTGGCGGCCCTGCATATCATTCCGGATTGACGCTCCCTTATTTGGCATACATGAACCGGGCGAAGTTACTGAAGATGAGACGCTGGCCCGGCAGATAGTTCGCGGTCTAAGTCTATGACCATTGTTAATGGCGAAGTTGCACCGTTGCAGTGTGTCGGGCGTTTCAGCGTTGTGTCCCCTCAAGAGGGCTGTGAGATATTGCGAGAGATTCATGAAGGGATTGTGGTCACCACGCGGTTCAAAATCCTCAGTGGCCAAAGGCGTTCCGCCATGGTTTCTATTGGTTGACCGCCCATGCTGATGCGGAGGATCTGGTCGACGATGTGATGGTTGCCAAAAGTTCTCCCGGCGTGCTCATGTGCCAGCCCAAGAATTGAGGATGATTCCAATTACTTGGCCATTTGCATTTGGGGTTGGATATGGTTGGACCTTTCAAAAGGTCCAAGGACAAAAAGACCCACCTGTTGGTAGCGGTTGATAAATTTACTAAGTGGGTCGAGGCAGAGCCTGTTAGCAAGTGTGATGCGCCACGGCGGTTCAGTTCATCAAACGGGTGATTTTCCGTTTGGGTTTCCACACAAGATCATCACGGACAATGGCACCAATTTGTCCAAAGGAGCTATGAAGGAATTTTGTGAACGAGAGCACATCCGCTTGATGTTTCTTCCGAGCCCACCCGCAATCCAATGGTCAAGCGGAACGAGCTAATCAGAAATTTTGAAAGGTATCAAACCCCGGCTTATGGTCCCTTTCGAGAGGACGCCGGGTTGTTGGGTGGAAGAGCTACCATCGGTGATATGGAGTATAAATAGTACCCCCAACCGATCCACTGGATACACGCCATTCTTTATGGTCTATGGAGCGGAGGCGGTTCTTCCCAGTGATATCCGTCACGACTCGCCTCGAGTAGCAGCTTATGTTGAGGCAGATAGCGAGGCAGCACGGCAAGATGATTTGGATCGACTAGACGAAGAGCGCGATATGGCAGCAGCTCGCTCGCGGTCTACCAGCAGGATCTTCGCCGGTATCACAGCCGCGGGTTAAAACTAGAACCTTTCGGAAGGAGACTTAGTGTTGCGGCTCATTCAAGACCGTAAAGATATGCACAAGCTTATCCCCACCTTGGGAGGGCCCTTTGTGGTCAGCAAGAATCTATACAACGGGTCCTACTATCTGATTGATGTTCGAGAGCGAAAGGACTCACGACGCCGAGGAGGAGACCAACAGCCGTGGAACATAGCTCATCTTCGCCTTATTATACCGAGCCATTGGCTCCACTTATGTACATATCAAGACAATGTATATATTATGAATAAAGGCAATAAACCGGATCCTCGGCTAAGGCGGGGTATCAGTTCGGTATAAAAGACCGTTCGAGTACATGGAGATGTTGTCGTGAAGCGGCCTCCGTTTAACTCTTGGCCTCGCTTTTCAGAAATTTTTGTCATTTGGGGGCTTGGTCGGTGTCCGAACCAATGCAACACCTCTTGGCAAAGCGAAAGCCACCAGATTATTTCGGGACATGGTCACGCCTGAACCAACCACGCCTTTGGTCGGCCTAAGGCCATAGAATCACTTGGGGCTTTGGTCGAACCCGAACCATTGCAATGCCACTTGATCGGCATCATGCCACGAGTTCAATTGGGGACCTGGCTGACTTGAACCATCGCTACACCGTACAGGGGGCTTGGTCCTGTCCGACCATGGTAACACCATCTGATCCGGCTCAGTACAGCCTTTTCTTGCAAAACGATTTTTCTCATTGTTTTTGCTTCCATGTGGTCTTTTTACCAATCATTTGGCTTTTGTTGGCCTTCTTAAACCGACAAACCTCTTTAAACCGGATTTACGTTGTCGAATTCGCACATTTTAAGTCAAGCGATTTTGTTCCGGTTTGATTTTGCCGTTAACATCACATTATGGAGTAACCGGGGGCTTATCATGCCCGCCACGATTTACACGGTAAATCGGTATTATATACACAGGGATCGTTCTCCTTTGACGGTGATGGTTTATAAAGACCTCCGCTTCAGGATTGGCTACAGCCAACTGTGTGCCTGATATCGGCAGATTGAGGTTGTACCGGCATTGTTCAAAATAAAGCACTGACTATCCTATTACAAAGCCTTTGGAGGCCCGGCGTTTCATGAGGAGTTATGCCTTGAAGCTTTGGATACGCCACCCGGTCTGACGAATTACACTGCTTCACCGGGTTGGCGCGAGGTAGAGGGGACGGCGCCTGGCGTCGGTTCAGCTTCTTCTTCTTCCTCACCCGAAGCCCGGAAGTCATTGGTAGACCAGTCAATCCGGGTTAAAGCTTGAAAGACAGCTTCTTCACTTATCAGCTCAGCCGGATCAACGTCAGGGGCGTAAGTGTGCTTACGGATTGGAGGAACAAGGCTCTGCACTTCCGGGATGACAAACTCCACCCGCTTGTTGTTTGCG
Source organism: Aegilops longissima (assembly GCA_021605205.1). Lineage (NCBI taxonomy): Eukaryota > Viridiplantae > Streptophyta > Magnoliopsida > Poales > Poaceae > Aegilops > Aegilops longissima. Next base: position 709,989,019 of record CM038678.1, on the reverse strand, counting down.
TCATAAAAAGAGCGGTGAACCTCCAGATTGGCTTCAGCGGCGATTGACTCGCCAATGAGACGCATTTCCTTTGTAATCCGCTTGTATGCCGTTATCAAAGGCGCCACCGTTCTCTTGAGCGCTGGAAATCCTTTTGGCTATGTCACCGGATCAAGATCCGCTATCCACGCCTTTGGCACGAGTCGAGCCAGAGGGTGCCAGCCGGGCCGCGGATCGCTTCATCTCTTCAAGCTGCCCTCGAATCATGGACAGCCGGTCCAGCGCCTCTCGATCGGGGACGGCGCCGTGTTGTCATATGAAGTGGCGATATGACCCGCTGGCGCCGGTATATAGCTGCTCAATCAGGTGTAAGAAGCCTTGAGCTTTTTCCGCACGCCGAGCCGGATGAGCAATACGCTTGCCTACACCAGGTTTGAACAACTCGTTAAACCGGCGGAAGCGTTAATACAGGCATATTCATGTAAATTTGCTTACCAAAGACGGCAGAGGTCATGACATGCACTTGGCGCTTGAGTCCGTAAGCTCTTCATCACCGGTTTAAGGGCCGCCTCAGCTTCCTCCGCCCGCTTTATTAAGCCGGCTTTCTCGGTGTCCCAGTTGACCCGCTCGGATTTATACCACTCCTTCAGCTGTTCCATGGTGGTCAGGGCAGTTTTTAGTTCATCCTTGGCTTTGGTGGCTTCTGCTATTTGGGTTTCCAGATTGGTTCGGAGGTCCTTGAGTTGCACAGCTTGCTGGTGTATTTCATTCTGATGACAAAGGAAGCATGTTAGTGGTTTCATTATACAAGTCCCAAGCTTAATACAAGTATTCAACTTGGCACTTGGGGGCTAATGGCTAGTTGATCTCAAATTTGCTATGAGGAGACACACTTAAGTCCCGTTTAACTTTGCAAAGTTAAACCGACCCTTGGGGCTACTATGGAGTTAAAATATAAGAAAGGTCAACTCATTACCTCATAGCGGTCCTTCATGCGATTTATTAGACCGGCTTCAAAGTCACGGCTTGTGTAAAGCCGGTTCGTAAAGCCGAATGAAGTTCTTGGCAGAGAAATTGTCGTAGTCGACATATCAGTCTTCCCTTGTCTTTGCTCATAGTAGTGGAACTTTCTTTGATGCTGTGCTTTGCTAAAGCGACCGGTTGGCTAGGAGCAGTGTAGCCAGACTGTCACAATAACATCGCTATTTTCAGCGGACTTGTTTGGGCTTGATGTCGCTTTTGCTCGCTCGGCGGTTCAACATCACGACCACCGGGCGGACGGGTTTGATGGATCAGCTGTGAGGTTTCCACTTGACCTCCGGTTCAACTTCCGCGGTCGCCAGATCGTTTTGTACAACTCGCCGAGCTTTCCTTGGCGGCTTCAGGATTTTCGTGTGGTTGTTCTGGATTTTTCCGGATCAACATCCGCAGAGGATCAAGGGTTTTCGCTTGCTCAAGCGAGCCTTGGTGCTGCAATGTTCAGAATTGGATTAAACAAATTGACCAAAGTGATGGTGAATCGAATTGATGACAAGAATTACATACCCTGCTGCAATGTTCAATGGAGGCAGCTTGTGTGGTGGATGAACCGCCAGACGAGTTGGAAGAGGCCTGATAATTCGGGTCAGACGGATTGAGAGGACATCGGAAGAAACCTTTTAAGGGATAACGCTTTTTAGGAGAGCAAGTCACCTCTGGACGACGTTTCCGGGTTGTTGTGTCTGGTAAACCGGATGAGGTAATCCGTTGGCCACTGTGCCTGGTTGTACGGCGCTCTTCAGCCTGCTGTGTCTTCAAGGAAAGATTTGGATTCAAGTAAGCACAGGAATGATATTTTTCACTTTCCGGACGGCGCGATTTAATTCTCTTAACCGCGCAAGGTCGGATTCGAAGAAAGAAAATTACCTCAACAGGGTCGGCATGACTGGCTTCAAATCATCATCCCGGAAGAAAATTGTCAAGAAAATAATGCAAAGGGGCCAAACATATGCAAGATTTAAACACAAAGCGGAAAGCCGGTTTACGGCGGCTTCCTTTGTAAGTGTCAAGTGTTACCTCAGCTTCGATTCTTCGCCTTCCGGCGGATCGAGGACTCGGCGGCTTTTTTTGCCGCCTTCTTGGTGGCCTTGGATTTCACACGCGGCGCCCGGACTGGTTTAGTTCGCTTCGTATGAGCTGTCGGCTGAGAAGCAACAATGATTAATGCATGTCAACAAAGTATTAAGGACCCAAAGGCGGTGAGTAGAGTTTTACCGCCGGCGGTTTGTTGGCGACACAAAATGGAGCCAACCCGGTGAGGCTGCAGACGGAGATTGGCTCTCGAGCATCTTCTTGACGATCTCAGTGACCTCAAGTTCAGTTATGGGCAGCTCGTGACGCCTTTGAGGATCTTTGAGGCTGCCGTGTACTGCAGCATCAATCCGGGCCGCAGCTTAGTGGCAAAACGCCCCAAGAAACCCAACAACGCACAAGGTCCACGCCGGTTAAGCCATTAGCCATTAGAGCCCGGAGCTTGATTATTTGCGGTGCGAAGTTCTTCCGTTCAGCGGCGGTTAAACGCGAAGGCAGCGGATGCTGGTTGCTGAGCCGGTGAGGACGGTAACCCGCAAGGGGTTTTCGTTGGCGGGAGCGGTGTTCGGCAGAGAACCAGGTTTGGTTCCAACTTTGGATGGCTGTGGTGTTTGGCGTGAGGAAAGTCCACTTCCTTCCTCTTACGGATTGAAACGCCGCCCAGCTACGTGTTGGGACCATCAGAAAATTCTGTGCGACGGTTCAAATGGAAGAAATCCCGGAATAGCTCCACAGATGGTTCTTCTTGAAGATAGACTTCACAGAAAACTTGAAAGTTGCATATGTTCGACACAGAATTTGGGCCGATATCTTGCGGATGGAGTTGCAAACTGGCAAGGACATCCCGGAAAAATTTTGAACCGGGCGGGCAGAACCCCCGGTCTAGGTGCTGCATAAAGACAATTACTTCTCCCGCTTGTGGCTCGGGAGGAAACTCGCCCTCCGGAACACGCCAATGGAGGACATTTTTTGGAGCCAAACCGCCAGTAGTGACGTAACCGTTGAGTTGTGTTTCGGTGATTTTGGACCGGACCCAGTTGCAAGCTGAGAATTGAGGAGCCATTCTGAACGACTAAGCTGCGAGAGAAAGGAAGAGACGGTTTATCATTAAAACGGGTCAGGCATTGCAGATATTGTTAAACCGGCAGTTCAGCAGCCGGCTTCCCATTCCGGTTTAACTGAGGACTAATGGAGTGACGGATTAGCTATCAACAGTTAAACCGCCGGATAAGGCAGAGTTGAAAAATAACTGCTAAGTACGGACAAACAGTTTTCACATGCGAGTGGAAGTAATTGAGATCTACCGAAGCTCTAATAAGAAAAGTTTTACGACTTATGTAAACCTCATGAAGAGCATGAGGGTTCGGGCATTATACGTTTGAGGGTCTGAACAAAGGAAACGGTACAGAAAGAATTAATTGGATGGCGGGGCAGCCATTTGCACAGGATGTGCGGTACGGCTGAGCCGTACGGCCATGGCGGAGCAGGTATGAAGAACTGGTATGAACCCTTACGAGCTATGAGACGAACAGAGTTTTCAGATGAGATCTAGGGTTCGAAGAAAACCTTACCTGACGAGCGGAAACCACGGAGGAGCACTGAAACTCTGGTAGGATCAGGTTGATGCAGCGGCCCGGCGTGAAGCGTCGGTCGAAGGTTGAGGGCGACGGCAAGAGCTTCAGGGTCGGAGTGTCACGAGGAATAAGAAGAGAGGAAGAAGAAGAAGAGAAGGGCCCGACCGGTTTATTTATAAGGGACCGGAGCAATCAACGGGCGCGAGAATCGAGGAGTCAAAAGCGGCGGAAGGTGCAGCGGCCGCCTCGATTTCCGGGATAGCCTTAATGAAGGGAATCTTACTGTTTGGATCTTTTTGTTTAAAATGACATCAGGGTGCCCTGACACGAAGATCAGAGGATGATGTCACGGCGGTTCAAGCGGGTGGCGGTTTACAAAATGTGAAAGGAGATCAAGAGTTTCCTGAAGATGTTGAAGATTAACCTGAACCGGTTCAAGTCAATCTGGGGCCTAATGTTGGGGATACAACTACGGAGTGTGAACCGCCCCGGAAGGGCCGGTTTACCCTCGTTCATGATCCAGGCCCATGATGGAGGCCAGGAGCCCAGAGGCGAATTAAGGTCCATATATGTAAACCGCCTTAGTATTGTAGCTTGTGTTGTAAGACAAGAAAGAAGAGACCAAGCTGGACTCTCAGATGAGCCGGATTGGGACTTCAGGACCGGCCAAGGCCAACCCGTGTATATAAGGGGACCACCCAAGCGAAGTTAGGGACAGAGAATTAGAGGCTAAGGAAAAGCTATTGCTCCCTAGTCGCCGAAACCATATCAATCACATTACAACTGGATGTAGGTTTTTACCTTCATCGAAGGGGCCGAACCAGTATAATTCCCGTGTCTTGTGTCCGCTTTAACCCCTCTAGGTAAACCCGTACGATGGCCCTACGACTAAGTCCTTTCATGAGGACATCTGCCGTGACAATTCCACGACAATCGCACTTTTATTTTTTTACAACTCAAAAATTACAACTCGATTCTTAGAACAAAATATGACTCTATATGAATGCCTCCGGCGGTGTACCAGGATGTGCAATGACTCATGAGTGACATGTATGAAAGAATTATGAATGGTGGCTTTGCCACAAATACAATGTCAACTACATGATCATGCTAGCAATATGAAAATGATGGAGCATGTCATAATAAACGGAACGGTGGAAAGTTTCATGGCAATATATCTCGGAATGGCTATGGAAATGCCATAATAGGTAGGTATGGTGGCTGTTTTGAGGAAGATATATGGTGGGTGTATGATACCGGCGAAAAGTGCGCGATATTAGAGAGGCTAGCAATGGTGGAAGGATGGGAAAAAGTGCGTATAATCCATGGACTCAACATTAGTCATAAAGAACTCATATACTTATTGCAAAAATCTACAAGTTATCAAAGCAAAGTATTACATGCATGCTCCTAGGGGGATAGATTGGTAGGAAAAGACCATCGCTCGTCCCCGACCGCCACTCATAAGGAAGACAATCAATAAATAAATCGTGCTCCGACTTCATCACATAACGGTTCACCATACGTGCATGCTACGTGAATCACAAACTTTAACACAAGTATTTCTCAAATTCACAACTACTCAACTAGCATGACTCTAATATCACCATCCTCATATCTCAAAACAATTATCAAGCATCAGACTTCTCTTAGTATTCAACACACTCATAAGAATTCTTACAAATCTTGTATGCCTAGCATATTAGGATTATTTAAGCAAATTACCATGCTATTTAAGTCTCTCAAAATAATCTAAGTGAAGCATGAGAGTTCATCTATTTCTTCAAAATAAAACCACCATTGTGCTCTAAAAGATATAAGTGAAGCACTAGAGCAAACAACAAACTACTCCGAAAGATATAAGTGAAGATTAATGAGTAGTCGAATAATTATACAACTATGTGAAGACTCTCCTATTTAATAATTTCAGATCTTGGTATTTTATTCAAACCACAAGCAAAGCTAAATAAAATGACATGACGCTCCAAGCAAAACACATATCACGTGGTGAATAAAAATATAGCTCCAAGTAAAGTTACCGATGAACGAAGATGAAAGAAGGGATGTCATCCGGGGCATCCCCAAGCTTAGGCTCTTGGTTGTCCTTGAATATTACCTTGGGGTGCCTTGGGCATCCCCAAGCTCAGGCTTTTACCACTCCTTATTCCATAGTCCATCGAATCTTTACCCAAAACTTGAAAACTTCACAACACAAAACTTAACAGAAAACTCGTGAGCTCCGTTAGCGAAAGAAAACAAAACACCACTTCAAGGTACTGTAATGAACTCATTCTTTATTTATATTGGTGTTAAACCTACTGTATTCCAACTCCTCTATGGTTTATAAACTATTTTACTAGCCATAGAGTCATCAAAATAAGCAAACAACACAATGAAAACAGAATCTGTCAAAAACAGAACAGTCTGTAGTAATCTGTAACTAACGAAAACTTTTGGAACTCCAAAAATTCTAAAATAAATTGGTGGACCTGAGGAATTTGTCTAGTAATCATCTGAAAAAATAATCAACTAAATAGCACTCTCCAGTAAAAAATTCTAGCTAATATCGTGAGCGCTAAAGTTTCTGTTTTTTACAGCATGATCATAAAGACTTCACCCAAGTCTTCCCAAAGGTCCTACTTGGCACAAACACTAATTAAAACATAAAACCACATCTAAACAGAAGCTATATGGATTATTTATTCCTAAACAGAACCAAAAAGCAAGAAACTAAAATAAAATTGGGTTGCCTCCCAACAAGCGGTAACGTTTAAAGCCCCTAGCTAGGCATGATGATTTCAATTATGCTCACATAAAAGATAAGAATTAAAACATAAAGAGAGCATCATGAAGAATATGACTAGTACATTTAAGTCTAACCCACTTCCTATGCATAGGGATTTTGTGAGCAATCAACTTATGGGAACAATAATCAACAAGCATAGGAAGACAAAACAAGCATAACTTCAAAAATTTAAGCACATAGAGAGGAAACTTGATATTATTGCAATTCCTACAAGAATATGTTCCTCCCTCATAATAATTTTCAGTAGCATCATGAATGAATTCAAAAATATAACCAGCACCTAAAGCATTCTTTTCATGATCTACAAACATAGAAAATTTACTACTCTCCACATAAGCAAAATTCTTCTCATTCGGAATAGTGGGAGTATCATAAGAGACTTGAACACTAAAAATTGTTTCCACATTAAAAGAGTAATGTTCAGAAAAAGGGTAATCATAATCATGACAAGATTTGCAAATATAATCATCACTACTTTTTATAGCATAAGTTTCATCACAATAATCATCATAAGTAGCAACTTCGTTCTCATCATAATCGATTGAAACCTCTCCCAAGATAGTGGAATCACTAAATAAAGTTGACACTCTTCCAAATCCACTTTCATATTCATCAAAATAAAATTCAACATCCCCCGAAATAATGGGATCACTACTTCCTAAAGTTGACACTCTTCCGAACCCACTTTCATCAATATAATCATCATTGGTACGAGGCATGCTATCATCATAACAACTTTGCATATCAAAACTTGGGGTGCCAAAAATATCATCTTCATTAAACATAGCATCCCCAATCTTGGGACAAACATTAATTTCAGCAAATATATTCTCAAATATTTCATCCTCATCAAACATAGCTTCCCCAAGCTTGGGCTCTTTCATATCATAAGCATAATCACTCTCATCATTAAAAATATGGATAGCACCAATAGTAAAGCAATTATCATCATCACAACGAGTAGTAGGAGCAACATCATTTGGGAGGGATACCTTTTTACCATTTTTGCTCCTTCTTTTCTTTTTCTTCTTCACATTATGTGTGGGTTCAACCTTCCTCTTTGAGCTCCTTATTGATGAGATTGGTTGAATAGAAAGCTCCTCCTCGTTACCTAATTCATCATAAGAAATAATAGGAGGATATTGGGAAGTCTCTTCCCTTTCATTAGTATTCTCATCATCTTCTATTTGCTTTCTTTTCTTTAGGTAATTGGCAATATAAGGATTTTCAACGCAATTCTCCGCACAAAACATATAAATCTTTTCTAGATCAATATCAAGAAAATGCTTAAGATTAAATTCTGGAATAGGCTTAGTTAAACGTTTCAACTCTTCACAACCCAAAAGAAATCTAAATTCATTGTAATGAGAAAGGGAGATCAAATCATTACAATTTTTGGACACGATCCGATCATGAAACAATTTGCATTGGAGATGTAAATGATCTTGTTTATTGCAAAATTCACAACGGGAAAGATATCTTAAATTCTCCGCACTCTTATCTAGTCTTTCTTGCAACTTCTCAGTTTCCAAATACTTATGCCTCTTGCAATATATATCTTCTCTATTTGGTGTGTTCATGCAAACATGCATTCCACAAAAGTTGAGATGCTCATAAGATATATTTTCATCATGACTAGAGCAATCATCATTAGTACTAAGGATATTCAAGGAGTTTATACTAACAACATTGCAATCATGCTCATCATTCAAAGATTTAGTACCAAGCATTCTAAAGCATTCTTCTTCTAGCACTTGAGCACAATTTTCCTTTCCATCATACTCACGAAAGATATTAAAAAGACGAAGCGTATGAGATAAACTCAATTCCATTTTTTTTGTAGTTTTCTCATATAAACTAAACTAGTGATAGAACAAGAAACAAAAAGATTCGATTGCAAGATCTAAAGATATACCTTCAAGCACTCACCTCCCCGGCAGCGGCGCCAGAAACTGCTTGATGTCTACTACACAACCTTCTTCATGTAGACGTTGTTGGGCCTGCTAGTGCACAGGTTTGTAGGACAGTAGCAAATTTCCCTCAAGTGGATGACCTAAGGTTTATCAATCCGTGGGAGGCGTAGGATGAAGATGGTCTCTCTCAAACAACCATGCAACCAAATAACAAAGAATCTCTTGTGTCCCCAACACACCCAATACAATGGCAAATTGTATAGGTGCACTAGTTCGGCGAAGAGATGGTGATACATGTGCAATATGGATGGTAGATAAAGGTATTTGTAATATGAAAATATAAAAACAGCAAGGTAACAAGTGGTAAAAGTGAGCGTAAACGGCATTGCAATGATAGGAAACAAGGCCTAGGGTCCATACTTTCACTAGTGCAAGTTCTCTCAACAATAAAAACATAGATAGATCATATAACAATCCCTCAACATGCAAGAAAGAGTCACTCCAAAGCCACTAATAGCGGAGAACAAACGTAGAGATTATGGTAGGGTACGAAACCACCTCAAAGTTATTCTTTCGGATCGATCTATTAAAGAGTTCGTACTAGAATAACACCTTAAGACACAAATCAACCAAAACCCTAATGTCACCTAGATACTCCATTGTCACCTCAAGTATCCGTGGGCATGATTATACGATATGCATCACACAATCTCAGATTCATCCATCCAACAAAAAGTACTTCAAAGAGTGCCCAAAAGTTTCTACCGAAGAGTCACGTGTGCCAACCCCTATGCATAGGTTCATGGGCGGAACCCGCAAGTTGGTCACCGAAACATACATCAAGTGGCACGTGATATCCCATTGTCACCACAGATAAGAACGGCAAGACATACATCAAGTGCTCTCATAAAAGACTCAATCCGATAAGATAACTTCAAAGGGGAAACTCAATTCATCACAAGAGAGTAGAGGGGGAGAAACATCATAAGATCCAACTACAATAGCAAAGCTCGGGATACATCAAGATTGTGCCATAGAGGGAACACGAGAGAGAACACGAGAGAGAGAGATCAAACACATAGCTACTGGTACATACCCTCAGCCCCGAGGGTGAACTACACCCTCCTCGTCATGGAGAGCGCCGGGATGATGAAGATGGCCACCGGTGATGGGTTCCCCCTGTGGCAGGGTGCCGGAACGGACTCCCAGAGGTTTTTGGTGGCTACAGAGGCTTGCGGCGGCGGAACTCCCGATTTATCTTGATATTCGATGGTTTTAGGGTACGAGGGAATATATAGGCGAAAGAAGTCGATCGGGGGGTGCTCGAGGGGTCCACGAAACAGGGGCGCGCCCAGTAGGGGGGGCTCCCCCCTATCTCCTGGCCTCCTCGAGGATCTTCTGACGTGAACTCCAAGTCTCTAGGATGATATTCTTCCCAAAAATAACGCTGCCGAAGGTTTCATTCCGTTTGGACTCCGTTTGATATTCCTTTTCCTCGAAATACTGAAATAGGCAATAAAACATCAATATGGGATGGGCCTCCGGTTAATAGGTTAGTCCTACAAGTAATATAAAAGTGTATAATAAAGCCCATAATCATTCAAAATAGCATGGAGCAATCAAAAATTATAGATACGTTGGAGACGTATCAGCCAGCTGCCCAAGAAGATTTCAAAGTTACTCTCCAATACTCTTTTTAGACTTTGTGCCCGTCGTTTTTGCAATTCCCTATCACCTATATATCCCTATGGATAAACACATACACTCGTCGTCCATACCTTCATTCCAAGATGCTCTTGATATTACTAGATACCACGGAATATTTTCCAATATCTCGAGAATTCTTTGTGCCTACTTTTAGCTCTTTTCAGTGTGAATACCCCTTCAAATAATTCCTCACACTTATCAAGGATTTGTTCATCCCCAGTTGATCATGTTTTCACAAAATTCTTTGAAATTTTATCTGATCTTTCGAGAATCCTCTGCAGCCTATGGCTCTTGAAATTCTTGTCTGCCTGCATTATGGATAATTCCAAATGCCTAGCATTATTTATTGACATCCTTTGTCATCATTTTGAGACCGTCGATTCAATATGATGCGGATGCTCGCAATCATCAGTCGCAATTAGAATTCCTCCTTCTCACTCAGACGTCATTTTTGAACATGAGCTGGTTCTCAACCAATCAATTGCCGTCGGTTGTACCCGTAAGTCTATTCAGCTTATCCATCCTTAATCAGAGCGTTTGCTTTTGATCCCTTGATTTGGAAAATCTTAATTCCTTTACATTTGAGCTCTGAATTAGTCAGTTGTTTCTACAATCCGATCTCCTTGCATTCTCTCTTCTTCTGGTTGAGTACCGATGCTCACCTCAGATCCCTTGTGGACCATCAGGTCCTTTGTTGGATTTTATCCGACAGCGTCCTTCATATTCAATAACTTTGCGAGTCCTTCCCCTGATACATAATGCCTTTGGCAAATTGTATCCTCTGCTTTGTCGACCATGCTCTACTTCCGAGCTTGAGTTATTTACCCCTGAAGTTGATGGTATACGTTCCTAAGATGCCTTGATGGGTTGAGCCTATGCCTTCCCTAATCAGTGTGAACCAGAAAGTTTCCAAGGTTCATACTCCTCTGGTAATTCACCAGGTAGATCTTCGCACTCAAATCATTTTAGTAGAGGAGTGAATGGAAGGTTATGCATTGAGGAAGTAGGAGTCGACCTTGAACCTTTGTGTTCATGCCCATGGACACGATGTAGATCCTACCATGGAAGCTTCTTCTAATAATAACTATTTCCTTGATATAATATCATTTGGTATCTGTGAATTGATCCTTTGCAAACGTGGTTCCGACCATATTTTCTCCTTGATTCCATTTCTTGGACAAGTTAAATCACTTGTCTTCTACAGGTCAATATGCCTGCCCAACCTCTATTACGATCTACCTTTGAGTATTATCCCTGGTATCTCGAGGATATCTTGCCATTGCACTACATCTTATAAACTTTGATGAAGTACTACCTTAACTTGTCTTTGTCACTTCATGGGTTCTGGGTTGTTTGTCAATCGAGAACACTGATAAGTGAATCGATTCCGCACTCCGATTCAATAACTCTTAAGTAATGTTCGTTGCTTACGATTTTAATAATCCTTCAAGTCATTCCTAGCCTGACCGACTATACCATTATCGTGCCAAATTTTAACTGTGCTACCTGGTCCTTCTTCCCGGAGCACAAATTTTCAACGATGAGCTAAGCTTACGTTGATCTTCCTCGTCATATCAGTTTGCCTTGAACAACAAGCTTGATTTTGAGTGTGTGTTGTATTCGTGGTTCCAATGACCCTTTGCTTCACCATTGCTTTTTCTTGATGCCGTCATTGTTCGATTGCTTCTTCGTGAAATCTCTCGACAATTGTGTCGTGATCATCATCAACATTTTGGGCTCTTCCAGGATATCAATGGAATTCTTGATGATAAGTGCCATCCTCGTTCCTTGGTAATTTGAGTTACCATCGACAACATCCTTACCTTCCCTTCATCACAAACTTGATCATGTTATGGAGCTCCTTGCTAACCAGCTTATGTTATGTTCTACCTTGGATTATTACCATCTTTTATGTCAAGGATATTGTGAGAATTGCACCACCTCTTGAGAATTCTTGATATAGTAATACTTCTCGCCATCTCCATTCATTTTCTGATCCCCGTATTGTTTCTAACCTGAATACAGACAATTGAACTACAATGCGTGAATTCAAAACTTATAGCAACCCTATTGTTTTGAAGTGAATGGCCGATAGTTTCGTTATCGAATCACCATTCTAAATTTGACCGTCCTACTTGGTCCATATTTCCAGGTGCATTTTCATTCAATATCTAATTGTGGAAATCCATCCTTTGGAAATCTTGATGAATTGTCGCTGAGTTCATCAGCCACCTCCTCATCCTCTCCTTGGTTTACCGATGAAATCTTGTTTTGGAACTCGCTTCCATAGTTCATTTCCTGAGAATCTTACGATATCTTCTGTCAATCTGTGTCGCACCTTTTTCTTCTCAGGTATCCTGACCCCAATCAGAACTGAATCTCGGTCAGATATGATGGTTGAAACATATTTTCAAGAGTTATAGCATTGGTCTTTTATGACCCGATAAGGTGATGTCATTCCAAGCACACCTGGCCGAAGGACCTAGTGTTATAGTTTCCTTTTTAACAAGGTTAACCATTTTTCCATGAGGAAATTGAATGCCTTGTTTAATAAGTTTATCCTGATGGATCCTTTGTGTATCCAAAGTCCGACCTTTGCTTGAAGACCATGTCAATGCTATCTCAAAGCATGTTTGTGGTACTCCGATCTTCAATAAGAACATTTGAAGCACCATGCTAAATTTTCTTTATCAATTATCCAAACACCGTTGTATGGCTAATATCATGAAAATTCTCTCCCCTACCTAAAGATTTTTCTACATTATACCCTGCTATGGATAGCATGCTCTGCTTGTCCTTGGGAAGGATACATCCCTGAAATATGTGTTTAAACACATTTTCCTTTCCATTGTTTGTTTAACCTGGTAATCACCTTTCCTTTCCATTGGTTTGCTTAACCCTTCTTGTGATCTATATTATATAAGCAGTAGTAATCTTCTGCTTATGTAAAACACCATGGTGTACAACCGTGTCAGTAAGACCCTATTTCTACTGTTGATGACATTCCGGTAACCACCGATGGACGAGAACTTTGCCTATTGGTCTACCTCGTTCAACGAGCAGGAAAATAGTTCTCTTCGCCCCTCGCCCTTGGTACCGACGTTGTTGCCGACATAATTGACAGGCTACCCTTTGACATGCCTTGCTGTCATGACCGAGCAAGATGTCACCGCTCCTTCTACTTTTAACCCACATGGTGGGCCCATAACCCACGGTTCCAAAGGATCGAAACCTGACTCTCCTGTACATCCGTGTTTTGAAGTTATCCCTTGCGCTTCGTTTCGTATGTAATTTGCGAGCCACCTTCCTAGTGATCAATTCTGGTATCAGTCGCAATACTTACTCTCGCTGCTCTGAACCCCTTTCTCACTCTGGTTTAGACTTCGAGCAACTGTCTACCCACTTGGAACATCTTATTGTACCTTCGTACCTTACTCTCGATGTATTTTATATGTTCACCTCGAGAGATAATCTTATGCTCATTCATGGGTTAACCCCAGATTGTTTCCCTCATAAGAATTATGTCGTTGCCGAGCTGCCCCTTACCTATTCATAAGTACGTTGGAGTTCCCGAAGAAAAGGACGACTTCACCATGATGACCTGAAGCAGAGTAATAAAGACATCAACGAAAGGGATTAACTTCTTCAAGAAGAGCAGCCAAGACCGAGAAGATCCGTTAGCATTTCGTAACCAGACTTTTCCCCCTTACTCTACCTCTTAAATCTCGGGACGAGATTTTTTGTAGTGGAGGAGAATTGTGACGCCCGGATAGTTAAGCTACAGTAAACCTCTGCTAATGAGGCCACATCACCACGATTACTGTTGTTAGTTTCACGATGATTCAACCTTGTTCGAATTCAAATTCAAAATCAAGTCAGACGATAAAAGTTTTCAAATATTAAAACTAAAATGTTCGGAGTGAGCCAAATAATACATAGGTAATTGTGGTGGAGAAACCACACACTTTATAAAATGTTTAACACTCTAAAATGAATAAATAGTAGCAATAATAATTATTTAAATGCCTTTAAAATGATAAACAATTTCAAAACTATTTTATTTTAGTGCTAAGTTGTTTGTGGCTGTGGCATAATTTGTAACATCTATTTGGGTTCCACTTTAGTATTTTACCAAAACTAAAAGTAAAAGAAAAGTAAAAAGAAACAAAAGAGAAATAAAAACAGAAACCCCCCTGGCCAACTGGGCCACAACCCAGCCGGCCGGCCCACCTGCCCAACAGCGCCCCTGGCCTATATGGCTTGCCGACGCTCAAACCCTAGCCTCTCCCCTCCCCGATCCCCTCTCACTCCCCATCGCCCCCTGGATCTGGACGGCGCCCATCCTGTCGCCTCGCATGATCCCCCCACTCCTCCCGCACGAAACCCCCCACTCCTCGCTCTCTTCCCCCCTCGATCTGGATCGAGATCGGGGGGCTCGCCCTTCGCTCGGTGCCGAAGCCTCTCGTCGGCGCCGCCCGAAGACCACCCCGACGCCGTGCCGCCTCCCCGTCGGCCTACCTCCTCAACGCACGTCGTCCCCGTCCCCCACCTCGCGCCCCGTTGCCATGTACCCTACGGCCCCGATGTGAGCGCCTCCCCATGCTCCCTCTCCTCCTCCTCCCCCTGCCCCGTTGGACATCATGGCCCGAACGCGCCCAGCCGTCTTGCGCACAGAAGCGCCACAGACCACCTCGCCACGCCCGGCGCATCCCACGTGTGCCCCGCCCGACGCCTCCACGCCTCCACGCCCGCCCATGGCGATCGCCGCCTGCACTGCGTCCACCCCTGCTGCTGCTCCTCTGCCGCCCGCGGTCCTGCTTGTCGCCGGCCCCGCACTCCGTCCCCTGCGCCACCGACATCGCCGCGCCGTTGGGCATCGTGGCTGCCACGACCTCGCCTCGCCTGCGCTCCTCCTGGCGAAGCGCCAGACAGTGCTCAGAAGCGCCCACTAACCCGCATCGGCCCCTATGGGCCAATGACAAACGGGGCCCACGCCCCTGAGAACGATTAAAAAAAGAAATTGAAAATAAATAAATAAAAAATAAGTAAATAAAAATGTTAACTAACTAATTAATTAATTAATTAAATTAATCATGTTTAATTAAACTAATTAAACATTAGTTACTTAACTAACTAATTAAACTGATTAATAGGTTAATTAGGTTATTGTACCTATGACATGTGGGACCCACCGTCAGATTGACCCAGTCAACACCTCTGTTGACTGCTGACGTCAGCATACACTATTCTGGATAATATTGATTTAAAATAATTAAATAAATTCTAAAATGATTTAAAACTTTAGAAAATCATATAAAATAAACCGTAGCTGATATGAAAATACTTTCTACATGAAAGTTGCTCAGAACGACGAGACGAATCCGGATACGCAGCATGTTCGTCCGCCACACACCCCTAGCATATCGAACACTCAACTTTCCCCCTCCGGTACATCTATCCGGAAACACGAAACACCGGGGATACTTTTCTGGATGTCCCCCCCCCTTGCCGGTATCACCTCTTACCGCGTTACGGCACACCTAACACCATTGTTTGCTTTGTCATGCATCCTTATGCATCTGTTTGCATTCTATTCATTGTTTGTTCCCCCTCTTCTTCTCCGGTAGACCCCGAGATCGACGCCGCTGCTACCCAGTACGACTACGGTGTTGACGACCCCTCCATCTTGCCAGAGCAACCAGGCAAGCCCCCCCCCCCCCCCTTGATCACCAGATATCGCCTCCTTCTCTCTAATGCTTGCATTAGAGTAGTGTAGCATGTTACTGCTTTCGGTTAATCCTATTCTGCTGCATAGCCTCTCATTGTTGCTACAGTTGTTACCCTTACTTGCTATCCTACTGCTTAGTATAGGATGCTAGTGTTCCATCAGTGGCCCTACACCCTTGTCCGTCTGTCATGCTATACTACTAGTCGTGATCACTTCGGGAGGTGATCACGGGCATATGCTATGTACTTTATACTGTTACATTACTTATGATACTATTCAGAGATGGGGGCTGAAGGGGCAGGTGGCTCCATCCCGGTAGAGGTGGGCCTGGGTTCCCGACGGCTCCCGACTGTTACTTCGTGGCAGAGCGACAGGGCAGGTTGAGACAACCTAGGAGAGAGGTGGGCCTGGCCCTGGTCGGTGTTCGCGAATACTTAACACGCTTAACGAGATCTTGGTATTTGATCTGAGTCTGGCCACTGGCCTATACGCACTAACCAACTACGCGGGAACAGTTATGGGCACTCGGCGTCGTGGTATCAGCCGAAGCCTTCGTGACGTCACTGACTGAGTGGCGCGCCGCGGATTGGACTGGAAGGCTGTTAGGCTAGGTCTGCTTCCAGCTGCGTTCGCAACATGCAGGTGAGCAACGGGCGATGGGCCCAGACCCCTGCGCGCATAGGATTTATACCGGCGTGCTGACCTATGTGTTGTGCCTAGGTAGGGCTGCAACGTGTTGATCTTCCGAGGCCGGGCATGACCCAAAAAAGTGTGCCTGGCCAAATGGGATCGAGCGTGTTGGGTTATGTGGTGCACCCCTGTAGGGAAGTTTATCTATTCGAATAGCCGTGTCCCTGGGTAAAAGGACGACACGGAGTTGTACCTTGACCTTATGACAACTAGAACCAGATACTTAATAAAACACACCCTTCCAAGTGCCAGATATAACCCGATGATCGCTCTCACACAGGGCGACGAGGGCAGGATCGCCGGGTAGGATTATGCTATGCGATGATACTTGGTGAACTTACCATCTACTCTCTTCTACATGCTGCAAGATGGAGGCTGCCAGAAGCGTAGTCTTTGATAGGACTAGCTATCCCCCTCTTATTCTGGCATTCTGCAGTTCAGTCCATCGATATTGCCTCTTTACACATATACCCATGCATATGTAGTGTAGATCCTTGCTTGCGAGTACTTTGGATGAGTACTCACGGTTGCTTTTCTCCCTCTTTCCCCCCTTTCCTTTCTTCTCGGTTGTCGCAACCAGATGCTGGAGCCCAGGAGCCAGACGCCACCATCGACGAGATCCTACTACCCCTGGAGGTGCCTACTACTATGTGCAGGCCGCTGACGACGACCATGAGTAGTTTAGGAGGATCCCAGGCAGGAGGCCTGCGCCTCTTTCGATCTGTATCCCAGTTTGTGCTAGCCTTCTTAAGGAAAACTTGTTTAACTTATGTCTGTACTCAGATATTGTTGCTTCCGCTGACTCGCCTATAATCGAGCACTTGTATTCGAGCCCTTGAGGCCCTGGCTTGTATTATGATGCTTGTATGACTTATTTTATTTTTAGAGTTGTGTTGTGATATCTTCCTATGAGTCCCTGATCTTGATCGTACACGTTTGCGTGTATGATTAGTGTACGATTAAATCGGGGGCATCACAAACACCATAGCCTCTCCGATGATGTGTGAGTAGTTTACCACAGACCTACGGGTCCATAGTTATTAGCTAGGTGGCTTCTTCTCTCTCTTTGGATCTCAATAAAAAGTTCTCCTTGATCTTCTTGGAGATCTATTTGATGTAATTCTTTTTGCGGTGTGTTTGCCGAGATCCGATGAATTGTGGGTTTATGATCAAGATTATCTATGAACAATATTTGGTTATTCTCTGAATTCTTATATGCATGATTTAATATATTTGCAGGTATCTTCGAATTATCGGTTTAGTTGGGCCTACTAGATTGATCTTTCTTGAAAATGGGAGAAGTGCTTAGCTTTGGGTTCAATATTGCGGTGCTCGATCCCAGTGATAGAAAGGGAACCGACACGTATTGTATTGTTGCCATCGAGGATAAAAAGATGGGGTTTATATCATATTGCTTGAGTTTATCCCTCTACATCATGTCATCTTACCTAATGTGTTACTCCGTTCTTATGAACTTAATACTCTAGATGCATGTTGGATAGCGGTCGATGTGTGGAGTAATAGTAGTAGATGCAGAATTGTTTCGGTCTACTTGACACGGACGTCATGCCTATGTTCATCATCATGCCTAGATATTCTCATAATATGCGCTTTTCTATCAACTGCTCGGCAGTAATTTGTTCACCCACTGTAATATATGCTATCTTGAGAGAAGCCACTAGTGAATCCTATGGCTCCCGGGTCTAGTTTACATGATATAAGTTTTCGATCTATAATTCTAGTTTACTATTTATTTTGCAATATTTACTTTCCAATCTATATAATAAAAATACCAAAAATATTTATCTTATTATCTTTATCAGATCTCACTTTTGCAAGTGGCCTTGAAGGCATTGACAACCCCTTTATTATGTTGGTTGCAAGGTTCTTGATTGTTTGTGCAGGTACTAGGAAATTTGCGTGTAGTCTCCTACTGGATTGATACATTGGTTCTAAAAAACTGAGGTAAATACTTACGCTACTTTGTTGCATCACCCTTTCCTCTTCAAGGGAAAACCAACGCATGCTCAAGAGGTAGTAGTCGACCATCATTACCCGAGTACCTTTGTGACTTGCGAATCATACACTACTAGGGAAAAGGCTAGCAGCAGCGCGGGTTTTAGGTGTATCAGTAGCGCGGGGAGTGGCACTACTAATAAGGCGCTACAGCTAACACATAGCAGATGGCGCGTGCTCACCAGCGCTCTCGCTACACAAGTGTAGCAGCAGCGCTTTTAGTGGAAGCTTACTACTGCTAGTAGCTCTAGCGTGCTTTGCTGGACACGCCATCGCTATCGTGGCGCTGCTGCTAACTTTTATACACTCGCTACTGCTAATTTAAGTAGTTTTTTGTTTTTTTCGACATATTTGTTTTGTATTTGAACAGGCTTTATAGAAGAATCTTTAGCACATAGAAATGTCATCATGATACACATACAAATGCCTGCGAGACCACAAATGTAATCATAGCATATACATACAAATAGTCTCATCATAATCATCATCCAACACAAAGTGGTATCTTGTCATCATCTCGAAAATAGCGATACATGCAAGTCTCGAATACTTGCAACTACAACAACGTCATCCATCTAAACAAAGGTATACGCAAGAAGAGCTATCACTATGAGTGAGAGTGGAACTATGCAGTACATGAGGTGGCGGTTATGAGTCCTCTCTCGCGCTAGCGTGAACCTCAAGTAACTAGCTTCTCCTTCTTGTCTGCTTTTGAAGCCTTTATGGCTGGCGCCCATGAACCCATTCACTTGCGCCTGACACTCATGCCACTCGTTGTACACCCCCGGAACCTTCCCTTTGTACACGACATAGCAATTCCATCTCGCCATCAAGAAACTAGGTACCTGTTAGAGATGCATGTTCATGAAGAGGATGTACAATCATATATATGCAACAAAATATACTAGAGCAACACCGAAAAAGAAAGGGTTAGCAACTAGATGCAACATACAGTACGCAAATTAATTAACTAGAGGTACGCAGGTCATCGTACGCAAACTAACAAAGTAGTGTTACGCAAGTTCGGCAGGGACCGTAGACATCACAAAGTTTCATCGCTACAAAAAGTATACAAGTTCAACCGACACATATTATCATCATCGGCATCATAAATCACTAGAAGTTCCATCCTTCCATATCATCGAGGATGAACCCTAGCTTCTTGAACGGCGTGAGGTCTAGACGTTGCATGCCTATGCGAGTTCGGACGTTGCATGCCGTGGTGGAACATCCCCTTCTCATCGACGACTTCTTTCATGATGATCGTCGCAATGTCGCTTTGGATGCGAAAGAAGTCATCTCTAAGTTTATAATCCGCTTCTCCATGAGATTCTAACCACTTGTGGATATGATCATCATTTCTGCTTCTCATGCGAAGCTTTTGGTGATCCTGTTGAACTGAATCATGAGATGGACGATGTAGAATCCATCCTTCTTGCTTGGTTTTGGGACATGGATGCAGGAGAAGTTAGTTTTATGCGCGAAACCCATCTTCTTGTTCCTTTGTTTCCTGATCTGCACGTGGTCACCTCTAATGCTGAAGCCTTGGAGAGCATCATCTAGAATATTCATTATGTGGGTGTAGTCTTTTTTCTCGTAGTCTCTGGAAGGGTCAAAATACACGGCGTGGGAGACTTGCGGGTAAAGAATGATAAGGACGGCGCGCCCGTTGCTGCGGGGAAAAGACACCTCAAATTATTCCCCATATGAGACAGAAGGAATGATTGAAATGTACGAAAGGGTTGTCCGGAACTGACTTACTTTGGATGATAAGGCACGAGGACAATTTCCCGGTCCTTATTCTGTACCATGAAGTTTTGGAGGTACTCCCTAGCAGTTTCATGCTCAAAGTCGCCGAGACTCAAGAAAGACTCGTGCATGTAGTACGGATCCGCCACACAGATTTGCGATACTTCTTCACTCTTCATGACGGAGCTCATATGTAGCGCAAAAAGGCAGACGATTGTAAAATCGAGCCGCCTTGTTAGAAACATCTCAAAGATATGGTCAAACCGCAGGAAGAACACCTCCGCGGGCCGTGTCTCGACGTACCACTTCCCCTCAGGCACACGAGCCGCGTATGTCGGATATCCTGGATCCTTTGAGGCTAGTGGGCTTTTCTCAGTCAACAGCACATGGTCGTGCAGTCTCCTGAGATCCCCTGATAGTGCCTCGAGCGGTTTTGGCGGTAGCATCGGCTCGCCCGTGAGATGGAACATGACCGCACCTTTCACGGGTACACGCTCTTCAGAATGCATCGTCTGGATGCTATGTGCTCTGGCTTGTTTAGAGGCAGTTATCTTCCCCGATCTCTTCCTCTCCTTTTTCTTGGGCACACCTTCTAGACCCTTCCTTAACCCCTGCCCCAGTGTTCTCGGGCTAAGTACTGTACGACCCTCGCGCCCGGCTAGTTGAGCTTGTGTTCAGGCGGCATCTTCAGGCGTGTCCTGTGAGGGTTTCATGAAGAGAGACTTTTTGCAATCCCTGCTATGACCCTGCCCGGGCATATCATCCATATCCTCATTAGCAAGCTGATAGCCCAATTCGTCATATGGTTGACTCATCATATCTATGTCACAGTCATACGCGTTTGTATTGAGGAAATCCATAGGGTCGACCTCCGTCTCATCATCCATTCTCTGTTCTACAGGAGAAATTACGTCAGCTAGTACTATTGCACCCCCTTCATCATGTCGTCCGTCGCTCTCATCCGGCACTACAGGAGCTGGTAATTGCGTAGGCGGGGTGGTGGTCTCCGCACATGCTTGTTGTGTGGTTATTGGTGTGCTCTCGGCCGGCTCCAGACGAATAAGATTCTTCGGTCATAGCAGCACCCAACCCTTGCAGCTTCCAATCCGCGGCGGGGTCTCGTCGTCCGCTCCCACATGCTGTGTCTTGGAGGCAAATCCTCGTGCCCGATTTCAGACTGGTCAAGCTAACCTCAAGTGCCCAGCGAGATCGGCTGGTTGTGGAACGTGGTTTGCGAGGGTCCATTATCATCCCCTTTCCCACGCCCACCTTCGGCCTTTGATCAAGTAGAGTATGGTGCACGGGTTTCGTTCACCTGCAAACACATATGTCTGTATGTAAAACAACGAAAGGCAACAAAAATGGAATATTTTATATATATATATATATATATATATATATATATATATATATATATATATATATATATATATATATATATATATATATATATATGTTGCTGCAACATGTAATTACCATGACGGCGCGAGCTCAGCTAAAGACGAAGGCCCACCTAGCGCGCGAGACCGAGGACGGGCTGCTATGAGCGGGAGCGGCTGCGAGGAGGCCCGGTTGCGTGAGCAAGTGATGGTGCGATGGTGTTGTTGTTCATGGAGTTGCTCCCGGCGAAACTGGGCAGCGGAAATCATGTACCGTCTTGTGCGATTTTCCTTCGTCCGATTGATGATAATGGAACCAAGTTAGTAGCGAAATCATTTCTGCAGGCAGTTATAGCTGCATTGACTGCCTGCTATAGCAACTCATATTTGTCCTCGGCTGCTTTTTTCGCGTCCTCGGCTGCTTTTTGCTCGACCGCAACCTTCACCTTCGCGTCGATGTTCGCCTGACTAAACTTCTTTTTCTGCTTCTTGGCCTTCGGGCCCTCGTTGTAAAACACCATCCACGTGGCGCCGTCTCCAGCGCCGTGCACACGACCATATTGCGGCTGCTGGCCCAAAGGGAGTCCCTTAAGTTTGTTCCAGGCCCGGTTCAGAGGGGTGTCCCACTTGGGCCTCATCGGAGAAGAAGGCTTTTCAGCTGCAAGTTGGTGTTGCTTCTCCAGTAGTCTAATCAATTTCCTCATGATCTTGTCCGTGTAAAAAACCTTTTTCTCCTTGTCCCACTTGTAGCGGGCCCTGATGAAGTCACGCTCCAAGGGGTTGGTGAACTTTCAGCGAAGGTGTCAGGAGACCCACGGCTTCACGTTCCGCGTCCTCCTTATCCCATATGGGCCTTTTACCGAGGTAGCCACGGCTTCCGGGCGATGCTTCCGTGTTCCTTTGCTGAAGGCTCTTGAATTTCGCAGCCTTAGCCTTGGCTGCCTCGGTAGCGCAAGTGTCCTTGAACTTTTCGAACTCCTCTTCCGTAAGTGTCGGATTTTCCTCCAGAATCTTGGACAGGGGTTCATCAGCCTCAATAGCTCGTTTCACCCTCCCTTTCCAGGAGGCCAAATCATTGCTGAACATGTCCATGGCGTGATTGTTAATCTTTTTCATCTTCGGATCATCCCACGGTTGTTCTATGTTATCATCCCGATCGGGGAACTTGAATCTCTTGTGCAACTTCGTTAGGAGCAACTGCGTCAAATGTTCTTTACTCCTTAAGTCATCGTCGTTGATGCTTGCGCATTCCCGTAGGATGCATCCTACTTGGTTCCCATAGCACTTGCGAGGTTCTTCCGGCTCTAACGGCTCAAACTTGCTAGGTGCCATCTTTGTGATCACAAGTCGTCCAATCCCTAGTTTGTTAGGTTTTTGTATCCTCTGCTTCTTATGCTTCCTCTTTTCGGTAGCGGCATCGGGGCCGGTATCTTCCCCGCCGGTACCTTCCCCACCGGTCTCGGCGCCGCCATCGGTGCCGGCGCCGTCGGTGTCGATGTCGGCGTCAGTACCATCATCGAGGATGACCTGCAAACCTTTCTTAGCAGTCAAATAGTCGAGGTACTCTTGTTCACCCTCATAATCCATCTCGTCTGCATCTTGGTCAGAAGGCCCAGTTTCTTCGTTGTTCGACATGTTTCCTATGACTAAGTGTCCTCATTTATTTCTAAAAGTATGAATAAATGAGAAATGACATAAAAAAGAAATATATGTGCCAGCACTCGATATGCCAACTATGTAGCACAAATCATGCCTTTATTCACGGGAAATTTCGACATGACCTTTGCTAAAAAAAATGGACATATGAGCGCCTGAAATTCACCGGAACGGAAATGAATCAACATTCCGGCATAACATAGGCCACTCGGATCATTTTCCAAACATGACATGTCCAAAACATGACATATCCACATAAATTCAGCTAATTTTGAAACCTAGCTAAATTCATAACTAAATAGATAACCTAATTAACATACTGCCCTAACTAAAACCTAAGTAAATTAACCGAAGAAACCTAGCAGAGGGAGAGGGGGCGGGTTTACAGAGGGTGCAGGGGCGAGGAGGCAGGCCCGACGATGGCCGAGGTTGGGAGGAGGAAGCAGAGAGGAGGCGAGGCCGACGGGTCGGGGCGAGCGCCGGGTCGGGGCGAGCGATGGCGCCGGGTCGAGGGCGAGGGCCGGGTCGTGGCGGCGCCGGGGTCGGGTCGGGGCGGGCGGGTCGAAGCGCCAAGGCGCGGGTCGAAGCGGCGACGGGGAAGAGAGTGGGGCTTTGGGGGGAAAAGGCGGGATGAAGCAGGGATAGTGAGAATTTTGGGTTAAGTGGACGTAGCAGTAGCGCATTTGGACAAAACGCGCTTCTACTACCTTCAGTGGTTGTAGCGGTTTATACGAAATGCGCTACTACTACCTTCGATAGCTATAGCGGTTTAGACAAAAGCAGCGCTGCTACTACCTTCGCTACTGCCAGTTTTCCTTTTCTTTTTTCTTTTATTTTCTCCCACTTTTATTTCCGAGAGCAGTGAGCGAAGGGAGGCGATATATATTGCATCATTTGACGGTTAAATATGTATGCAAAATAGGAACATATATATTACATCATTGGACCCATGCATAATAATGCATGACTAAGTCATGTGTATACAAAATAGGAACATATATATATATATATATATATATATATATATATAGAAGGAAATATGCCCTAGAGGCAATAATAAAGTTATTATTTATTTCCTTATATCATGATAAATGTTTATTATTCATGCTAGAATTGTATTAACGGAAACATAATACATGTGTGAATACATAGACAAACAGAGTGTCACTAGTATGCCTCTACTTGACTAGCTCGTTAATCAAAGATGGTTATGTTTCCTAACCATAGACATGAGTTGTCATTTGATTAACGGGATCACATCATTAGGAGAATGATCTGATTGACATGACCCATTCCGTTAGCCTAGCACTTGATCGTTTAGTATGTTGCTATTGCTTTCTTCATGACTTATACATGTTCCTGTAACTATGAGATTATGCAACTCCCGTTTACCGGAGGAACACTTTGGGTGCTACCAAACGTCACAACGTAACTGGGTGATTATAAAGGAGTACTACAGGTGTCTCCAAAGGTACATGTTGGGTTGGCGTATTTCGAGATTAGGTTTTGTCACTCCGATTGTCGGAGAGGTATCTCTGGGCCCTCTCGGTAATGCACATCACTATAAGCCTTGCAAGCAATGTAGCTAATGAGTTAGTTACGGAATGATGCATTACGTAACGAGTAAAGAGACTTGCCGGTAACGAGATTGAACTAGGTATTGGATACCGACGATCAAATCTCGGGCAAGTAACATACCGATGACAAAGGGAACAACGTATGTTGTTATGCGGTCTGACCGATAAAGATCTTCTTAGAATATGTAGGAGCCAATATGGGCATCCAGGTCCCGCTATTGGTTATTGACCGGAGACGTGTCTCAGTCATGTCTACATTGTTCTCGAACCGTAGGGTCCGCACGCTTAAGGTTTCGATGACGGTTATATTATGAGTTTGTGTATTTTGATGTACCAAGGAGTTCGAGTCCCGGATGTGATCACGGACATGACGAGGAGTCTCGAAATGGTCGAGACAAAAGATTGATATATTGGGCGGCTATATTCGGACACGGAAAGGTTCGGAAGTTTCGGAGAAAACGGAGTGCCGAGGGGTTACCGAACCCCGGGAAAGTAATGGGCCTTATTGGGCCAAGAGGGAGAGAGAGGGCCGCACCAGGAGGTGGCGCCCCCATGGGGAGTCCGAATAGGACAAGGAGGGGGCGGCCCCTTCCCTCTCCATCTCCTCTCTTTCCTTCCCCTTCCTCCTTCCTAGTTGGACTAGGAAAGGGAGTCCTACTCCCACTAGGAGGAGGACTCCCCCTCCTGGCGCGCCTCCTAGGGCCGGCCGCCCTCCCCTTGCTCCTTTATATACGGGGCAGGGGGCACCCTAGAACACACAAGTTGATCCTTGAGATCGTTCCTTAGCCGTGTGCGGTGCCCCCTCCACCATATTCCACCTCGGTCATATCGTGGCGGTGCTTAAGCGAAGCCTGCGTCGCCGTAGAACATCAAGATCGTCCCACGCCGTCGTCTTGACGGAACTCTCTCCCGGAGCTTTGCTGGATCGGAGCCCGAGGAGCGTCACCGAGCTGTAAGTGTGTCAAGAACTCGGGGCGCCGGAGTAACGCGCTGGATCGGTTGGATCGCGAGGAGAACGTCGACTACTTCCTCTACGTTGTGATCGCTTCGCTTGGTCTCGAGGGCGTGAGACAACACTCTCCCTCTCGTTGCTATGCATCACCATGATCTTGCGTGTGCGTGGAAATTTTTGAAATTACTCGTTCCCCAACAGTGGCATCCGAGCCCAGGTTTTATGGTTTGATGTTTTGCACGAGTAGAACACAAGTGAGTTGTGGGCGATACAAGTCATACTGCCTACCAGCATGTCATACTTTGGTTCAGCGGTATTGTGAGATGAAGCGGCCGGACCGACATTACAGCGTGCGCTTACGCGAGACTGGTTTCACCGTTACGAGCACTCGTGCTTAAAGGTGGCTGGCGGGTGTCTGTCTCTCTCACTTTAGTTGAACCGAGTGTGGCTACGCCGGTCCTTGAGAAGGTTAAAACGCAGTCTATTTGACGAAGTATCGTTGTGGTCTTGATGCGTAGGTGAGATTGGTTCTTGCTTAAGCCCGTAGCAGCCACGTAAAATTTGCAACAACAAAGTAGAGGACGTCTAACTTGTTTTTGCAGGGCATGTTGTGATGTGATATGGTCAAGGCGTGATGCTATATTTTATTGTATGAGATGATCATGTTTTGTAACCGAAGTTATCGGCAATCGGCTGGAGCCATATGGTTGTCGCTTTATTGTATGAAATGCAAACGCCCTGTAATTGCTTTACTTTATCACTAAGCGGTAGCGATAGTCGTAGAAGCAATAGATGGCGTAACGACAATGATGCTACGATGGAGATCAAGGTGTCGCGCCGGTGGCGATGGTGATCACGACGGTGCTTGGAGATGGAGATCACAAGCACAAGATGATGATGGCCATATCATATCACTTATATTGATTGCATGTGATGTTTATCCTTTATGCATCTTATTTTGCTTTGATTGACGGTAGCATTTTAAGATGATCTCTCACTAAAATTATCAAGTAGTGTTCTCCCGAGTATGCACCGTTGCCAAAGTTAAATCGTGCCGAGACACCACGTGATGATCGGGTGTGATAAGCTCTCGTCCATCTACAACGGGTGCTAGCCAGTTTTGCACACGCAGAATACTCAGGTTATACTTGACGAGCCTAGCATATGCAGATATGGCCTCGAACACGGAGACCGAAAGGTCGGCGTGAATCATATAGTAGATATGATCAACATAAGATGTTCACCATTGAAAACTACTCCATCTCACGTGATGATCGGTTATGGTTTAGTTGATTTGGATCACGTGATCACTTAGATGACTAGAGAGATGTCTGTCTAAGTGGGAGTTCTTAAGTAATATGATTAATTGAACTTTAATTTATCATGAACTTAGTCCTGGTAGTATTTTGCAGATTATGTTGTAGATCAATAGCTCGCGTTGTTGCTTCCCTATGTTTTTATATGTGTTCCTAGAGAAAATTGTATTGAAAAATGTTAGTAGCAATGATGCAGATTGGATCCGTGATCTGAGGTTTATCCTCATTGCAGCACAGAAGAATTATGTCCTTAATGCACCGCTAGGTGACAGACCTATTGCAGGAGCAGATGCATACCTTATGAACGTTTGGCTAACTCAATATGATGACTACTTGATAGTTTAGTGCACCATGCTTAACGGCTTAGAATCGGGACTTGAAAGACGTTTTGAACGTCATGGACCATATGAGATGTTCCAGGAATTGAAGTTAATATTTCAAGCAAATACCCGAGTTGAGAGATATGAAGTCTCCAACAAGTTCTATAGCTAAAAGATGGAGGAGAATCGCTCAACTAGTGAGCATGTGCTCAGATTGTGCAGGTACTTCAATCGCTTGAATCAAGTGGGATTTAATCTTCCAGATAAGATAGTGATTGACAAAATTCTCTAGTCACCATCACCAAGTTAGTAGAACTTCGTGATGAACTATAATATGCAAGGGATGACAAAAGTAATTCCCAAGCTCTTCGTGATGCTGAAATCGACGAAGGTAAAAATCAAGAAAAGAGCATCAAGTGTTGATGATTGACAAGACCACTAGTTTCAAGGAAAAGGGCAAAGGGAAGAAGGGGAACTTCAAGAAGAACGGCAAGCAAGTTGCTGATCGAGTGAAGAAGCCCAAGTCTGGACCTAAGCCTGAGACTAAGTGCTTTTGCTGCAATGGAACTGGTCACTAGAAGCGGAACTACCCCAAGTATTTGGCGGATAAGAAGGATGGCAAAGTGAACAAAGGTATATTTGATATACAGATTATTGATGTGTATTTTACTAGTGTTCGTAGCAACCCCTCGGTATTTGATACTGGTTCAGTTGCTAAGAGTAGTAACTGGAAACGGGAGTTGCAGGATGAACAGAAACTAGTTGAAGGGGAAGTGACGATGAGTGTTGGAAGTAGTTCCAAGATTGATATGATCATCATCGCACACTCCCTATACTTTCGGGATTAGTGTGGAACCTAAATAAGTGTTATTTGGTGTTGAGCATAAATATGATTTGATCATGTTTATTGCAATACGGTTATTCATTTAAGTAAGAGAATAAATTGTTGTTCTGTTTACATGAATAAAACCTTATATGGTTACACACCCAATGAAAATGGTTCATTGGATCTTGATCATAGTGATACACATATTCATAATAATGAAACCAAAAGATGCAAAGTTAATAATGATAGTGCAACTTATTTTGTGGCACTGCCGTTTAGGTCATATTGGTGTAAAGCGCATGAAGAAAACTCCATGCTGATGGACCTTTGGAATCACTTGATTATGAATCATTTGATGCTTGCGAACCGTGCCTTTTGGGCAAGATGACTAAAACTCGTTGTTGGAACAATGGAGCGAGATACTGACTTATTGGAAATAATACATACCGATGTATGCGATCCAATGAGTGTTGATGCTCGTGGCAAGTATCGTTATTTTCTGACCTTCACAAAATAATTTGAGAAGATATGGGTATATCTTATTGATGAAACATAAAGTCTGAAATAGTTGAAAAGGTCAAAGAATTTCAGAGTGAAGTAGAAAATCATCGTAACAAGAAAATAAAGTTTCTGCGATCTGATCGTGGAGATGAATATTTGAGTTCTGAGTTTGGTCTTCAATTAAAACAAAGTGGAATAGTTTCACAGCTCACGCCACCTGGAACACCACAACGTTATGGTGTGTCCGAACGTCGTAACCGTACTTTATTTTGATATGGTGCGATCAATGATGTGTCTTACCGATTTACCAATATTGTTTTGGGGTTATGCATTAGAGACAGCTGCATTCACGTTTAATAGGGCACCATCTAAATCCGTTGAGACGACACCATATGAACTATGGTTTAACAGTAAACCTAAGCTGTCGTTTCTTAAAGTTTGGGGTTGCAATGCTTATGTGAAAAAGTTTCAACCTGATAAGCTCGAACCCAAATCGGAGAAGTGCGTCCTCATAGAATACCCAAAGGGAACTATTGGGTACACCTTCTATCACAGATCCGAAAGCAAGATATTTGTTGCTAAGATGGATCCTTTCTAGAGAAGAAGTTTCTCTCGAAAGAAGTGAGTAGGAGAAAAGTAGAACTTGATGAGGTAATTGTACCTTCTCCCTTATTGGAAAGTAGTTCATCACAGAAATCAGTTCCAGTGATTCCTACACCAATTAGTGAGGAAGTTAATGATGATGATCATGAAACTTCAGATCAAGTTGCTACCAAACCTCGTGGGTCTTCGAGTAAAATCCGCACAGAGTGGTACGGTAATCGTGTTCTAGAAGTCATGTTACTAGACCATGATGAACCTACGAACTATGAGGAAGCGATGATGAGCCCAGATTCATGCGAAATGGCTTGAGGCCATGAAATCTGAGATAGGATCCATGTATGAGAACAAAGTATGGACTTTGATTGACTTGCTCGATGATCAGCAAGCCATGTTTAAATAAATGGATCTTCAAGAGGAAGACGGACACGATAGTAGTGTTACTATCTACAAAGCTCGACTTGTCACAAAAGGTTTTCGACAAGTTCAAGGTGTTGACTACAATGAGATTTTCTCAACTGTAGCGATGCTTAAGTCTGTCCGAATCATGTTAGCAATTGCCACATTTTATGAAATCTGGCAAATGGATGTCAAAACTACATTCTTTAATGGATTTATTAAAGAAGAGTTGTATATGATGCAACCAGAAGTTTTTGTCAATCCTAAAGGAGCTAACAAAATGTGCAAGCTCCAGCGATCCATCTATGGACTGGTGCAAGCATCTCGAGTTGGAATAAGCGCTTTGATAGTGTGATCAAAGCATATGGTTTTATACAGACTTTTGGAGAAGCCTGTATTTACAAGAAAGTGAGTGGGAGCACTACAACATTTCTGATAAGTATATGTGAATGACATATTGTTGATCGGAAATAATGTAGAATTATTCTGCAAAGCATAAAGGAGTATTTGAAAGGAGTTTTTCAAAAAAAGGACCTCGGTGAAGCTGCTTACATACTGAGCATCAAGATCTATAGAGATAGATCAAAGACGCTTGATAAGTTTTTCAATGAATACATACCTTGACAAGATTTTTGAAGTAGTTCAAAATGGAACAGTCAAAGAAAGAGTTCTTGCCTGTGTTACAAGGTGTGAGATTGAGTAAGACTCAAAACCCGACCACGGCAGAAGATAGAAAGAGAATGAAAGTCATTCCCTATGCATCAGCCATAGGTTCTATAAAGTATGTCATGTTGTGTACCAGATCTATTGCATACCCTACCACTAAGATTGGCAAGGAGTGCAATAGTGATCTAGGAGTAGATCAATGGACAGCGGTCAAAATTATCCTTAGTGAGAATAAGGATATGTTTCTCGATTATGGAAGTGAAAAAAGGTTAGGTCGTAAAGGGTTACGTCGATGCAAGTTTTAACACTAATCTAGATGACTCGAGTCTCAATCTGGATACATATTGAAAGTGGGAGCAATTAGCTAGAGTAGCTCCGTGCGAGCATTGTAGACATAGAAATTTGCAAAATACTTACGGCTCTGAATGTGACAGACCCGTTGACTAAAATTATCTCACAAGCAAAACATGATCACACCTTAGTACTCTTTGGGTGTTAATCACATAGCGATGTGAACTAGATTACTGACTCTAGTAAACCCTTTGGGTGTTGGTTACATGTCGATGTGAACTATGGGTGTTAACCACATATAGATGTGAACTATTGATGTTAAATCACATGGCGATGTGAACTAGATTATTGACTCTAGTGCAAGTGGGAGACTGAAGGAAATATGCCCTAGAGGCAATAATAAAGTTATTATTTATTTCCTTATATCATGATAAATGTTTATTATTCATGCTAGAATTGTATTAACCGGAAACATAATACATGTGTGAATACATAGACAAGCAGTGTCACTAGTATGCCTCTACTTGACTAGCTCGTTAATCAAAGATGGTTATGTTTCCTAACCATAGACATGAGTTGTCATTTGATTAACGGGATCACATCATTAGGAGAATGATCTGATTGACATGACCCATTCCGTTAGCCTAGCACTTGATCGTTTAGTATGTTGCTATTGCTTTCTTCATGACTTATACATGTTCCTGTAACTATGAGATTATGCAACTCCGTTTACGGAGGAACACTTTGGGTGCTACCAAGCGTCACAACGTAATGGGTGATTATAAAGGAGTACTACAGGTGTCTCCAAAGGTACATGTTGGGTTGGCGTATTTGAGATTAGGTTTTGTCACTCCGATTGTCGGAGAGGTATCTCTGGGCCCTCTCGGTAATGCACATCACTATAAGCCTTGCAAGCAATGTAGCTAATGAGTTAGTTACGGAATGATGCATTACGTAGCGAATAAAGAGACTTGCCGGTAACGAGATTGAACTAGGTATTGGATACCGGCGATCAAATCTCGGGCAAGTAACATACCGATGACAAAGGAACAACGTATGTTGTTATGCGGTCTGACCGATAAAGATCTTCGTAGAATATGTAGGAGCCAATATGGGCATCCAGGTCCCGCTATTGGTTATTGACCAAGAATAGTCTCGGTCATGTCTACATTGTTCTCGAACCGTAGGGTCCGCACGCTTAAGGTTTCGATGGCGGTTATATTATGAGTTTGTGTATTTTGATGTACCGAAGGAGTTCGAGTCCGGATGTGATCACGGACATGACGAGGAGTCTCGAAATGGTCGAGACATAAAGATTGATATATTGGACGGCTATATTCGGACACGGAAAGGTTCGGAAGTTTCGGAGAAAACGAGTGCCGGAGGGTTACGGAACCCCGGGAAGTAATGGGCCTTATTGGGCCAAGAGGGAGAGAGAGGGCTGCACCAGGAGGTGGCGCCCCCCATGGGGAGTCCGAATAGGACAAGGAGGCGGCGCCCCCCCTCTCCCTCTCCCTCTCTTTCCTTCCCCCTTCCTCCTTCCTTGTTGGACTAGGAAAGGGGAGTCCTACTCCCACTAGGAGGAGGACTCCCCCTCCTGGTCGCGCCTCCTAGGGCCGCCACCCCTCCCCTTGCTCCTTTATATCTGGGGCAGGGGGCACCCTAGAACACACAAGTTGATCCTTGAGATCGTTCCTTAGCAGTGTCGGTGCCCCCTCCACCATATTCCACCTCGGTCATATCGTGGCGGTGCTTAGGCGAAGCCCTGCGCCGTGAAGTCATATTGTCGTAGAACATCAAGATCGTCCACCACGCCGTCGTCTTGACGGAACTCTCTCCCCGACTTTGCTGGATCGGAGCTGAGGATCGTCACCGAGCTGAGCGTGTGTCAAGAACTCGGAGGTGCCGTCGTTCGGCGCTTGGATCGGTTGGATCGCGAGGAGAACGTCGACTACTTCCTCTACGTTGTGATCGCTTCGCTTGGTCTCGAGTGCGTGGACAACACTCTCCCTCTCGTTGCTATGCATCACCATGATCTTGCGTGTGCGTAGGAAATTTTTGAAATTACTCGTTCCCCAATATATATATATATATATATATATATATATATATATATATATATATATATATATATATATATATATATATATATATATATATATATATATATATATATCGATAACATACGGTTCCTCAATTGACGCTTTCGTTTTTGAGTCAGTTTCTTTCCTTCTTGTTCGTCAAGAATAATTGAGCCCATCATTGTGACTTTGCCTTTTCCATGGAGTATGATTTTTCTTAGGTAATGTAGTATTGATTCTTCTTTTGACGTATACTTCATCATCATCGTCATCTTCCCTCATTGGGTTGCCGTACTGATCATAGTCTTCCTCGTTGGCGACTCCATCCATTCCAATGATGTTCCTTTTGCCTCTCCTCACGACAACACGACTGGGATTGCATGGGTCGGTTATGAAGAAGCATTGTGTCACGTGCTTAGCGTGTACCCATGGCTCGTTTTTTGTGATAGCGTTCACGGTAGCGCTCTTGGCGTCGGGTATAGTCATGGTAGTGAAAATCCGGTTTTCTCTTTCGACATTCTTAGCCCATCTGACACGGAACATCGTCGTGTTGTGCAGTCCAGAGTAGTCAAGCTCCCAGATCTCCTCGACCCTTCCATAAAATCGTTCAGTTGCGTCGTTTTCGCTGCCGATCATGCATTCCATCGTCACCCCTGAGTTCTGATCATCACTGTCCATATCTTTGGCCTCCGTGTAGAACGTGTATCCGTTGATATCATATGCCTGATAGGTTACGAGGTTGGGCGAGGGGCCATGTGCTAAGGCGTATATGAGCAATCCTTCCTTAGAGCCCTCCTCCGGGGGATTAGCAATAATATGCTCTTTGAACCAATGCAGGAAAGTGGAGTTGTGCTCTCTAGTAACTTCGGCGTTCGTCCTGCATACCCCCCGGTCACGATACTTCTTTGCGATAATTTCTTTGTGCAGTGCCACGAAAGGATCTACCTCGTCTAGGTGTTGTAGCACTACCAAGTTTGCTCTGTCAAAGTCGTTGCGTCGATCTGAGTATGCCACGTGCAGTTCCCTGCGACCGTTGCAGTGACCATCTCCTTCGAGCCTCCCATCGTGCTTGTTAATGGGCAAACCAACACTAACACCAGGCGGCTGGTCTGCGCCATATAGAAAATTCTCACAGAAAGAGATGCACTCTTGTGTCAAATAGCCCTGGACGATGCTTCCATCCGGACGGGACATGTTACGAACGAATCCTTTGATGATCCCATTCATCCTCTCAAACGGCATCATGTTGTGCAGGAATGACGGCCCCAGTCTATTATGTCATCCACAATATGGACACACAGATGCACCATCACGTCAAAGAACGCGGGCGGGAAGTACATCTCAAGCTCATTCAGTATCACAACGATCTCTTCCTGTAGCCTTCGGAGCTGCTTCACACTAATCGAATTTCGAGAGATGGCGTCGAAAAAGTTGCAGAGACCAATAAGCGTGTCACGGACGTGCTTGTCCATTATCCCTCTAAGGGCAACAGGTAGTATCTGCGTCATCATCACATGACAGTCATGAGACTTCATCCCGCTGAACCTTTTCTTGTCCGTGTCTAGATATCTGCTTATCTTGCCACAGTAACCGGAACTAACTTTGACTCTGGTAAGGCACTTAAAGAATTGATTGATCTCAACCTGGCTTAAGGAGAAGCAAGAAGGGGGGCAATAATCCTCTTTCTTTATTTTCTTGCCCTTCTTCTCCCGTGCCTCTATCTCCATCTCTGTCTCGTCTGACATTTTACGGGGCGGCATGTGCAGATCTTCCCTGATTTTCAAATCTTGCAAGTCTTTTCTTGCCTTCGGCCCATCCTTGGTCTTATCCGGCATGTTCATCAGTGTTGCGAGCAAGCTCTCATGGACATTCTTACAGATATGCATTTGATCAAGGCAATGAGGTGTATCAAGTTTGTGCCAGTTCTCCAAGTCCCAGAACACAGACCTCGTCTTGCATACCATCTGCAGCGGCTCCGGCGCCTTTTTCATCGTATTTCCTGGCGCGGGGCACTGCTCCCAGTGTTTCAACAGCTCATCGATTTCGGCGCCGCTCCGCTTACGTGGAGGTCCTCGATGCTCAGCGTGACCATTGAATAGATCTCCATGGTTTCTCCATGGGTCGTCCAGTTCGAGCCATCTTTGATGCCCCATGTACACGATTTTCCAAACCCGCCATCTTTCCTTGACGTTAGCTGCTGAGACATCGTATCATCCATGCACCGCGTGCATCCGCAA
Organism: Aegilops longissima; assembly: GCA_021605205.1. Lineage (NCBI taxonomy): Eukaryota > Viridiplantae > Streptophyta > Magnoliopsida > Poales > Poaceae > Aegilops > Aegilops longissima. The sequence goes on along the minus strand of CM038678.1, from coordinate 709,953,986 downwards.
TATCCATGACACACCTGGCCTGCGATATATCCGTAACCGAGATAGTCGTGCACCTCGTGATCAGCGCGGCTCTCATGTAGAAATACTCGCCTTTGCTGGCGTCCCATGTCTTGGCCGGTGTTTTCCATAACGTATCTAACTCCTCTTGAAGTAGCCCCAGATACAAATTAATATTATTTCCTGGTTGTTTCGGCCCTTGAATAAGCATGCTCATGTGAATGTACTTCGATTTCATGCACAACCAGGGGGGAGATTGTACATCCATACAAACATGGGCCATGTGCTATGGTTGGTGTTCTGGTTGCCAAACGGATTCATGCCATCGGTACACGCGCCGAGCACGATGTTCCTTGCATCACATTCAAAATACCGATAGAAGTTGTTCAACGCTCTCCACTGGCTTCCATCCTTCACGTGTCTCAGCTTCGGATCATCTCCATCGTTGGGCTTCTTCCTCTCCGCGTGCCAGCGCATTAGCTTTGCTTCCTTGGGATCTACAAAATACCTCTGGAGACGGGGAGTGATCGGTAAGTACCATACAACTTTCTGGGGACATTTCTTCCCGGCCTTCTTGTATCGAGAGGCATTGCACACCGGACAGCTTGTTCTTTCCGCGTGCTCCTTCCGATAAATTATGCAATCGTTGATGCATGCATGGTATCTAACGTGTGGCAGATCAAGAGAGCACACGATCTTCTTGGCCTCATCAACACTAGTAGGACATAGATTACCCGCGGGAAGAACATCCTTTAGGTACTTGAGATGCTCATCGAGGCTAGTGTCGGTCCATTTATTTTTTAGCCTTCGTCTTCAGGAGATGGAGCGTGAAACTCAAGCGGGTCACCTCAGGATTGCAACCATCATACAATGGAGTGTTCGAGTCTACCACCAGTTGCTCCAGCTTAGCCTCCTCTCTAGAAGCAGCTCTCTCAGTACTCGTCTCCTTGCGAAGCAATGCTTGAACATGAGGGTCCCGCACTATTGAACTTAGTACCGACGAACTCTGATGCGTGGAGTCCATGTTGTTCTCTCCGCCGCCATGTCCGGCCCCTTCTCCTCCGCCATGTCCGGCCCCTTCTCCGCCGCCATGTCCGGCCTCTTCCCCACAGCCATTATCGATCATCTCTTCGTCTTGCCCCGTGTCATCATTGCCTGCCCCGTCGGCATCCTCAACATCGTCATCCTCATCTTCAATTATCCACCGAGTATAGCCATCCATGAAACCAGTCATGAGCAGGTGCGCTTCGACACGACCATCGTCATAGGGGTTGAGCCAAACTATTCCTTTGCATTTTCGACACGGACATAAAACCTCTGTCAGGTTATTTTCTTTCATGTCCTGCACCGCCGACCGCAACCACCTGTCCACCATCGTTCCACTGACCATCATGAATGTCTGCACGGTAATAATAAAACAAATTGATTATAAAAATGCATGCATGCATCAAAGTCATACAAAAATTCGGCATGACCTTCCCTAAAAATAGGACATATATGGATCTAGAGTTTGCCCGAAATTCGCCGAAACGGAAATAAATCGACATTTCGGCAAAACATAGGCAACTCAAAAGCACAATTTGGCGTCAACTCATGCCACACACACAATTTCCATAAACATGCCACACTCAAAAGCATGAAATTTTAATCACCTCTATCTCGAGATCGAGCACACGGTGGAGATGATGTTGTAGGGAGATCAAAAGTGCACAAAGCTCTTTTTGACAAAGATAGATCTAGTTAGGGGGCAAATAGGTCACTTAACTAAATCCTACATCTACCTAGCTACCTAATTTGGGAGGAGACAACTTTAACTAGTGGAGGGGGAAGGAAAAGAGAAAGAAGATGCATTTATGGAGGTGGTGTAGTTAGGTAGGAGTAATGAAGAGAGAAAGGTAGATAGAAGAGGGAGAGTAATGGGGAGAAGTATTGAGAAAGAAAAGAGAAGTGAGAGGTGAGCATGTGGGAGGTAGGGGAAAGGGAAGAGGGGAGGGGGAGGGGGAGGGACGGGTGGGGAAAAGGTGGTGGGTTGGTGCGGATTAGCAGTAGCGCGGGAGCTAAAAAGCAGCTCTGCTGCTAAGGAAGTAGCAGCAGCATGCTTTGAACAACGGCGCTACTACTAACGGGGACCAAAAGTGTGGATATTTGAAATTTAGCAGCAGCGACCTCGTAAAAAGCGCTAATACTACATCCATAGAAGTAGCGTATGTCATGCACATAGCACTGCTGCTAAATGGAGTTTGGTGGACACCGCCGGTCGATATTTGTAGCAGCGCGGTTTACACTGAGCACGCTACTGCTAAAAACTTGTCAGTAGCGAGTTTCCCGCACACGCGCTACTACTAATTAGTAGCAGCGCTATTTTTTGAGCCGCGCTGCTGCTAAGGTTCTGTGTATAGGCTTTTCCTTAGTAGTGATATGGGACTGAATTGACTCTGGCCAGTACCTGATCAACTTGTCTCAGTTGTGTACTCTAGATTATCTGCAGGGGCTCATCTAGCGCCATCATAGACCACCGTCGTGCGCACGTAGCCAGCCGTACGCGTGTGGGGGTGCTCGCCGTCGCCGGCCTTCCTCGCTGCCTCAGTGTCTCGGCTGCTGCTGCGGCTGTTGGTGTACGGGGCCAGGACATGGCGCTGATGGCATTCTGCATCATCGATGTCATCGGCTATTTGGTGCTTACTAGAAGGTGAGGCCCGGCACGCCAGCCAGCAGGGATGTCGCCAAGGTGGCTGTCGGACGCGATGACCGTTCCCTCGGGCGCAACGTCGAGAAGCGCCAAGAGCCCAATACGCAGTGCCGCCACCGCCCATCGGAGCAGAGTGCTGAAGCATTGTCATCACTTTGTATCATATATTGAAAAATTTATCAAGTCCACCGTGTAGAGGGTAGAAAGAGCAAACATTTACTAAAAATTTTCCATTACTTATGTGGCACACATGCATTCCAAAAGTTTATATGTGATCATTAATGTGTGGGTTTATCTGCAAGAATCACCAGACTACAGCTCAGCCCCACCCTTTCGCCCCTCTGGAGCTTCGTAGAACCTTTTGGACTTGAAATGCAGATGTACTTTTTCCTGATTTTTTGGTCCAAAAACAAGAAAAACAGAACTAGCACTAGGCCTGAATTAAAAGGTTAATCCAGAAAAATAATAAAAATAGGTGCCAAAACTATGTGGTAATGATATAAATATAGTATGAATCAAGCAAAAATTATAGATATCGTCTGGGATGTATCAACCGCCCACGTGATAATTCTATAAGATTGAATTGCAAAGTTGGAATATATAATAACAAAAATAAAAAGAAAAATATCATGTTATCTTTTACCTTCATCACAAAAAGTTTGCCTTAGATTTATCTAGATGCACATGTATCTAGAGACGTTTTTGTCTTAGATTTATCTAAATACACATATATCCAACACTAAAACATCTCTAGATACATCTCTATCTAAACAAATCTAAGTCAAACTTTTTTGGGGGGCGTGAGTATTTATTATACAGCCTCACACCAGCAAATACATCTATAATTGCTCTAAAAGAGGGGGTAGAACACTTTGCATATGATATCTTGAACTACTATAAATTTCTCCAAACCACAATAAGCCTAAAGAGAAAGAAAAAAAGTAATAATGGTGCAAAATACCGTGACACCTCCTTAGGAGGGTGACTTTACCCATATACTAATGCTTGGTCCTTTGACCATGGAGGTTTGTCGTTGATGATCTGACAATGAGCACAAACTTCTTCTACCAACTGTGTATTCTCCTCTGTCAGGGTTTTGACTAGGGTAGAGATCTCAACTGCTACCAGTGTGCTTTAGGTAATTTTTGGAGGCACCACACGGCTATAAGGAATATGCGCACCTTCCTACATAGGGTTAACAAACGAAAGGTAGGATAGTAATAGTGCCCACCAGTATTTGGATGCTTGCCCTGAGAAACTCAACATTCCCGTCCCTTGGCTGAGGTAGACGTGTTGGGGAACGTAGTAATTTTAAAAAAAATTCCTACGCACACGCAAGATCATGGTGATGCATAGCAACGAGAGGGGAGAGTGTTGTCTACGTACCCTCGTAGACCGAAGCGGAAGCGATCACAACGTAGAGGAAGTAGTCGTACGTTCTCCTCGCGATCCAACCGATCCCAGCGCCGTTACTCCGGCGCCTCCGAGTTCTTGACACACGTACAGCTCGGTGACGCTCCTCAGGCTCCGATCCAGCAAAGCTCCGGGGAGAGAGAGTTCCGTCAAGACGACGGCGTGGTGGCGATCTTGATGTTCTACCGGCGCAGGGCTTCGCCTAAGCACCGCTTCGATATGACCGAGGTGGAATATGGTGGAGGGGCACCGCACACGGCTAAGGCGATCTCAAGGATCAACTTGTGTGTTCTAGGGTGCCCCCCTGCCCCCGTATATAAAGGAGCAAGGGGGAGGGCCGGCCGGCCCTAGGAGGCGCGCCAAGGGAGGGGGAGTCCTCCTCCTAGTGGGAGTAGGACTCCCCTTTCCTAGTCCAACTAGGAAGGAGGAAGGGGGAAGGAAAGAGAGGGAGAGGGAGAGGAAGGGGCCCCCCTCCTTGTCCTATTCGGACTCCCCAAGGGGCGCGCCACCTCCTGGTGCGCCCTCTCTCTCCCTCTTGGCCCAATAAGGCCCATTACTTTCCGGGGGTTCGGTAACCCCTCCGGCACTCCGTTTTCTCCGAAACTTCCGGAACCTTTCCGGTGTCCGAATATAGCCGTCCAATATATCAATCTTTATGTCTCGACCATTTCGAGACTCCTCGTCATGTCCGTGATCACATCCGGGACTCCGAACTCCTTCGGTACATCAAAATACACAAACTCATAATATAACCGTCATCGAAACCTTAAGCGTGCGGACCCTACGGTTCGAGAACAATGTAGACATGACCGAGACACGTCTCCGGTCAATAACCAATAGCGGGACCTGGATGCCCATATTGGCTCCTACATATTCTACGAAGATCTTTATCGGTCAGACCGCATAACAACATACGTTGTTCCCTTTGTCATCGGTATGTTACTTGCCCGAGATTTGATCGTCGGTATCCAATACCTAGTTCAATCTCGTTACCGGCAAGTCTCTTTACTCGTTACGTAATGCATCATTCCGTAACTAACTCATTAGCTACATTGCTTGCAAGGCTTATAGTGATGTGCATTACCGAGAGGGCCCAGAGATACCTCTCCGACAATCGAGTGACAAAACCTAATCTCGAAATCGCCAACCCAACATGTACCTTTGGAGACACCTGTAGTACTCCTTTATAATCACCCGATTCGTTGTGACGTTTGGTAGCACCAAAGTGTTCCTCCGTAAACGGAGTTGCATAGTCTCATAGTTACAGGAACATGTATAAGTCATGAAGAAAGCAATAGCAACATACTAAGCGATCAAGTGCTAGGCTAACGGAATGGGTCATGTCAATCAGATCATTCTCCTAATGATGTGATCCCATTAATCAAATGACAACTCATGTCTATGGTTAGGAAACATAACCATCTTTGATTAACGAGCTAGTCAAGTAGAGGCATACTAGTGACACTCTGTTTGTCTATGTATTCACACATGTATTATGTTTCCGGTTAATACAATTCTAGCATGAATAATAAACATTTATCATGATATAAGGAAATAAATAATAACTTTATTATTGCCTCTAGGGCATATTTCCTTCAGTCTCCCACTTGCACTAGAGTCAATAATCTAGATTACATAGTAATGATTCTAACACCCATGGAGTCTTGGTGCTGATCATGTTTTGCTCGTGGAAGAGGCTTAGTCAACGGGTCTGCTACATTCAGATCCGTATGTGTCTTTCAAATCTCTATGTCTCCCACCTGGACTAAGTCTCGGATGGAATTGAAGCGTCTCTTGATGTGTTTGGTTCTCTTGTGAAATCTGGATTCCTTTGCTAAAGCAATTGCTCCAGTATTATCACAAAAGATTTTCATTGGACCCGATGCACTAGGTATGACACCTAGATCGGATATGAACTCCTTCATCCGACTCCTTCATTAGCTGCTTCCGGCTGCTATGTATTCCGCTTCACATGTAGATCCCGCTCGACGCTTTGTTTAGAACTGCACCAACCGACAGCTCCTCCGTTTAGTGTAAATCGTATCCGGTTTGCGATTTAGAATCGTCGGATCAGTGTCAAAGCTTGCATCAACGTAACTGTTTATGAGCTCTTTGTCACCTCCATATACGAGAAACATATCCTTAGTCCTTTTCGGTATTTCAGGATGTTCTTGACCGCTGTCCATGATCCACTCTGGATTACTTTGGTACCTCCTGCTAAGCTTATAGCAAGGCACACATCAGGTCTGGTACACAGCATTGCATACATGATAGAGCCTATGGCTGAGGCATAGGAACATCTTTCATTTTCTCTCTATCTTCTGCGGTGGTCGGGCATTGAGTCTTACTCAACTTCACACCTTGTAACACAGGCAAGAACCCTTTCTTTGCTTGATCCATTTTGAACTTCTTCAAAATTTTGTCAAGGTATGTGCTTTGTGAAAGTCCAATTAAGCGTTTTGATCTATCTCTATAGATTTTGATGCCCAATATGTAAGCAGCTTCACCGAGGTCCTTCATCGAAAAACTCTTATTCAAGTATCCCTTTATGCTATCCAGAAATTCTATATCATTTCCGATTAGTAATATGTCATCTACATATAATATCAGAAATGCTACAGAGCTCCCACTCACTTTCTTGTAAATACAGGCTTCTCCAAAAGTCTGTATAAACCCAAATGCTTTGATCACACTATCAAAGCGTTTATTCCAACTCCGAGATGCTTGCACCAGTCCATAAATGGATCGCTGGAGCTTGCACACTTTGTTAGCTCCCTTTGGATCGATAAAACCTTCTGGTTGCATCATATACAACTCTTCTTCCGTAAATCCATTCAGAATGCAGTCTTTACATCCATTTGCCAAATTTCATAATCATAAAATGCGGCAATTGCTAACATGATTCGGACAGACTTAAGCATCGCTACGGGTGAGAAGGTCTCATCGTAGTCAATCCCTTGAACTTGTCGAAACCCTTTGCGACAAGTCGAGCTTTGTAGACAGTAATATTACCGTCGGCGTCGGTCTTCTTCTTGAAGATCCACTTGTTTTCTATTGCTTGCCGACCCTCGGGCAAGTCAACCAAAGTCCACACTTTGTTTTCATACATGGATCCCATCTCAGATTTCATGGCCTCAAGCCATTTTGCGAATCTGGGCTCACCATCGCTTCTTCATAGTTCGTAGGTTCATCATGATCTAGTAGCATGACTTCCGAACAGGATTACCGTACCACTCTGTGCGGATCTTACTCTGGTTGATCTACGAGGTTCTGTAGTAACTTGATCTGAAGTTTCATGATCAACATCATCAACTTCCTCACTATTTGGTGTAGATGTCGCGAAACCGGTTTCGTGATAAACTACTTTCAAATAAGGGAGAAGGTACAGATTACCTCATCAAGTTCTACTTTCCTCCCGCTCACTTCTTTCGAGAGAAACTCCTTCTCTAGAAAGGATCCATTCTTAGCAACAAATGTCTTGCCTTCGGATCTGTGATAGAAGGTGTACCCAACTGTCTCCTTTGGGTATCCTATGAAGACACATTTCTCGATTTAGGTTCGAGCTTATCAGGTTGAAGCTTTTTCACATAAGCATCGCATCCCCAAACTTTAAGAAACGACAACTTTGGTTTCTTGCTAAACCATAGTTCATAAGGTGTCGCCTCAACGGATTTTGACGGTGTTCTATTCAGCGTGAATGCGGCCGCCTCAAGAGCATAACCCCAAAACGATAGCGGTAAATCTGTAAGAGACATCATAGATCGCACCATATCTAGTAAAGTGCGATTCGACGTTCGGACACACCATTGCGCTGTGGTGTTCCGGTGGCGTGAGTTGCTAAACTATTCCGCATTGTTTCAAATGTAGACCAAACTCAGAACTCAAATATTCGCCTCCACGATCAGATTGTAGAAACTTTATTTTCTTATTACGATGATTTTCAACTTCACTCTGAAATTCTTTGAACTTTTCAAATGTTTCAGACTTATGTTTCATTAAGTAGATATACCCATATCTGCTTAAATCATCTGTGAAGGTGAGAAAATAACGATATCCGCCACGAGCCTCAACATTCATCGGACCACATACATCTCAGATGTATGATTTCCAACAAATCTGTTGCTCTCTCCATAGTACCGAGAACGGGTTTTAGTCATCTTGCCCATGAGGCACGGTTCGCAAGTGCCAAGTGATTCATAATCAAGTGACTCCAAAAGTCCATCAAGATGGAGTTTCTTCATGCGCTTTATACCGATATGACCTAAACGGCAAGTGCCACAAATAAGTTGCACTATCATTATCAACTCTGCATTTTTGGTTTCAACATTATGAATATGTGTTTCACTACTATCGAGATTCATTAAAATAGACCACTCTTCAAGGGTGCATGACCATAAAAGATATTATTCATATAAATAGAACAACCATTATTCTCTGATTTAAATGAATAACCGCCTCGCATCAAACAAGATCCAGATATAATGTTCATGCTCAACGCCGGCACCAAATAACAATTATTTAGGTCTAAAACTAATCCCAAGGTAGATGTAGAGGTAGCGTGCCGATCGCGATTACATCGACTTTGGAACCATTTCCCACGCGCATCGTCACCTCGTCCTTTGCCGTTGTTCGCAATCCGTAGTCCTGTTTGAGTTGCAAATATTAGCAATGTAACCAGTATCAAATACCAGTGCTCTGCGAGCTCTAGTAAGGTACACATCAATAACATGTATATCACATATACCTTTGTTCACCTTGCCATCCTTCTTATCCGCCAAATACTTGGGGCAGTTCCGCTTCCAAAGGACTAGTCGCTTGCAGTAGAAGCACTCGAGTTTCAGGTTTAGGTCCAGACTTGGGTTTCTTCTCCGAGCAGCAACTTGTTTGCTGTTCTTCTTGAAGTTCCCTTCTTCTTCCCTTTGCCTTTCTTCTTGAAACTAGTGGTCTTATTGACCATCAACACTTGATGCTCCTTCTTGATTTCTACCTCCGCAGCCTTTAGCATTGTGAAGAGCTCAGGCATAGTCTTTACTAACCCTTGCATATTATAGTTCATCACGAAGCCTTTTTAGCTTGGTGGCGTGATTGAAGAATTCTGTCAATGACACAATCATCCGGAAGATTAACTCCCGGTTGAGTCAAGTGATTGTAATACCCGGACATTCTGAGTATGTGCTCACCGATGACCCATTCTCTTCCATCTTGCAGCTATAGAACTTATTGGAGACTTCATATCTCTCAATCCGGGCATTCTGTTGAAATATCAACTTCAACTCCTGGAACATCTCATATGCTCCATGACGCTCAAAACGCCGTTGAAGACCCGGTTCTAAGCCGTAAAGCATGGCACATCGAACTATAGAGTAGTCATCAGCTTTGCTCGCCAGACGTTCTTAACGTCGTCGGTTGCATCAGCGGCGAGGCTGGCACCTAGCGGTGCATCCAGGGCGTAACTCTTCCGTGCAGCAATGAGGATAATCCTCGAGTTACGGACCCAGTCCGTAATTGCTACCATCATCTTTCAACTTTGCTTTCTCAAGGAACGCATTAAAATTCAACGGAACAACAAAGACGAGCCATCTATCTATAAACAAACATAGACAAGCAAGATACTATCGGTACTAAGTTCATGATAAATTTAAGTTCAATTAATCATATTACTTAAGAACTCCCACTTAGACAGACATCTCTCTAGTCATCTAAGTGATCACGTGATCCAAATCAACTAAACCATAACCGATCATCACGTGAGATGGAGTAGTTTTCAACGGTGAACATCTTATGTTGATCATATCTACTATATGATTCACGCCGACCTTTCGGTCTCCGTGTTCCGAGGCCATATCTGCATATGCTAGGCTCGTCAAGTATAACTCTGAGTATTCTGCGTGTGCAAAACTGGCTTGCACCCGTTGTAGATGGACGAGAGCTTATCACACCCGATCATCACGTGGTGTCTCGCACGACGAACTTTGGCAACGGTGCATACTCAGGGAGAACACTACTTGATAATTTTAGTGAGAGATCATCTTAAAATGCTACCGTCAATCAAAGCAAAATAAGATGCATAAAGGATAAACATCACATGCAATCAATATAAGTGATATGATATGGCCATCATCATCTTGTGCTTGTGATCTCCATCTCCGAAGCACCGTCGTGATCACCATCGTCACCGGCGCGACACATTGATCTCCATCGTAGCATCGTTGTCGTTTACGCCATCTATTGCTTCTACGACTATCGCTACCGCTTAGTGATAAAGTAAAGCAATTACAGGGCGTTTGCATTTCATACAATAAAGCGACAACCATATGGCTCCAGCCAGTTGCCGATAACTTCGGTTACAAAACATGATCATCTCATACAATAAAATATAGCATCACGTCTTGACCATATCACATCACAACATGCCCTGCAAAAACAAGTTAGACGTCCTCTACTTTGTTGTTGCAAATTTTACGTGGCTGCTACGGGCTTAAGCAAGAACCAATCTCACCTCGCATCAAGACCACAACGATATTTCACAAATAGACTCCGTTTAACCTTCTCAAGGACCGGGCGAGCCACACTCGGTTCAACTAAAGTGAGAGAGACAGACACCCGCCAGCCACCTTTAAGCACGAGTGCTCGAACGGTGAAACCAGTCTCGCGTAGCGCGTCGCTGTAATGTCGGTCCGGGCCGCTTCATCTCACAATACCGCTGAACCAAAGTATGACATGCTGGTAGGCAGTATGACTTGTATCGCCCACAACTCACTTGTGTTCTACTCGTGCAAAACATCAAACCATAAAAACCTGGCTCTGATGCCACTGTTGGGGAACGAGTAATTTCAAAAAATTCCTACGCACACGCAAGATCATGGTGATGCATAGCAACGAGAGGGAGAGTGTTGTCTACGCACTCGTGAGACCGGCGGAAGCGATCACAACGTAGAGGAAGTAGTCGACGCTTCTCCTCGCGATCCAACCGATCCCAGCGCCGTTACTCCGGCGCCTCGAAGTTCTTGACACACGTACAGCTCGGTGACGCTCCTCAGTTCGATCCAGCAAAGCTCCGGGAGAGAGTTCCGTCAAGACGACGGCGGCAGGTGGCGATCTTGATGTTCTACCGACGCAGGCTTCGCCTAAGCACCGCCACGATATGACCGAGGTGGAATATGGTGGAGGGGGCACCGCACACGGCTAAGGAACGATCTCAAGGATCAACTTGTGTGTTCTAGGGTGCCCCCCCCCCCGTATATAAAGGAGCAAGGGGAGGGCCGGCCGCCCTAGGAGGCGCGCCAAGGAGGGGGAGTCCTCCTCCTAGTGGGAGTAGGACTCCCTTTCCTAGTCCAACTAGGAAGGAGGAAGGGGAAGGAAAGAGGAGAGAGAGGGAGGGGGCCGCCCCCCCCTCCTTGTCCTATTCGACTCCCCATGGGGGGCACGCCACCTCCTGGTGCGGCCCTCTCTCTCCCTCTTGGCCCAATAAGGCCCATTACTTCCCGGGGTTCCGTAACCCTCCGGCACTCCGTTTTCTCCGAAACTTCCGAACCTTTCCGTGTCCGAATATAGCCGTCCAATATATCAATCTTTATGTCTCGACCATTTCGAGACTCCTCGTCATGTCCGTGATCACATCCGGGACTCGAACTCCTTCGTACATCAAAATACACAAACTCATAATATAACCGCCATCGAAACCTTAAGCGCATGGACCCTACGGTTCGAGAACAATGTAGACATGACCGAGACACATCTCCGGTCAATAACCAATAGCGGGACCTGGATGCCCATATTGGCTCCTACATATTCTACGAAGATCTTTATCGGTCAGACCGCATAACAACATACGTTGTTCCCTTTGTCATCGGTATGTTACTTGCCCGAGATTTGATCGTCGGTATCCAATACCTAGTTCAATCTCGTTACCGGCAAGTCTCTTTACTCGTTACGTAATGCATCATTCCGTAACTAACTCATTAGCTACATTTCTTGCAAGGGTTATAGTGATGTGCATTACCGAGAGGGCCCAGAGATACCTCTCCGACAATCGGAGTGACAAAACCTAATCTCGAAATACGCCAACCCAACATGTACCTTTGGAGACACCTGTAGTACTCCTTTATAATCACCCGATTACGTTGTGACGCTTGGTAGCACCCAAAGTGTTCCTCCGTAAACGGAGTTGCATAATCTCATAGTTACAGGAACATGTATAAGTCATGAAGAAAGCAATAGCAACATACTAAACGATCAAGTGCTAGGCTAACGGAATGGGTCATGTCAATCAGATCATTCTCCTAATGATGTGATCCCGTTAATCAAATGACAACTCATGTCTATGGTTAGGAAACATAACCATCTTTGATTAACGAGCTAGTCAAGTAGAGGCATACTAGTGACACTCTGTTTGTCTATGTATTCACACATGTATTATGTTTCCGGTTAATACAATTCTAGCATGAATAATAAACATTTATCATGATATAAGGAAATAAATAATAACTTTATTATTGCCTCTAGGGCATATTTCCTTCAGTCTCCCACTTGCACTAGAGTCAATAATCTAGATTACATAGTAATGATTCTAACACCCATGGAGTCTTGGTGCTGATCATGTTTTGCTCGTGGAAGAGGCTTAGTCAACGGGTCTGCTACATTATGTGTCTTGCAAATCTCTATGTCTCCCACCTGGACTAAGTCTCGGATGGAATTGAAGCGTCTCTTGATGTGTTTGGTTCTCTTGTGAAATCTGGATTCCTTTGCTAAAGCAATTGCTCCAGTATTATCACAAAAGATTTTCATTGGACCCGATGCACTAGGTATGACACCTAGATCGGATATGAACTCCTTCATCCAGACTCCTTCATTAGCTGCTTCCGAAGCTGCTATGTATTCCGCTTCACATGTAGATCCCGCCTGACGCTTTGTTTAGAACTGCACCAACCGACAGCTCCTCCGCTTAGTGTAAATACGTATCCGGTTTGCGATTTAGAATCGTCCGGATCAGTGTCAAAGCTTGCATCAACGTAACTGCTTACGATGAGCTCTTTGTCACCTCCATATACGAGAAACATATCCTTAGTCCTTTTCAGGTATTTCAGGATGTTCTTGACCGCTGTCCAGTGATCCACTCCTGGATTACTTTGGTACCTCCCTGCTAAGCTTATAGCAAGGCACACATCAGGTCTGGTACACAGCATTGCATACATGATAGAGCCTATGGCTGAGGCATAGGGAACATCTTTCATTTTCTCTCTATCTTCTGCGGTGGTGGTCGGGCATTGAGTCTTACTCAACTTCACACCTTGTAACACAGGCAAGAACCCTTTCTTTGCTTGATCCATTTTGAACTTCTTCAAAATTTTGTCAAGGTATGTGCTTTGTGAAAGTCCAATTAAGCGTTTTGATCTATCTCTATAGATTTTGATGCCCAATATGTAAGCAGCTTCACCGAGGTCCTTCATCGAAAAACTCTTATTCAAGTATCCCTTTATGCTATCCAGAAATTCTATATCATTTCCGATTAGTAATATGTCATCTACATATAATATCAGAAATGCTACAGAGCTCCCACTCACTTTCTTGTAAATACAGGCTTCTCCAAAAGTCTGTATAAACCCAAATGCTTTGATCACACTATCAAAGCGTTTATTCCAACTCCGAGATGCTTGCACCAGTCCATAAATGGATCGCTGGAGCTTGCACACTTTGTTAGCTCCCTTTGGATCGATAAAACCTTCTGGTTGCATCATATACAACTCTTCTTCCAGAAATCCATTCAGGAATGCAGTCTTTACATCCATTTGCCAAATTTCATAATCATAAAATGCGGCAATTGCTAACATGATTCGGACAGACTTAAGCATCGCTACGGGTGAGAAGGTCTCATCGTAGTCAATCCCTTGAACTTGTCGAAAACCCTTTGCGACAAGTCGAGCTTTGTAGACAGTAATATTACCGTCAGCGTCAGTCTTCTTCTTGAAGATCCGAATAAGTATATAGGCGAGCATCGGGCAAAACACGCCCCTAGCTCATGACCGGGGGTGGACCGTGAGGTAGGGACACATGGGCCCCAAGTGTCTCCCCTCTGTTACGTCTTTCGTCCGATATTCCCGACTTTCATAAAAGCTCGCAAAAAATTGCATAATTGTCAGGAGGTCATTTCCAAACCTTTTCACGTACCTATTTTTTCCGGTTGTGGAGCCTCCCAGAATTTATTTTCAATTAATTCTTTTGGGGTACTTACTTTTATAACATCTGTGTCCACTTCAAGAGGGTTACCGACAAATAGAATGTTGAGTCTTTTCCTGTTCACCACTCCTGGTCTTGTGCCCATGGTATCATTGATCTTGATTGCACCTAACCGGTAAAAGCCCTCCATGATATTTGGACCTTCCCATTTGGATAGAAGTTTATTTGCAAAAAGTCTGAAACTAGACTTGAAGAAGATAACTTTGTCTCCTATTTTTAATTCATATTTTTGTATCTCTTCTCACGCCAATTTTTAAATATTTATTTAAACATCTTTGCATTTTCATAATATTCATTCCTCCATTCATCTAAAGCACTCATGTCAAACAACCTCTTCTCTTCGGCTAACTGGAAATTATAATTAATTTGATTGACATGCATCCCAATAAGCTTTATGATCATGTTGTCCATAAAGCATTTTTTATTATGACATACCCAGAAGATTTTTATATGCAGTTCTATAAGCCCAAAGTGTGTCATTTAATTTCTCTGACCAATCCTTCCTTGAATATTAACAATGTTTTACAAGATTAGTTTGATCTCTCTATTTGTTAACTCTACTTACCGACTAGATTGAGCTTGATACTACTTTGTGATTTACATCATACTTAGCTTCCAACTTCCATGCCTTTCCTCGAGGAAAAAGAGAGAATGTTTTACAATTGTCTTGAAGCCTTGACTACTGATTGCTACCGCCGAAAAAGATATTCATTATGTTTTGCACAAAAGTTGAAGCTACTGATCCACCTGTTTGATGTCAAAAACACCCGGACATGTGAGGGAGAAATGAGCTTCGATTTTGAAGACGATCTTAATCATTTGTTTAATTTATTTATATGCATTGTAGGCAGTAGCAACGCACGGGCGTTCTACTAGTGGTTGGTAGTTACAGAGTGTCTTCTTTTTGCGGAGTTTATTTTGGGGAGCACTCGGCAAAGTCCTTGTTTACCAAGTACCGACGGAAAAGAACTCGACGAGCAGCCGAGCACTCGGCGCAGAACCTTTTTCCCGTAGTGGTATACCTAACTCTAATCTGAATCACTAGGCGTTTCAAAAGAATCAGTTCGGATATCACGCCAAGAACTAACTAGTAGGTAAAAGATTGCATACAAAATAATACGAGGCAGAAGATTACTAAACATGTTGGAGCAGCGATAGCATAATGTGCCTGATGCATCCTCCCAAACAAACAACATATGTAGGATGCAGTTCATCATGAGTTTCTCGGTGACTATGGTTGATCATCATAATTCACAACCATACCAGATCATAACTGTTACGCCATGCAGAACAAGATTAACGAACTGGGGAAGCACACATTTATTAATCTAGATTATTATCCTATGATCGAAGCAAATGCCATCACAGAAAATGATTAAACACATAGTAGTAGCGTGTTCAAAATCCCAATTTTTGACATGCTCCGAAACTGCAATTCGATTCGGTTGTCCCACAGATACAAAATGCATGTCA
Organism: Aegilops longissima; assembly: GCA_021605205.1. Taxonomy (NCBI): domain Eukaryota; kingdom Viridiplantae; phylum Streptophyta; class Magnoliopsida; order Poales; family Poaceae; genus Aegilops; species Aegilops longissima. Next base: position 709,938,178 of record CM038678.1, on the reverse strand, counting down.
GCATCACACTACTAGATTACAAGCTAAATTAAGAATATCCATGCTCCTCCAGATATTAAACAGAGATATAGTAGCAGCAGATTATAAAGACCAAACTTAACTGATATATCAATCAAAAGGTTGGATGAACTAGAGAGCCTAGATAAACTAAGCAATTGATAAGAACTCAGTCGGCTGTGATCAACAATGCAACTGAAATCATGTACGCTGGTTCTACCTTCAGGCACATCAAGTAGGGACATCAGGCCACCACAGATGATAACACAATTAGGCAGCAGGTTTGGATGAACAGGGACATTAAGCAAACTGTGCCTAATCGATGCTCCCAGTCCCAAATAACCAACATGTAGCTACGAAGATTACCAAACATGGTAGTGACATCACATATAACGTGATTAAAACACACAACAGATGCAATTTTATCGTGCAATTCGATTCGATCGTCCACGAACAAAGATGCAGCTTCGGCATTGAACTAGTACGATAGCTCCTGCAATTCGATTCGATCGCCCCACAGATAAGATGCAGTCAACATCACACTACTACTGTACTACATTGATCATTATTATCCCTAATTGATGAAGCTAAGATAGATTGCATCCAGATCATAGTAGCATATTAGCAGGTTAATCTGAAGGGCCCAACTCAACTGAAGCCATAAGTAGTCTGCAATGCATGATGAACTATCTAGAGATCATAGATGAAGTCAACCACTGGTACTCCTATATAGTATGCTAGGAGGAGTATGGCTTAATTCCATCAGCAATTCAAGGGATCCCACCCCCCTTCGATCAATCTGGTGAAGTTGTAAGCTGGCTAATCTGTTAATGGGTCAGCTGAAGTAGTGGGCTGGCTAATCTGCAGTGAGATGAAGATGATGAATCGAACTGTCAGATTGATGCTCATGCCGATAGATTCTACAGTAAGAAGGAACACGAGAGAGATTTGGGGTTTGGACCTCAACTCCGAGGTAGGCGTGCTTGTCGGCCAACTCGGTGAGGCGGGCGACCTCCTCGGGGTCGGCGAAGCGGGAGAGGACGGTGACGGCGTGGTCGATGTGCTTCACGGCGAGGTTCGTGATCTTGTTTGCGCGGCGCAGGTAGTCGAGCGCCTTGTGCACGTCGCCGCTGGCTGCGTGACGGGGCTTGCTGCTCTTCTTGGCGGTGGCGTCCGGGCGGTCGGCCTTGGCGAGGCCCTCGGCGTCGGCGTCGGCGGCATCAGGCGCGGGCTTGCCGGGGACGGGGGCTTGGCCGCCGACGAGGCACTCGACGCAGCGCGGGAGGTGGTGCTCCTCGAGCATCTTGACGGCCAGGAGGGCGGCCTCGAGGCGGGCGAAGGCGTGGGCCTGGGTGGTGGGGCGGGGCGGGAGCCGCTGCGCGAGCAGCGCGTCGTAGAGCTGCTCGTCGGGCATGAGCGCGAAGGCAATGTTGACGGCGGCTATGGCGCTGCTCTCCACGGCGATCTCGACGCAGCTCCCGAGCATCTTGGCGCCGGCCTCCAGGCCGAGGTAGTAGACCTTGATGACGTCCGAGCCGAGCTCCCCGAGCCTGGCGTCGGCGTCGGCGTCGGCAGGGGCGGGGGCGGCCGCCTTGTGGCGCTGCAGGCGGCGGTGGAGCTCCAGGAGGCGGTCGCGCTGCGCCCGCACGTTCTTGGCGGCCATCATGGCCTGCGTGAGGACCACTTCCAGGTCCTTCTTGCTCACCTGTCTCGCCATGGCCATGGCCGGAGGTGAGTTCTTGGAGAGGAGAGGAGAGGTTGGGGTTTTCCGAAGAGGCGAGCTACGGAGAGTGCAGGCAGGTGAAGTGAAAAGAGGACGGAGGGGGGCACGTGTCGAGCGGCTACTGGAGAGCTATTGGAGGCAATCCTGCTCTGCAGGCTGGGCCCACCAGAACCGCGTCTCAGCCTGCACGTTGACTCCTTTGGACCGGGGTGGCGTGCTCCCTCCGCTACCACTACAAGACGTGCAATTTCAGAAATTTGGACAAAGGTGGCAGATGAATAGCATTTGGGAAATGCCATCAACAGTGCCGTGAAACCTCTCTCTCCGGGCTTGACTAGCAAAGTCAAAATGTCAAGGCATATCATAAAAAAATGTGTTGTTGGATTTATATTCAAATGTATTTTTTATTGCTACGTATATATTATATTTTATTAGTTAAATTCATTATAAAAATATGACCAAAATACGTCGACTAGTAACCCGAACGAAGGTAGTAGCACGACATCACTGATCTACCTCCTCCCAACGAGCTCACGCCTCCCCCCGCCCCCTTTCTCCATTCGCCACCTTCGCAATGAAAAGGGACATGGACCTCATTGTTTCGTGTCGATGGTGGTAGCTGGTTTTTTTATTAAGCTTTTGATCCTTTGCCGTCGGTGGTGTGGCGATGGAGCTATCGTCGAACATGGAGCAAGTCTTCCCTGCTTCATTCTTCCGCTAATGGTGTTTTGCGTTGTTGGGAGGCGTTTCCCTTGATTTGGTTCTTCGAGTTGGTTTTTTTATTCCACAGGTTTGTCTTGGTGGCACTGTCCGGCAGAGCAGATGGCATGATTATGTGTTTTGGTCCTCTAACTACAGTTTCGACCGAAAAAGGTTGGCTAACTTCGACGTTGTCATAGAGTCTATAGGAGTTGTGTTCCTTGACCTGTCCGGGCTATACAATGTGGTGACTATCAAACTGAAAAATTGAGTGAATCAATGAATTGGCCAACATGTAGAGCAACAAGAAGCAAAATTTACGATCTTCATGGTTGACGAGCCAGATGGCCACATTGTCTCCGCTCGTGCAACCGCACCGCAAAATTTTATGTCGGTATTGGAGATGGTGTATCTTAACGAATAACACCAATACAACTAATTAATTGTTGCTTAGAAAAACCCCATTGTTTTGATTTCTTTTAGTTTTTATTTCATTATTTCTTATTAATGGGTAATACAATTGCCACTAATTCGTTATGCCTTAGAAAAATTCATTATTCCATAGAAAATTACATTATTTTGATTTTCTAGTTTTATTTAATTTTCTTTCTTCTAAAAGGGCAATACCAATGCCACTAATTCATTCTTCCTTATAATAAATTCATTATTTTGATTATTTTGATTTTTATTTCATTTTATTTATTCATTAAGGGTAATATGAATGCCGCTAATTTATTGTCCGTAGGAAACTTTTTTAATAAATTTCAGTAATATACGCTTATCCTTGCATATTATGAAAACACATAATTTCTTTGTGAATGTGCAAAAATTTCATTAAGTGTTTTATATTTTTATTTTCTTTTTGGGACGAGTAATATCAGTGCCACTAATTAATTATTCCTATAATATTTGATTTGGTTTTAGTTTCTTATTTTATTCTCTTTCTTCTATAAGGCTAATACCAATCCCACTAATCCATTCCTTCTTAGGAAACTTATTATTCTGTGAAAACGCCACTCTATATGCTTATTCTTGCATATTAAAAAGAAAACACGACTTTTTTGTAAACTGTGTGCTAATTTTGCCACTACTTGTTTTATTTTTTCATTTTATTTATTCCGTAAGGGTAATACCAGTGCCACTAATTCATTCTTCTTTAGAAATTTTACTTAGACTTTGCTTTACTTTTTTTCATTTTATTCTTTAAGGATAATACCAATGGCACTAATTTATTCTTTCTTTAGAAAACTGAGTTTTTCGGAAATTCCATTGTTATATGTTATCCTTGCATATTATAAAAATGCAATTTTGTGTAAACTGTGGACAAATTGTGTTATTATTGTTGAACATTTCTTTTTTCTTAAAGGTGATACCATTGCCATTAATTCATCCTTTCTTCAAAAATTTAATTATTTTGAATTTTTTAGTTTTATTTCGGTTTCTTTCTTCCTTAAGGGTAATGCCAATGCTACTAATGCATCCTTTCAAAGGAATATTTTTTCGCAAATTTCAGTATTATATGCTAATTATTGCATATTAAAAAAGTGCAATTTTCTCTATAAACAGTGCACAAATTTTGTTGTTATTTGTTTTAGTTTTTTTCACTTTCTTCTTTGAAAGGGCAATGCCAATTCTACTAATTAATTTTTTTGGGGGAACTTCTTTTTGTGCGAGTTCAACTATTGGATGTTTATTTTATGCATATTATAAAAAGCACAACTTGTGTGTAAATTGTGTGCAAATTTCATCATTGTGTTTTATTTATTTTTCATATTGAAGGGTAACACCAATGCCACTAGTTCATTCTTTCTATGAAAAGTTCATTATTTTGATTTTTCTTTCATTTTATTTTATTTTATTTGTTCTTATAGGGTACTCCAGGAGTAATGCCAGTGCCACTTATTCATTATTTTTTAGAAAACCTTCATTGTTTTAATTTTTCTTAGGCCAACTCCACCGCGCGACTCCGAACGGACGTCCATTTTGTCTGGATTCTGTCCGTTTGGGTAGGACAATGCGGTCGTGTCCGGGCAGTTTCTGGGATGCGGTGGCCGTGTGCCCAGCGCGCGGACGCATCCCGGCCGCATCTTGTCCGTGTGCACATTTCTTTGCAAGTCCTTAAACTTTTTTTATCATTCATTTTGGTACATGACAATACATCATTACATTTTGACTAGTAAAGCAAGGCCAAAGAAAACAAGAACCACAAGAATACATTTGAGAAGATACCCAACTTCCATAACTGCTCCCTTGAGTTGGGTTAGGGCCTTCTCGATGTACTCATTGTTGATCTGTGGAGGAGGCTCGACGTTGCACCCTCCTTTCTTCTTCAAGCCAGAAGTCGACGTTGCTAACTCACACGTAGTATCGTGCCTTGTTGCTTCTTCGCACGTAGTATTGTGCCTAGCCTCTAATCTAGCAACAAGTGCACTTGTCTCATCTAAAGCCTTTAGGCTAGCTAAGTCGCACTTGATGAGGGGCAACGGTGCACCGACGAGCTTTTGGGAAGCACCGAGCCCGGCCGGCCGCCATTCGCGTATCTGCCGGCGAACCACCAACGGTGCAGATTCGAGTGGCTAGAGGACGAGCCACTGCCTGCATGTGGCCTTGCGGCCCTGCCAGGGCCTTCCGGAGAGGAAGAGTGAGGAAGGGAGGGGGCGGAGGGAGGGAGGGAGGGCGGATAGAAAAAGGCCCATACTGTGCCACCGACGGGCGGGCCAAGGGAGGACACGCGCAGATGGCCGTCCCGTCCGCGTGGTGTCCGTTTCACCCCAAAAGCGGCGCAAACTTGGGCCGCGGATGGGTTGAAAGCAGACACAAAACGGACAAAATTTCGTTTGCTCCCGCGCGCTGGGCTGCCCCGTTTGTCCGTTTTACCCCAAACAACCGGGCTCGGACAGGATAGGGTCGTGCGGTGGAGTTGGCCTTAAGTTTTTATTTATTCTTTATTGGGCTTTTAAACATGGTGGAACTTTGGAAGGAAGGGAGGGACCTCCCCTCTGCTCTTCTCTAGTACTACGAAATCCAGTCGAGATGACCCTTGGTTTATTCGTTCAGATGGATGGCTCATGGCCTCCTGTGGCATCACATCACATCAAATCACATGAAGTATCATCCGGAAAGAAAAAGCATCTTGTACAGTGTACCATATCTCTACTCCATCGAACCTGTGACCGTCAACAGGACTTTACCACCTTGGCTGTCAAAGTGGGGTCAAAGGTTGTCATCCATCGTACTGGCATGGCACTGGTAGCAGTCCCGTCCTGCACCCACTGTACACCTCGTGGAAAATAGAGTACCTCACCTCGCCCACGCACAGCATACAAGCTGCTTTGCCTTGCCGGTGATCTGATCAATCACATTCTCACCTCGTCCGGTGGCACAAACAGCAAACACCTTGAGCAAGTGCTGTTTGGATTAGAATTAGTTTGGATCGCGTCCTTGAGCAAGTGTATCTCCGGTGCATTTCACAATCAGCTGCACCTTAAAGCAACTCTAACGGGCCGACCCAAACGGACGGTGATTTCGTCCGTTTTTTGTCCGTTTGGGTCGGCTGCCTGTCCGGCGTCTGCCCTGTTTTTCATATGGATCGGCAGCGCGCCCAACGCGCCGACTCATATATAGTGGCCGGCTGGCCGCCCAATTTTGCATTGCATTCAACATATTGTGAAATAAAAATTTAACAAACAAAATAGCCCGCCCAAATAAATAGTATAGTTTACAGGCCAAATAAAAATAAAAATGTTTCACATCCTTTCTAGCACTCTCTTGCTTTTGGACAAATCTTTTCCTTTTCTCTCCAACAGGGTTGGGTATTGTCTTTACAATAGTGGTCCACTGAGGATAGATACCGTCACCCAAATAGTACCCTTTGTCGTAGTTGTGGCCGTTGACAGTAAAGTTCACCGGTGGTCTGTTGTCTTCGGCAAGCCTAGCAAACACCGGGGAGCGCTGAAGCATGTGGATATCATTGTGTGATCCAGCCATGCCAAAGAAAGAGTGCCAGATCCAGAGATCTTGAGACGCCACGGCCTCTACTATGACAGTGCAAGCCCTAACAAGTCCCTTATACTGCCCTTGCCAAGCAGAAGGGCAGTTCTTCCACTCCCAGTGCATGCAGTCTATGCTGCCAAGCATCCCCGGGAAGCCCCTGCTAGCATTCATTGCCAACAAACGGGTTGTATCTGCAGCTGTCGGCTCTCTCAAGTACTCAGGGCCAAACACAACAATCACAGCCTTGCAGAACTTATACAGGGACTCTAGGCATGTAGACTCGCTCATACGGACGTACTCGTCAATAAGATCACCGGGCACTCCGTATGCAAGCATTCGGATGGCGGCAGTGCATTTCTGATAAGAGGAGAAACCAATCTTGTGGATGGCATCCTCTTTGCACTCGAAGTAGTCATCATAGCCGACCACTCCCTCTCTAATACAGTCGAAAACATGCCTACTCATACGGAACCGGCGGCGGAATTTGTGATGTTTGAACAACGGGTTTGTTGTATCAAAGTAGTCCTTCCAGAGAAGGAAGTGCCCGCTCTCTCGGTTACGATTCAACGCCGGAAGGTGGCCTGGAATGGAGCCACGGAACAACAGCCGCTGGTTGTTGAGGTGGTGATGGACCAACACGGCAGCCAATATCTCCTCCTCCTCGTCGGACGACGAATCATCGGAGTCGCAAATGAAATTGTGGAAAAAGAAATCGTCGGCGGAGTCCATTTTCGTACCTTGGCAAACTGTCGAACAACTTGCGGGCGTCGAAGAAGGAGACGGCCGGCGAGGGGAGACGCGGCGCCCATAGACCAGCTAGCTGCCCTGCCGGCGTCCGACGAGCGTGTCGGTCGTATGTGGCGGGGGCGGCGAGGCGTCTTCTTGGTCGCGGGCGGCTGTGCGGTGTGGGAAGCGGCGGCGGACGACTGGGGGCAGGGGCGGCGTTGCTGGGCGGATGTGGAGGCGGCGGCAGCTGGAAGAGTCGCCGCAAAAATGGGCGGCAGCGTCGGTGACGGAGGAGGCGGGGGCGAGGGTTGCTTGTTGGTCGGGGGGAGGAAGGCCAATGTGCCACAGACCAGCGGGCCCAGGGATAGGAGTAGGCTACCGCGCGCGCGTCCGTCGCATCTCCGCGCCGACGTAAATCAGGCTAAAAATGAGCCGGGAATGGGTCGCCCACGGACGAAAAACGGACGCACGTCCGTTTGGGTCGGTGCATTGGGCCGCCTTTTTTGTCCGCGCCGACCCAAACGGACGGCCGCGGACGAAATCGGTCGCCCCAGTTGCTCTTAACTAGTAATTTGTCGGGGTAGAAAACGAAGAGCAAACAATAGGACGCTAGGATGCATTTCACAATCAACTCGCACGTTTCTTTCGCCACACAAAAGGGCACTGCATGCCTTTGTCAAAAAAAAAAAAACCAAGAGGGCACTACAACTGCAACTGCAAGAGAAGAGTACCGTGAAGCTAATGATCGTTTCTTTTCTGCGGCAGGAGCTTGTTGTGGTGGTCTATGGGCAGGCATGATAACTTTTGATCCCTCCAAAAAGTCATTGGAACATAGCAACGTGAGTTTTAGTTTCGAAAGTCTCGTCGTGATGATTTTTTCTACATGCAAACAGATTTTGAATTAAAGTGACGGTTTGAACTATAAGATATTTTAAAATTTTCAAACATACCAAGATGAAATGACGGTTTGAGTTATTTTAATGCATGCATGCTTGTAACTAGTGGGGAGGATTGAGGCCTTCTCTAGGTACGTTTAAAACATAATGTTAGACAGTTAATGCAGTCCTTCAATATTAAATTGTTTAACGGCTTCGGATGGGCCTGCCCCGAGCGCCCCATAGTCGCTCCAGTGCTTGTAGTCGTCGCTAGGTGGTCTACGGACTTGGATGCAAATTTTACTTCTAATGTTCTTTATACTATCTTGACAGTTGATGAATAAATAAGAAGTTTTCTCGAAAAAAGTTACCTTAAAATGGTTTACATCAGTTTGAGTTACACGAAATGTGAGTAACATAAAAATCTTTTTTGTTCCACGAGCAAACTAATCTTACAAACAATAAAGCAGTATCACACCTTCAAAAGTGGGTTCTTATGAGCATAGTTTAGATGGTTAGGTTCTGTGGTGGAAACAGTCCACCAGGGCTCAAGTCATAGACTTGGTATTGGTGCTTCATTTTTCTAAATTCATTTCATTCCATCTGATGATGTTCGTTCAGTAGTAGAAGACGTTCATGTTCTGTACTGACTTGGTCAATCTCGAGATGATGCGTCCGTGCAGTATATCGTCCTCATAGGGGTGAAGTATATATGCATTCCTAGGGATTAGTATATGTGCGTATGTGTGAGCATTTTGAACTGCGTTTCTAAAAAAACCAATAGTAGCAGCAGTAGTAAACATTCAAACATCGAACGCGCATGTTCCATGTTGTTTCTTGGAGGAATGGGATGAACTGGAGTATTATTTTGTTTTGCTTCAAACCGACTTTTGATTTGATCATCCCCGGTTCAGGCCAACTCCATCGCGCGACCCTATCCTGTCTGGCCCCGTTCATTTGGGGAAAAATAGACAAACGAGGCGGCCCAGCGCGTGACGGCCCGGACCCATCTTGTCCATTTTGTGTCCAGGCCGACCCATTTCGAGCGCAAACTTGCGCCGGGTTTGGGTCGCGACGGACACCAAACGGACGCGCGCCTCGTCCGCGTCGGGGCCGTGTGGCAGGCGGCCACCTACCTCCCACCCGCCCATATCAATGCGCACAAGCGGGCGGCCCCACCTTTCATCTGCACATCGAAAGGTCACCGTCCTTTTTTAAGTGGGAAGTGTGGACGGGTCATCGTCCACACTGCCCCACGCCACCCCGCGGTCTCCTCAAAACCTGACAGCGTCGAACCCAAACCCTAGCCAAGAACTCGTCGGCCGACCGCCCACAGCCATGGGCCTCTGGAACTACGGACGCAAAGGCAGGCACGACCGCGAGGTTGGTTCCTCGTCGGGACGCTGCCGCGGCTCGGTGAAGAAGGAGGAGCCCGCGTCGCCATCGCCACCACGTCGGGCCCCCGCGCCGCGCGCGTTCTCCATCGCGCCCACGGCCGCCGGCGAGCGCGACCGGCACTACATCGAGGCGGCCGTCTACCGCCGGTATTGGGAGACGAGGACGCCGCTGCCCTGGAGCGACGTCCACCTCCCCAATAATCGCACTGCCGGCCGACAGCGTGCCCGCCGCCCGTCCAGAAGCGGCCGTGTGTGCGCCAGAGATCCAGCGCCGTCGACGCCTCCTCCTGGACGACCTCTACTACGACGAGAGGTACGCCCCCGACTCGCCATTGTGGGACACTTGGCTCCGCGATGAGCACGACGTGCGGCGGGCGTCGTTCTTTGCCGGCACGTCGACGGGGCCGCGGAGGCCACGTGAGCCCCGCGCGCTCCCGAGCGCAAGGGCGTCGCGGTCTGTGCTTTGACGCCCACACCGTCGCCGTCGCCATCTCCATCGCCACCCCCACCTCGTCGCATGACGGCGGAGGAGGAGGCCCGGCTCATGGCCTATGTGCTGGAGGACTCCAAGCACACGCACGACGAGCGCCAATGGGCGGACCTCGAGGAGACGATGGCCCTCTCCGCGGCCGGCGACGTCGCCATCCCCGAGCTGGAGATGGCGCCGAAGGAGGAGGTGGTGGAGGAGCCGCCGGTGGCCGCGTTCCACCCTGACCTGGTGGGCCAGGGGTGGAGCTGGTCGTGCTCCGTTGAGCAGATGGCGGCCGCCCTGGGGGCCATGAACTGGTGCCCCACGTCGCCGCGGTCGCCGAAGCGGGAGGCCTCGCCTCGGGAGGAGGTGGTGCAGGCACCGGCCACCTTCCAGCCCGCCGTCCCCGTGTACCACGGACCGCCGGCCCATCTGTGGACGCCGCCGGACTACGTCGACCTCGTCAGTGACGATGACGATACCGGCGGCCAATGAAGACGGCGACGGCGACGGCCACGGCATCGACGGGCACGACAAGAGCACGCGGGAGGCGTTTTTTTATTTTGGTTTTATGTTAATTATGAAACTGGGCCGTTTAAGTGGACTGAGAAACTAGGCCGTTTTGTGGCCGTAACCCCTATATATGTTTTATGTTTATTTTAACTGCATTTATTTATCTTTTTTAGTCATTTTATTTAAAATTTTAATTTTTTTTATTTACGTCCACCCTAGACAGGTTTTGGGTGCGGCCGCGCGTTGGGCGCACCCACGACCTATCGAACAAACGCGAACATGAACGAACCCATCGGCGCTTCAAAGGAACAAAATCCGATCAAACCAGACGTCTGTTTGGGTCACACCGTGGAGTTGGCCTTTCGTTCGTACGGGTGTCTTATTGCTTGCTGTGGCATCACATCACATCAAATCAAATCAAATAAAGAAAATGATCTTGTGCAGTGTACCACCATACAGTATTTTTTTTTTCTGCGGCGAGTGTGCTACCGTATCTCTACCTGTGACCATCAATAGTCTGGCAAATGCCAGCGACAGACCGGTCAAAAGTTGTCTTCCCACAGTAGTCCAGCCTGCACTGTACTGCTGTACACCTCATGGATCGCTGGCGGACAAAATGAAGTAGGCAGCAGTAGATTTGCTTTGTACGGTACATAGAAGCTGCTTTGTTTGCCTCTGATATTGAGGCAAACTCCAGCGCGCGATCCCGTCGTGTTTCAACTAGATCGGCAACGCGCCCTGGCGCAAGGGTGCCGGTCTAAGCGTTTTGCCTATGTCAATAAAAAATTAGGTATAGCATTTACACTTATACAAGGTAATACTAAATTAAAGAAACATTCAATTGTGGTAAAAAATAAAGCACAATGGAGCACAAGATAAACATTGGTTTATAAGGCAGAATCAAACTTGATGTGTTTACATGACCATAAAAGATAGCTATTTGACATCAGGTTCAATACCAAAAGCGAGAACACATAAGAGAAGGTAATAAGAGCAGGAACATAATAAACATTGTCAACTAAGGAGTCATTATCACTAAGCATACTAATAGGCGCCGTAATCCATCTGGCTTGTCGATGTACTTCATAGGGACTACCTCGCACGAACCTGATACAAACAAACTGTGAGATGTATGTAATTGAATGATTTATGTACTCAAGTATCAACCCTACTATCTTGAACTTTAACAATAGGCCAATCAGAATCAATATGGTCTAATACAGGGATCACACAACATAGAAAGCATCACACGAGAGGTAAGGTGGTATACAGAGGAATGCATATTCTTGTCAGCCGAGTAACCAAATCAAAGGAATCTATCTTTGCATTCATTATTCCGTCAAGCATGAACAGCCTCACTGAAGCAAAACTTGTTTTCATACACAAATTGAGAAGCCACCAAATAATGTATGAGCATAAAAGTATATTTGATTACTGGTTTAGTAGAAACATATGACAACATGAAGCAACTTAGAAAAAACAACTTAAGATAGGTGGCGCGGCTTGCCGTGCGTTGCCCGCTAAACGAAGGGACTAACAACAGCACCTTGAGAAACATATGAGCTCGTGAACGACAATGGGTAAAGATTTTTGAGATGGGTTCGTGATATAATTCATGTTCACCTTATTTTCCAGGGAACAACACCTTGCGGGTGGTCCTCCTCTTTTTGCCGTCTTTAGAAGGAACATGGTGGATGCTGACGATAGGTAATAGGTGGTTAGCCCATAGAACTTGCAGCGGCGTTGTGTGGCAATGTAATGGAGAGTACCTATTGTTTGTTTCTGTGATAGGGGTTGATGTGGTTTCCCTTCCAGTGGCATGCTGTGGATGAGCAATGGTTAAGGGAAACGAGCATTAAGCACTGGAGGATAACACAGAGGGATGAAAGTATTGTGCTGTCGTTTACCTCGGAAAGCACATTCTGGCTGGTCTGTGGAGTATTATGATGGTTAGGAGGCAAGACGGTAGCTCCTTGTTTATCCTCAGGCTGGGGTTTCTGCTTGGCGGCAGTCAGTAAAGAGAGCTGGTTGCCCAAGGCGTTGGCCTTATCATAGAGAGCCGAGGGCCAGAACTCCTCAGCCTGAAGCTTCCTTTTGCATATTTTCAGCTCTGCAAAGTTTGCATCATCGATTGTGACTATACCTGTTTTCTGTAGGTACGCGAGGGCAGCAACACATGTAGATTTGATGTGTGGGGCATGGAATTCCTTTCTTGTGCTTGACATGCTTTTGCTGTGGGGAGGTAGGTCAATGGAGAGAGAGACGTCGACATCATCGCTGCTTGTACCGGTAAAAGTGAATGGATGGAGTGTGCCACCAATTGTTTCAATTGCTCGTTCAAGAATGAATTGCTTGCTGATGGTGACATGGATTGGAGACAGCTTTGATTGTACAGGAGGTAAAAAATTTATATTAGCATGCCATGAGCCATGAAATTGAGGAATGACGAGAAGAACGATACGATAAGAGCTTTCAACTAACCGGAGGAAGGCTCTTGATCAGCAGCCCATCATCTATCGGGACGTTCACGGACGAGGTTGCCATCGCGGAGGATCCATCAGCCATGGTGTTGCCTGAACTGGAAGAGGAGCTCGGTGCAGAGTAGGCAGCTGATGGAAGGCCAACTTTCTCAAACACAGTATCCAAGATGATATGGCGAAACCTGGCTCGTGTATCTGACAACATAGAACCATCCTTTGCGTACCTTCTTGATTCTCTTTTTTGCTTCATCCAGGTACCGCTCCAGGAGTGCGACTTGATTTTCCAGCCTTTGTACGTGGGTGTAGTGATAGTCCCTGATTTCCTTGCCACATGCATTCTCCATAAACCTAATGGCTGCGATAGCAGCACTGTCTTCTGCTTCATCATAGTTGTTTGAGATCACACCAGATATCGAGGTTCGAACAAGCAAACCATCGATCAACTGTAATGATGAATTAAAAGTAACCGTAACACGAGAGTTGTTGCCCGGATATGTCTTATGATGGTAATTCGCAGGTGGCAACTTCAGAGCTTGCAGCATGAGGGCGAAGATGTGGGAATGGGGAATCAGTATTACATGGCCATCTTCCTGTAAAGGAAATAAAAGGATATAATATTTGCTTAACAAAGGGATAATCTCACAATCTATTGCATTGAGTTGTAAATCAGGAAAAAATAAGTATTAAGTTCTGTTGGTGAAACTAAATTTGTTTGCCTATCGATCAGTATGAACCAATCAAATAGAAACAGAATAGATCGGTTAATAACTTTAGTCTCATTAAGACATGCTGTTTTACAACAATCATGAACACTGCAAGGGATTGGCGTTAGCAGGCAATAGATGCGACCAACATATATTACATAAAAACATCAAGCTAAACAAAGTATATCTGGAAACTACTTCCTTTGCACATATCCCACTAACATATTTCTACTACATAAGTTACAGCTTCTGTCTTTAAAAAATGAATAGCATAGACCAACCAGCATCACGAAGATAAAAATACCAACTAACCAACAGGAAAAAACAGACCCTAGATACAAGGCACACCTAGAAGGTACATGTCGTAGAAACCAACCAAGCGTGTAACATCTGCCGCCGCGAAGCAGCATTGACGTCACCCACGACAGCAGATGCATCACTGGCAACAGCAGGTACTGAAGACCGAACCAGCGAGGCCACCAAAACAACTACTGAACGAGCAAGTTCTCGATAAGTCATCATGCTCTTGTAATTGTAGTCTACAACAAGAAACCCATATAGACCCTGTAGGAAGCAAATAGCTTGGAGAGCATCATCATCATGAAGAGACGGGCAACCAATACTGTCCCGGGACCAAAAAAACTTCGTCATGGTAAAGGCATCACATCCAGGGACATCAACATCGATCTCCACCCCTCCAAGCACAACCCCATTGTCCATGACCTCCCGCAAGTACGAGTGGAATGGCAAACGACATCGCGAAGCAACGACATCTAACATGTGCACAAAAGAACAACCGACGGCAAACATCCTGCCAGCAAAACGAAAACCCAAAATAAGCAGACCCCACACAAAAAAAAACACCAACCAGGCACAAACGTTAGATCCCATAAGAATGCAAGCGATAGACCCACACGTCTGCAACACGCATGAACAAAAACAACAATATAGACATAGGCTATATCAGCAGCAGATACAGACTGACAGCAACCCAAGACATAACACACCCCCTGTACTCCACATCTATGCACAGAAGACATAATTTGCATTATTTATGGACTGCATTATTTATGGACCACGGACACACATACGACCTATGAAAGTAAAATCGAGGAGGCCAGGCGAGAGGGAAGAATCACCTGCAACCGAACCAGCTAAAACACCTCGAACAGCACAAATCAGAATGGATCAACACCAATCCGAATGGATCAACAAGCAAACCCTAGACAGATCCCTGAAGAACAGCAAAAGCCTTGATGAGCACATACACACCACAGAGTGGAAAACAAACAAGGAAGAAATCAATTACCTCAGCTATCTCAGAAGCAGCCCAGTGTGCTCCCTTCCCGTTCAACTCGCGGATCAACAAGCAAACCCTAGACAGAGCGACAGACCCACACGTCTGCAACACGCATGAACAAAAACAACAATATAGACATAGGCTATATCAGCAGCAGATACGGACTGACAGCAACCCAAGACATAACACACCCCCTGTAATCCACATCTATGCACAGAAGACATAATTTGCATTATTTATGGACTGCATTATTTATGGACCACGGACACACATACGACCTATGAAAGTAAAATCGAGGAGGCCAGGCGAGAGGGAAGAATCACCTGCAACCGAACCAGCTAAAACACCTCGAACAGCACAAATCAGAATGGATCAGCACCAATCCGAATGGATCAACAAGCAAACCCTAGATAAATCCCTGAAGAACAGCAAAAGCCTTGATGAGCACATACACACCACAGAGGGGAAAACAAACAAGGAAGAAATCAATTACCTCAGCCATCTCAGAAGCAGCCCAGTGTGCTCCCTTCCCGTTCAACTCGCGGATCAACAAGCAAACCCTAGACAGATCCCTGAAGAACAACAAAAGCCTTGATAAGCACATACACACCACAGAGGTGAAAACAATCAAGGGAGAAATCAATTACCTCAGCCATCTCAGAAGCAGCCCAGTGTGCTCCCTTCCCGTTCAACTCGCGAGGCAGCCCCAACACAACGGCGCCATCCGACAGCTTAAAATCAAGCAAACAAGCAAGGGAGACGGTAAGGAACATCCGAATCAAAAAATAGACGAGCGAGCGAGAGGTAGAGGGAAACCACCTGAAGGACGGAGTCGAATCAAGGAGGAGGATCTGCGGCGACGAGCGAATCGACGAAGAGGAGCGGCGCCGATGAGAGGAAACGAGATCCAGAGAGAAAGAGACGGGCGGGGAATGGAAGGACGAACGAACGGGCGCGCCCCCCCACCCCATAGCCGCACGAGTGAACCGCGGTACGACACGCAAGCCACCGCACAGCGAATAGACCAAATTACCCTCGGCGGGGGCAGGATTTTACGTGTGGTGGCACGAGAACTTTCCCCCGCCGACGCGCGCGACGGGGCGACCGGACCGGAACCGAGCCACGGTCGCTGACAACGGAGGCCCACCCGCGAACGGACCCACACGCCAGCGGCACAGAACGGTAAAAACGCAGTAAAAAACGAGCGGGGGAGGCGTTGGAGAAATTTACTATTCATTCCAGCAGTAGATTTTTTCGATCCGACGGCGCAGATTCCTCCAGATCTTGATCGAACGGACGAGAACGCATCCGGAAATCGCATCCAACGGCCCAGAATCACTGAGCTCTCAGGAGGCTCAGCCATCCATCCTTCTCTTATTTCTGGATGCGTTTCAATGCGTCTGTCTGGGTTAAAACTGACATATCAAACGGGCTAGCATGTGGATGTAAATAGATTTTTGTCCGTTTTAGAGTAACTTCAGTGGGACGACCCATTTCGTCTGTTTGGGTCATCCGGACAAAAAAGTTGGCCCAATGGGGCGACTCAAACGGACGCGATGTCCGTCTGCTATCCGCTCGGACCCAAACTAAGCGCAGATATGGGCCGCAAATGGGTCTTCGACGGACAAAAGCGGACGCTCCCATCGACTGCTCTCGTCCGCTCTCCTCCGCTCGTATCCGCGCCGGTCCCGCATATCAGTGACCACGCAACCCATCCCCGCGCGCCGCTCCCATCGACTTCTGACGATGCAACCCATCCCCGCGCGCCGCCGGACCTTGGCCGTTGACCATGCCGCCAGCCATCTCCCCTTCCTCTCCCTTCCCTCTCTCCCTTCCCTCTGTCTTTCTCCTGTCTCTCTCTCAAAATCTCTCTCCTCTTCTCCCGCAGGTCAAAACCACCATGGATGTGCTGCCCGAAGCTTTCCTCGCCTCCCATGGCGTGTCCCACCTCCACTCCGGCCTCCTCCTCGCCGGATCCACCCCGCCGCACCCATTCCCGTGCCCCTCGAGCTCGTGCCTCCTCCCATGGCGTGCCCCCGCCTCGATTCCAGCCTCCTCCTCGTCGGATCCACCCGCCGCATGGTGCCCCTCGAGCTCCTGCCTCCTCCCATGGCCTGCCCCCGCCTCGATTCCGGCCTCCTCCTCGTCGGATCCGCCCGCCGCGTGGTGCCCCTCGAGCTCCTGCCCCCTCCCATGGCGTGCCCCCGCCTCGATTTCGGCCTCCTCCTCATCGGATCCGCCCGCCGCGTGGTGCCCCTCGAGCTCCTGCCTCCTCCCATGGCCGCCGTGTTGCCTGCGTCCCTGCCCTCTCCGCCCTCTGCCTTCGGCTTGGCCGCCGCGCCCTCGCCGCCATCTTTCTTTGATTCGCCGCCTGATTTCGCCTCCTCGCTTGTCCGCTGCATGTTTTGCGTGTTGGGTACATCCACCAGCCGCGTTTGTCCGCCTCATGTCTGCTAGGCGGAGAGCCAACCCAAACAGACAAAAATGGACAAAATGCGTGTCCGTTTGGGTCCCTGCGTTGGAGTTGCCCTTATGTTCGATTTCAGCCCATCCCGGCCTAAGTTTGGGCGGCCTTTGAGGTGAAATGGACAGAGCATGGACGGACAGGACGCATGCGCTTGTCCTCCCCTTGCCCGACCGTCTATGGCACAGGCCTCCCTTTTTCTATTCCCCCGGCCCCTCCACCGAGCGCTCCAGCCGCACCCCCGTCACTCTCGTCCCTCGCCGCCGCTGTGCAGCTCGGACGCGCGGTCGCCCAGCCCCCTTTCCCTCGACGTCCCCGAGCTACCCAACCACGGTCACCTGATTTGCGCACCCGGCGGTCGGATTTGTAGCGGATCCGGCCGGGCTTGAACTCGCCCAGCTGTGGGAGGCCGCACCGTGCCATGGACTGGCCGGAAGGCCCCGGCAAGGCCGCAAGGCCGCAAGGCCGCATGCAGGTAGTGCCTCTGCCTCTAGCCGCTCGGATCTACACCGTCGGCGGTTCGTCGGCAGATACACGAACGGCCATCGGCCGGGCTCGTTGCTGGCCCAAAAGCTTGTCGGCGCACCGTGCCACTCATTAAGTGCGACGACTGCCCAAAGAAGGTCTTGCGACGCGTGTCTATAACGTCGGAACATTCCGGATGGGTGTTCATCATGTGCTCAACCGATGGGGTATGTGCTACTTAGCTTCGGTTGTGCTCTCGGAATTGACTAGTTGTGCTAACTTAAATTCTTATTGTGTAGAATGGATGGAACTTTTGGTATTGGGAAGAAGAGTACATCGAGAGCGCAATTTAGTAGATGTTCGTGTACTGTTAGCTAGAATATAGGCTAGAGATGAGACTAGTGCACTTGTTGCTAGAATAGAGGCTAGACATGAGACTAGATTCGAGGAAGCAACATCTACTTGTTTAGACTCGAAGAAGAAAGAAGCACGCACGATCGAGCCTCCGTAGATCAACAATGAATGCATCGAGAAGGCACTAATCCAACTTACGGAAGCAGTTATGGAAGTTGTTATCTTCTAAAATGTCTTCTTGTGGTTCTTGTTTTCTTTGGTCTTGCTTTTCTAGTCAAAATTTGGTAATGTGCTTCAATGTATCAAAAATCAATGATGAAATAAAAGATATGTGCTTGAAATAAAAAATGTATGCGGACGAGATGCGGTTGAAACACGGTCGTGCTTTGGGCGCACGGCCCGCGCATCCCAGAAAAGGCCCAGGCACGACACCATTGCCCTGCCCAAATGGACAGAATCCGGGCAAAACGGACGTCCATTTGGGGTGGTGCGCTGGAGTTGGCCTGATCAGCCCAACTTCAACCGCCAACCCTAAATGGACGTATGTTTTGTCCGGATTTGGTCCTTTAGATCGGCAAAACGTACATGGGTGTCCGGATGCGGTCATTTGGCCGTCGCTGCGTTCAACTGGTCTAAATTGTCTGTTTTTTGAACTTGCAAATTTATTCAAATAAAACTTAAATAAACATTGCACATAATTTTAAAACATTAATGTCCACAAAAGTCCACTCCACCACATAGTTAACTAAACTAAAAATTTAAACGAGGTTAAAAAGGTAGATAAGCCCGCGCCGCCCTGGCCGTCGTCGTCTTCAGTTCCTGTCTTCGTCGTCCTTGTCGTCAGTGAGGTCGATGTAGGCCAGCGGCATCCAAAGGTGGGCAGGCGGCCCCTGCCAGGCGGGAGGCACATGCGGATGCGCCTGCACGACCTCTGGCCGTGGCAGGGACGGTGACGACGTGTCAGCGTGCACGGCACTGTCTCCGTCCACGACCATCTCTGGCCGACCAATGCCGGGTTCCACGCTGCGGGCTCCTCCTCCTCCTCCATGGCCTGCTCCTTGACCATGGCATCGAGCTTCGGGATGGCTACATCGCTGGCCGCAGAGCAGGCCATCATCTCTTTGAGGGTCTGCCATTGGGCCTCATATTGGGTGTGGACGGAGTCCTCCAGCACCTGCCTGATCAACTCTTCCTCCTCCTCGGTGGTCATCCAAACGGGTGATGGCGAGGATGGCGATGGGGATGACGTGGGCGTTAGGCCGCGAACCAGCCTACGCGCGTGTGGCTGGGACGGGCGCGTGGCGGGCTCGGAGCATGACCGGCAAAGAAGGATTGCCGGTGAAGGTCGTGTTCGTCGTGGAGCAATGTATTCCACATCGGGGTGTCCACGGCGTACCTCCAGTCGTGGACGAGGTCAGGCAGCAGACGGCCACGGCAGCGGTCGATCTCCTCGAGGCGGGCCCGGCCGCTCACCGGGATCGGTGGAATGGGAACCCGATCCGCGGAGAGATGCCAGTTATCGGGGAGGTGCATGTCGCTCCACAGCAGCCGTGACCTTCTCCCAATAACGCTTGCAGATCTCTGCCTTGACGCACGGCTGCATCCAAGGTGCGACCGTCGGCGGCGGAATGCGGGAGGTGGAGGTGGAGGAGTAGGGGTGGAGCGGCCACGACGGCTAGAGGACAACCCGGCCTTGTGGTCGTGCCTCCCCTTGCGGTCGGGGATCCACTCCCACGCTATTGTCACCGGCGGGGGGAGGATATGATGTGGAAGAGCGGCGGGCTAGGGTTTGGGTGTCGGGGTTTGAGGAGGCAGGCGGAGATGAAAGTGGAAGCTTGTGGACGAGTCGGTCCATGGCTTCCACATTAAAAAGGACGATGACCAGGTGGATGGGTGGTTGGCAGGTGGGTGTGCATTTAATTTGGGTGATGGGGGGTAGGTGGGCGGCCGACGGGCGAGCGTGAGGCGGACGAAGAGCAGACGCATGGGTGTCCATTCGCTGTCCGTCTGAATAAAAATCGGGCACATGTTTGCATCGAAAATGGGTTGTGCCGAACGCCAGACGAACATTTTTTACAGATGGGGTTGCACGTTCGGCCGTTGCTTCTGTCCATTTAGGTCAACAAGCCTTAAGCAACACGGCGGGACAAGATGGGGTCATGGGTTGAGTTGGAGTTGGCCTCACATTCTCATCTCGTCGCACAACAGCAGAAGCCTTAAGCGAGTGTTGTTTGGATCGGATCCTCGGCAAACAACGCTGTAGCTACGATACATTTCACAATCAACTGCGCCTGAACAAAACAAACAGCAAACAATACTACGTACGTAGCACAGTAGTACGTTTCTTTGCAAGTGCAATAAGAGGACACTGCAGCTGCAAGGGAAGCGTGTGAAGCTATGATGTTTTATTTTTCCTGGGGCCAGGAGAACAGTGCAAACTACTGCTGCTGCCGAGCAATTGGATTGGATGGGGCCTCTTTGGCATGAGCATTGCTATGCAGCCGATGCTTTCAGACGATACTCAGACGACGTTGCCCATCAGGCCGTTTGTTAATTAGATTCACGTCAATCTCACGGTGTAGAGTCTGCGTCGGCTGCACATCGGTCATACCATGTCGTGTGTACATCAATTTCGCTTTGGCATGGAGTCACCAAACGTGGCAACTCCTTTTCTGATCTGATCATCATACACGGTTGTTCAACAGCACGTACAATTGTAGTTTTGCTTTCGTTCAACTGCTTGTGTATTTCTTACAAAAGTTTGGAAACATACTGGTTGTGGAGAAAAAAACATTTACATCTACTCATATATCATTAGATTCAATTCAACATAAGTCGTAATTTCACATTTTATATATTCAGCATTGTAGACATACATAGTTTTTCACTACTAACTTGGTCGAAGTTTGTAATGTTTGGCTTTTCCAAAAATCTGCACGTGCTACATTACATAACGAAGGCAGTATATGCTTTTTCTGAACACGATATTTTCTATACAATCATATAATTTCTACTTCTACCATCACAAATATAGCAGTGCTAATGTACTACTATATTCAACATAAAAAATTGTTAGCTTATCAAAATCTGTTTGATACATTTAGCTGAACTACATTTCGTCTAAACAAAGCAAAATAAATGAGTGAACACAAACATTTTTCGTATCTGAAATAATTTGTGGTACCTAGATGTAATAAAGCACGAGTCTCACAAATGTGTGTAAGATTAGACTCTTAGTAATAACTAATACTCAAATTCTACAGAGTGTGGCTGTCCTCAAATTGTGTCATCATTCCCGCACGTTGACATTTATAGTTAATTTTTAGTTTCATGGTCAGTTCATTTATTTATGTTGTTTCATGATTCATAATTATTTGGTAGACACACATGTTCCATCCATGATGACTCTTGCAACTTGCGTGCGTTCAAGAATTTATTTTATAACTTAATTGAAAAATTAGCCACGCTTAATATTCGATCTGTAGTAGATATCTATTAGCTGCAAGCACCACATCATCTCGGAACAAGATCACATGTTACCACAATAATAGACTTTTATAATAACTGCATTTTGTTGTTTATTTAGTTCCAACATATATCATGTCGATTGAGATTCAGGCCCGAAGTAGTGCCTTCTCGAGAAGTTCATGTCAAATCTAGAACTATTTTGTTGATATCTACCACAACCCAAGGCCTATAATATAAGCTTCGGTATACTATGTTTGTTATTGACAACCGTTAGATCAAATTCTAAAAGTTGTTAAGTGTATTACTCCCTCCATTCCTAAATATAAGACCTTTTAGGGATTCCAATATGAACTACAATACACAGCAAAATGAGAGAATCTACACTCTAAAATATGTTTATATACATCCATATGTAGTCTGTATTGAAATCTTTAAAAGGTCTTATATTTGAAAACGGAGGGAGTATGTCGCATAGCTTTCATGAGTCCAAGGTTGTGTTTGGGACTACTCTACTTCACCCAACTACACTCCACCTCTAAACTCCACTCAACCACCTCTAAGGTTGTGTTTAAAAATATATATTCAAATCCTATTTTTAGCACAATTTTATATTTATGTTCATTTTTACACGATAATTTATGCATGTAAAGGCATGAGCATGTTTGCTGCAAACATTTTAGTTTTAGTTCGAATGTTTAACTATATTTTTTATTTTTTATTATCATGGGAGAATGTAAGCTGAACAGGAGGATCAAATGTCTCGTGGCTGCCCTAGGTACCCCTCCCCCACGCGCTCATTCCATGTATATGCGTGGTTTTATTCGTTAGGAATAATTGGTTCAGTTAGTGCTCAATGGGGGTTGATTTCAGGATCTGAGTCACTTTTCTCTTTTGTTGTTCTATCTTTGGACACAACGACTGGGTGAGGATGAAGTGGCACAACGCCAGCGATAGCAAGATTTAGAACAAAATGTGTCACAAAGAAATGTCTATCATAACCATTCAGCATTTCACGAGTAGAGGAATGAACCAAGCTTAACAAAAAAAATGAGACCAACCCAAGGGCTAACCCTCGTTGGCATTTTTTTATAGAAGAAACTCCGCGAGCACCGCATGTCCGAGCCAGGACACGAACTCAGGTGGGCTGGTAGCAACCCCAGCTGCCCAGCCAACAAGTCGACACCCCGTCCTCATGAAGCAAGCTTATCACACAAGTACAAGAATGTACGTGTATTTAACTCTAATCTGAATCACCCTTGTCTTTTCCAAGCTACTACTCTACTCCCTCCATTGCTAAATATAAGTCTTTTTAGATATTCCGATATATACTACATACGGAGCAAAAAAAAATGAATATGTACTCTAAAATACGTCTATATACATCTATATGTAGTTCGTATTGAAATCTCAAAGAGACTTATATTTAGAAACGGAAGGAGTACAAAATAACCAAGACGAGGCAGACAATTTCCAAACATGTTGGAAAAGCGACAGAGTACTGTGACTAGTGCATACTCCCAAACCACCAGCATATGCAGGATGCAGTTCACCATGAGTTTCTCGGTGACCATCGATCAATCATCACAGTACACAACCACAACTGATAACTGTTACGCCATTGGGAATAAGATTAATGAACTAG
The DNA here is from genome assembly GCA_021605205.1 of Aegilops longissima. NCBI lineage: Eukaryota > Viridiplantae > Streptophyta > Magnoliopsida > Poales > Poaceae > Aegilops > Aegilops longissima. The sequence continues at coordinate 709,914,909 of CM038678.1, read as the reverse complement.
GGATTGACACATTCACTAATCAATCTAGATTACTATCCTATGATCGAAGCAAATGCCATCCCAGAAAATAATTAAACACATATTAGTAGCATGTCCAAAATCCCAATTTTGACATGGCGTTGAAACTGCAATTTGACCCAATTCAGTTGTATCACATATAGTATGTCCCAACATTACACTGCATATGACATTTACCCCTAATGAAGCTAGTTAAGATAGCCACGGTCGCCCAGAAATTAATTTGACTCAAATTTGGAGCATGCAGCGGAGTAATCTGGGCCGACTGCACTGATATCAAAAGGTTGTATGAACTAGAGAGCATATATAGATGAACTAAGCGATTGATAGGAGCTCCTCTACGATCAGCAATGCAACTGAAATCAAATGGTTCAGATCATGTATGCTGGTTCTATACTTCCATCTTCAACACAATGATTCAAAAGAACCAGTAGGGACATCAGAACACACATAATGACATAAGGCAGAAGGTCGCCAAACATTCTGGATAAACAGGGACATCAAGCAAACCGTCCCAGATAAACCAGCATGTAGGACGATTCGGCTAAAAAAAGGCATGCACGAGGATTGCCAAGCACACTAGAATGTTGTTACGCCACGTAGAAGAAAACATGGTTCACAAACTGGCGATGCAAGCTAGCTAGGATCCGAACAGAAAAATGGCATTAGAGAACATGATTAGTAAAATACATAGTACATAGTAGTAGCACTGTCCAAAATCCCAATTTTGTCATGCGATTCGATTCCATCGTCCACGAACAAGATGCAGCTACGACATTTGAACTAGTACGGTACATGAAGCTGATTAAGATAGCTGCTGAGATTCGATTCGATTCAATCATTTGTCCCACAGATAAGATAAGATGCAGATCAACATGATCACTATACTACATCTATTACCCCTAATTGATATGATGAAGCTAAGATAAATAGAAGAGCACAAATAGAAGAGCATGGCAGCAGATAAATCTGACCAAACTGAACTGAAACCACATGTCTTTCTGTCTGGATGTTAAATTAAAGAAAAGACCGATAAAGAGAGCATGGCTTGATCGATGGGGTGAAGCAGTCAATCGGATGCTAGATAGAATCCCTCCTGCAGCAAGCGAACAAGTGGATTCGACCGTCAGATCCATCCATGGATTCATCGTTTTCATCTAGGACTAGGAGGAGGGAGAAGAAAAGAGCAAGGTTTGGAGAGTTCGGACAGACCTCGGAGATGTAGGCGTGGTCGTCGCAGAACTCGGCGAGGCTGGCGAGCTCCTTGGGGTCCATGAAGCGGGAGAGGACGGCGACGGCGACGTCGATGTGCTTCACGGCGAGGCCCACGATCCTGTTTGCGCGGTACAGGTAGTCGAGCGACTTGTTCACGTCGCCGCCGCCGCCGCCTCTGGCTGCCTGACGGGGCTTGCTGGAGCCGGGCTTGGCGGTGGCGGTGGCGTCCGGGTCGTCGGAGAGGTCGACCTTAGCGAGGGCCTCGGCGGCGGCGGCGACCGGGTCGTCGTCCCTGTCGGGGCTGCTGTCGGGCGAGGAGGAGTCGGGGGTCTTGCCGGGGACGGGGGCCTCGCCGCCGATGAGGCACTCGACGCAGCGCGGGAGGAGGTGCTCCTCCAGCACCTTGATGGCCAGGACGGCGGCCATGACGCGGTCGAGGGCCTGGGCCTGGGACCTGGGGCGGGGCGGGAACTGCTGCGCGAGCAGCGCGTCGTGGAGCTGCTCGTCGGGCATGACTGCGAAAGCCAGGTTGGGCGGGGAGAAGAGGATGCCCTTCTCCGCGGCGAGGTGGATGCAGGTCGTGAGGATGCGGGCGCCGGCCTCCAGGCCGATGTAGTAGACCTTGAAGAGGTTGGAGGCGAGCTCCTTGAGCTTGGCGTCCGCGTCCGCCTCCACGTCGGCAGGGGCGGCGTCGGCCTGGAGCTCCTGCAGGCGCTGCTGGAGCTGCAGGAGGCGGTCGCGCTGGGCGCGCACCGTCTTGGCGGCCAGCATGGCCTGCATGAGGACGGATTCGATGTCCTTCTTGCTCCCCTTTGCCGCCATGGTCGCTCGCTCTCTCTCTCTCTCTCGCTCTGATGCCGGCCGGAGGTGAAGGAGAGCAGATGAGCAGAGAAAGGTTGGAGCTTTTGGAGGAGGCGAGCGATGGCCGAAGGTGAAAAGAGGAGGAGGGGGGCACGTGTCGAGCGGCTATTCCTTCTGCTGGCTCTGCAGAGTGGACCCACTCGGCCCATTCACTCGTTTTGACCGGCGTCATGCGCATCCGCAAGGACGAAGGGTAGCGTGCTTCCTCAGCTACAACAAGACAACTCTCACCCTAGGTGATTTTCAAAATTTGAAAAATGCATGCAAGGTGGAATGTTTTGTAACATCACTGCAGAAATTTGAAAATGCAGAAGGATCACCTGTCCAGTGGAATTGACTCAACACACCACCTCTGGGTCAAATTGGCACAAAAGACCAGCTGTGGCGGCAGGCGCGCTAGCCGACACGTGGCACGTGCCAGCACAATCAAAAGCGCCAGCCCCTCCTGTCACAGGGCTGGGTGGCGGGTCGCCCATTGCAGAAATTTCCGGCGAGCGGCGACTCGCGACGGAACCGGGCCGCTGTGGTGGGCACTGCCATCATCGGGCAAGGCGACATGCACTCATGCTGCTCCTGACGAGCCGATGATGCTTCTGTTACTGTGGCTGACGCAACAACACCGAGGCTGCGGTAGGTGAGTTTTAACCTGTTGTAACGACACTCAGGTGCTCCTCGCCTTTTTATATGCAATGCCTCTACTCCGTGTACGGACGCACACTCTTTGGAATCTCTCTGGTTACCTTCGGTGCCTCTCTGCTCTCTCTAAGTGACCAAGAACACAGAGAAAGAAAAGCTCAGTGGCCACTTTCATTCACAATTTAGAGTTGGATTGTGAAGATGGTGAAGTTGAAGAAAAAATAGATCAATGTAAGATCTATCCATTTTTATTGATTTCATTCGCATGATGTATATACATCATGCATGCGATCTGTCCAATCATGCATGTATATTGAAGCCGGTTTCGTTCGCATGCATGATGTATCTTTTTGTTGGTTTCATTCGCATACATGAATTTCAAAAGTCTACATTTGATCATTGATTTGATTAATTAAAAACAAACATTTACGTGCGAGACCCCCAACTAAACCTTAGGAAGAAAACTCCCTAGCATGAAGGGGGTCAAAGGGAAGGCGGTGAACCCATATTTATATTACCATCATCATCACATGCATGATGAATAAAACATGAAAAATGGTCACTTTACTACATGTTCACTTACCTCTAAAACTCGAAGTAAAACATAGGCGTTTGACAACCAGGAGTTTGAACACTAGTAACTCACCATAATGTGGTGATTTTTGGCCACCTGTAGCCTCTTCCCACAAAGACTCCCAAGCTTTATTAGCAGGGACTCAGTCCCTATTTGAAAATAACAGGTTGATGACAATGGTCTTTCATCGTACACCTTCGCATGCTGGCTTGCTGCTTGGAGAAACGACCGACAATAATGGAAGCAACAGCAACTTGCTCCTTCGCGAGGAGTAGAACCGTGTGTCTGTTCCCAAAATCGGACACTTTTATTACACTCCAAGAATTCCAAAACAAAGCAAAATTTTGCATTTTCGAACCCCTTTATCACCAAAGAAACCGTCTTAAGAAAAAAGAAAGGAATTTTCGATTGATGGAGGATGTTGACAAGTGCCGGGCTCTCCTTATTATCAGTAGAGTAGAGTACTTCTTCCGTCCGGTGAAGAGTGTACATCTAGTTTTAAAATTTATCCACAAAAGAGTGTACTTCTATCTTCACAATGCACATTTAAGTAAAAATAAACTACTCTCTCATCATACGGTAATCAAGACCAATAGCAATCTACACATGGTCTTCTTAATTTCTACATGCACTTAACTCATTGGGGGTTAGGTAATTAAAGAGAAGAGAGATGGTAACTTGCACCTTTTCAATGCATTTTTACTTAAATCCATAATTTGTCCTAAAATTTCTAGATGTACACTCTTCACCGGACTAAGGGAGTACGTCAATTACCTCATCTCTATGCTAACTGCTAGTAAAATTAAAATACCTACCCATGCACGCGTGCAAGCATCCAGCCACGGTTGAGTGAGAGGGTGATGCGAGTTAATTGCACAGAAGTACCGCAATTGGGGCATTACATGCAGATTGATACAACTTTTCGTAATTTTTACATGTCAGTACCAAGTTTGGGGCTAGCCCTTACAAAAATCACATAAATGCCCATTATTTCTACATGCACTTAACTCATTGGGGTTTAGGTAATTAAAGAGAAGAGAGATGGTAACTTGCACCTTTTCAATGCATTTTTACTTAACTCCATAATTTGTCCTAAAATTTCTAGATATACACTCTTCACCGGACTAAGGGAGTACGTCAATTACCTCATCTCTATGCTAACTGCTAGTAAAATTAAAATACCTACCCATGCATGCGTGCAAGCATCCAGCCACGGTTGAGTGAGAGGGTGATGCGAGTTAATTGCACAGAAGTACCGCAATTGGGGCATTACATGCAGATTGATACAACTTTTCGTAATTTTTACATGTCAGTACCAAATTTGGGGCTAGCCCTTACAAAAATCACATAAATGCCCATTATTTCACGGTAAAAAAGGCTGCTAGTTCCTAGCATATTGAACAAATAGAGTAATAAAACGAACAATAATGCGCCAGCAGGATTCGAACTCGCGATCTGCGGTACTGCAGCTACGCGCGCTAGCCAGGACGCCAGGGCTTCCAACACGACGGTATGCAGGCGATACTCTTTTATAACGGTTCGAAACGTTTGGCCGGCAGTTGGGCTTAGCGAGGCCTTAAACAGACGAGCTGCGCGGGGCACTTTTGGATCGAGGAATCGAACTCGAGACCAGACGATCGAAAGGAACAGTTCGTTGCCAGTCGATCTACTAAGTGTAAATGTTATTTTTGGCCGCGCGAACATTTAAGAACTAAATGCAATGGTAGACAAAAGAAGTCGAAATTTAGACCATTGTACATTTTTAATATAATTTGAACATTTTTGTAATGTACAATGAACAAATTTTAATTACACATTTTTTTTTTGTGAAATATACTGAACAATAATTAAATACACATTGAACATTTTCTTTGATGTACGCTGAACCATTTTTACATATAGATTGAACATTTTTTAATGTATGTTGAACAACTTTTTGCTACACCTTGAACATTTTTGTGATATACACGGAACTATATTTATATACACATTGAACATTTTTGTGATCTATACTGATATTTTTGAATTATGAGCACATTTTTCAAAATGTGAACAAAATTTGAAAACCATGAACAGTTTCGAAATCATGATCAAAATTTGGGATTTCAAAACATTTTCTTGAAAACAAAGTACAAAAATAAAAAGGATAAAGGATAAAATAAAATAAACAAAAACAAAAACAGCAAAACAAGACAAGGGAAAAGGAAAAGAAAGAAACAGGAAAACCCGTTAAAAGAAAAAAAGAACAAAAAGAAATTTGGTTGAGGAACACTAGTGGGCCGGCCCGTACGCGATAGTGGCTTGTACGTCTCTAGTGTAATAAGTATTCCGCCTGGCTCTCATCAACAGTTAAATTCGCCGGAAACTTTCAAATTAGTCTGTGGAAAACTTGCGAACCAAAAAAAAAACCTCTCAGAAGCCTTTTCCCCGCGAAATAGTGGGTATTTATGTGATTACATATAAAGCTAGGAGGTTTTCTGCAAAAAAACATGCCACATAGGCACCTGACAGGCGTGACCCTTCGGTAAGATACACTGTCAATACGTGTTTATACGTGATTTAGACTTTTTTGCGACGACTTGCCCCAAACTTGGTATTGACACGTAAAAATTACGAAAAGTGATATTAATCTGCATGTAATGTCTCAATTATAGCACTTTTGTACAATTAACTCGGATGATGCGGATGGCGATCGAGCTCCTTGTCACACTCCGTCACGAGAACATCCTATTCAATGTGGTTGGCTTCCGAGGAGGGGGCCGTTGCCGGAAGCCGGAGTCAAACATGGTTGCGACGGAACGGTCAAAGAGTGAGCTAGGGCGCGTACCATTTCCTGTCTTCCTATGCCATCAAATCAAACGCCCTATGATATGGAAAGAGAAAATCATCTTGTACATATGATCGTGTACAGATGATCCCTCTCTCCTGACGAGCAAAATGCCTGTGACAAAGTTACGGGCGACGGCCGGTCAAAAGTTATCCGTGCTGCACGGTGGAAGCAAAATTTCATGTTATGACCCTTTTCTAATATCTATTTGAGATCTGACCCTAGTTTGAATTTTTTTTTTTAAGATCTGACCTTTTTGCTACCGCCAGGGTCCATGCCGGTAGGTTATAACAGCCTACCGTCAGGGACCTTGGCGATAGGAAACATCCCTACCGCCAAACATAATGGTGGTAGCATGTACAACCCTACCGCCAAGGTGCTTGGCCGTAGGCACGAGCACGCATTATGTTCAATACTTAGTAAAATTTTGCGATAGGGCATGCAACCCTACCGCTAGGAACCTTGGCGATAGGCAGTTATACCCTACCGCCATGGACCCTGGCGGTAGCAAAAGGATCAGATCACGAAAAAAAATTAAACTAGGATCAAATCTCGAATAGGTATCGAAAAAGGGTCAAAACACGAAATTTGATGAAGCTAGCGCTGGCAGACAGAATAGCACAGGAGTAGCGCATAGAGGAGCAGTAGGATCGATGGGCATGCCAAGCTGCTTGCATGCATGGGTAGACATCTTACTGCCAGAATAGGGATGAAGTCTCAATAAGTTTTTTTTTTTGTTGATAAAAGAGAGCTTGCCTCTCCGATTTTATTTAAAGAAATCAATTGTTCACAGACTCTAGGACCGACGAGGAGCAGCACATACTCTAAATCTGACAATGCTATGTTGAAGGAGGGATCCATCCCTCCCCCCTCCCACACAGCATTAGGCCAACTTCACCGCGCGACCCGAAACGGACGACCCGATTGGCCGGAATTTGTCCCCTTTGAGGCGCCGATGGATTCGCCCGTGTCTGGCTGTGTCCGTTGGGTCGTGCGTGCGTCCACCGCGCGGCCGCACTGTAACATCCTAAATTTTCAATTTGGAATGTTATACATTAGGTCATCATGCATATCATAATTTTTCTCGCATTTTTCCGATCCTAGAAAATTTCACGCAACTCAAGGACCCTCGGAGAGAGTTGGAAGTTTCATAATTTTCATATTTGGGATTTCTCAAATTTCGAAAATAGGGTCATTTGGATTTATTTAAATTATCTTCATAAAGTTTTTCCTATAAAATTTTTAAGAGAGGGAATAATATGACTTTCTCAACATTTAGGAAAAGCGAAGGTATTATAAATAAATCAAATTTGGCTTTTGTAAGATTTATTTTGCTTAGGCAAAAAATGAGCATTTAAAAATATATGCATGTTTGCCTTTTAAAGTTCATTTTGTTCGACTCATTTTAGGAGTCGGGAAAATTATTTTATTAAAATCGGAGTTCATTTGGTATTTTTTAATTCGTTTGGTTTAATTTTAAAAAAAATCGCGCCCCCGGCCGAGGCCCAGCCCAGCCCACCCGCCCACCCCCCTCCTCTCCCTCCCCTGTGATCTCCCTTCCCGCCGCCCCCAGTCCCGCTCGGGGGCAGCGCCCCGCCGCCCCCCTCGGCTTGCCCCCCAAGCCACCGGTCAACCCCCCCTCTTAAATACCCCCCCCTCTCTCTCATCCATCCCCGCCTCCACCCGACCCAGCCACCCCAGCCGCCGTCGCCCGACGCGCCGCCGCCGTCTCCCGCACGACGCCGCCACCTCGCCGCCCCTCGCCGACCCGCCGCCCTCGCCACCCCCCGGGCCGCGAGCCCACGGCGAAGACCACGGAGGTAGCCGCCGCCCGATCCGGTTTTCCCGATCCGGTTTTTTAGAAAAACCGATCCGGTTTTCTCGTGATATTCGGTTTTTTTCAAAACCCTAGATGTTTTTTCGGTTTCTTATTTAACGACGTTCACCGAACCGTTCGTTTCAATGAACGTGTTCGTTGGATTAGTTACGATATGACGTCCGTTATTTAATCCGTTAAATCGTTTTTTTAATCGGAATTAATCCGTTATTTTACGATTCGATTTCGATCCGATTTTCAAATCTGTTTTATTTCTTGCTCGTTTATCGGAATCGGGTGATTCAAGCGCTGGAGTTTAAATAACGCCGTTCGACTAACCTACTTACACAGAGTTTTGCTCTTGTAAAATTTTGACCTAGTTTCAGATTGCTAAACCGAGTCGTTCTCTCTCGAGTTTCGACTTTCGATGCTTTATTGACTCGATTCTTTTTGCAACCAGGGTTCTTAAGTTGAACTCTCTGGTTAGATCTTTTATTCGAGATTTCCCCGTGCATTAGATGAGTACTTATTGTATGCTTGTTGTTTGTCTGCGTTAGATCACCCGGAGTGCGCCGCTTGTTACTTCGAATCTCTAGGTCTCGCGGATCATCAGCAAGGCAAGTAACACTTGATCATACCCTTTTTCTACTACCCAGTTTTATTGCATTAGATCAAACCCTCAAACACTTGCATGTTTAGGACCTAATTAAATTGTGGGATTGGGAAGTAGATTGAGGTAGTACCTATTACCTGTTTTATTTATGAAACCTTGGGAGTTACTTCTATGTTTGCTATTATGCCATGCTATGCTAGTAGATGTGGATTGGGTGAGTGAATATCCATGACAGATGTGAGATTGTTAATTAATGGTTTATCTAAGGTGGCAACCTAAACACACATCTGGGTGGATTGAGGCACTGGTTTCCATCGAGGACTTGCTGTATTTCTTGGACCGCCACCCAGGCTCTAAGGGATCATAAGATTATTCAAGCTGGAAACTTCCGTGTGCAGCCACAAGCCAATTATGGGCTCTGGCGTAGTTGACTAAGTTGTGCGAACTCTTACGGGTAGGCTAGCTGATGTAGGGGATGTAGGCTGGTACGGTCTACCCACATGTAAGGTGCTAAGCGCTTACGAAAGACTATGTCTCGGTCATCCGTTTCTCAAACACCACAGAAAGAGAACCAAGCGGAGGCGATCGAGTCTTGTGGGGAAAAGTCATAAACCTCTGCAGAGTGTATAAACTAATCATGATTAGCCGTGTCCCCGGTTATGGACAATTTGAGTATCTGGTAATTGAATATCATGTGAATCTCAACATGTTACTTCTAATAAAAGTTATTGGGTTTTGATGAGTACCTTTTTAATTGGGATTGAGGATGCTGTCAACCATTCTCAATGTTTAACAACCACCATGATAGTTAAATAAAGTTATTCCTTTGATGTAGGGAAAAATCAGCTTTATGCAAATATAACCGTGAGAGCCTTACCACCAGCCATATATGCATGTAGTATAGGCTTATTCCTTCATTGCTCTTATGTGTTACATTGCGGCATATTCCATGTGCTGACCCGTTTCGGGCTGCAACTTTCACGTTGCGAGACTTTCGAACGACAGTAAGGTGTTAGGTCGTGGTTCTATACTCGGTGATGCCGTTGGAGTTGATGGACTCGCTTATCTTCCAAGCCTTCCGCTGTTATCATTAGATGGCCTTAAGCCATATTATTGTAATAAGTTCCCTTGTGGACAACAATGTAATAAGTGTGTGATTGCTACTCTGCTATAAATCCTTGAAGTCTTGTGTGGTGTCGGCATTCTTGATCCGGGGATGACACGAGCACGAGACTTGATCCATTCGGTCTGGTCGCTCTGAGAGAATGGTATCGAGCACACACTGGCGTAGAGACACGACCACTAAGTTAAAGCCATAGATCACTACTCTCTTCCCATTTTCTAACTCCTCATCTTTTCTACTCTTTAGGATGGCGGACACGAAGATCAAGTACACCCAACCAGATGAAGGCACACCTTTTGGATTTCACTTGAAGGAAGTCACCAAGTACACGAACATTGGACTACCAAGCTTCACGGGACTTTCAACGCCACTCTGCTGAAGAGGAGCTGGAAGATTCACGCTCACGTTCGGGAAGGACATTCGCCCCAATCACCAAGCCTATAGATAGTGTTTTCGATTGCACCAACTTGGAGTGCAGGAAAGAGCATGGCAGCTCACATCACCATGGGGCGCATTGGAGAAGTTTATCAAGAAGACCTCAAGGACACCATCTACCAGATTTGCGGACGCCGAGATGACAAGCGGGGCGTCGTCGGCACCAAGAAGGATAGATCCATTGCAGCGTTCATCCGGGAGTTAAATCAGCACATTCGGCGCCAGGAGAACCAAATGTCAACGACATGTTGGAGTTGCGAAGACAAAGGAAGGATCCTAGAACTGGAAGGAGAACTAAAGACTACACGCAAGGACTACATGGGCGAGATCGTAGCTCGGCAAGACACAATAACGATCTTAAGTATGAGATCGAAGAACTCAAGAAGAAGTTGGCGCTCGGGAATGAAGACCAGTATGTCGAATACCCAGCGACTATATTAACATCGACGACACCGATTCGGATCCAAGTGAACCCGACTTTGAAGACGAAGCTGGAGCAGACATCATGGAGTCTTCCACCGGTTCAAATTAGTAGAAGTCCCCCACATATTAGTAGTATTTCCCTCCATGTAAACATTATAGTACACACACTTTCGCGATAGTTAGACCGTTGTAAGCCCTTGTTTGATTGAATGAAGTGATTTTGTGTGCATTTGCTCATGTGCATTTGGGTAGTGATTCCCCTTAGACCTCATTCTATTCTAAATTTCTCTTCTTTTCTAAAACCCATCAGATGCCTCCGAGACGCGACCCCGGATTCGTTTTCCCTCCAGAGATCACCCAATTGATCCAGCGACGAGAACACCCTGATTCAAACATTGGTGTAGAACCGGGCAACAACAACAACAACAACAACAACAACCCACCACCACCACCACTGCGGATCATCGACTCGTTTCCTTAGATGAACCGCGGTGTATTCGATAACACCGAGCTGATTGTAGCGGATGGTGGCTCCATAAGATAGGAAGGGACGACCACTGCGGGATGCACAGATGGTGAAAGAGTGAAGTTTGCAGCACATCGACTTGAAGGACCCGCAGCGACATGGTGGGAGAATTTCACAGCCACTTACCCGTGAACACTGTCACATGGGATCGGTTTGACAAGCTTTTACATGCCCGCCCATGTATCGGCGGGAGCCATGGCCATGAAGAAGCGTGAGTTTATAACTTCGCCAAGGAGGAAGGACTGTTGGCGATCGTGGATGACTTTAGCAAATTAGCACGTTATGCCCCGGATAGCGTTGCTCTGAGGCAGCAGCTAAACAGGAGAAGTTTCTAGAAGGACTGAATGATGAGTTCAGCATGCCGTTGATGGTAGCAAGTTTCAACAACTACCGGGAGTTAGTAGACCGAGCCCTCATGATTGAAGGAAAGCAGCAACAAATTGAGAACCATAGCGGAAGTATGGACGGGGAAGTATAACTCTAGAGCCCAATGAAGCCTCGTTATACCCTAAATTAGGAATTCAGTTTCAGCATACCCATGGAGGAGGTAATTCGCATAACCATAATGGCGCCAAGAATGGGAGCGAGAATGGAGGAAGCAATGGACAGAACCGAACCAACCCGTCAACACCATCCAAGGTAGACTGAGTCACATTACTTGCTTTAAGTGCCGCAAGGCTGGGCACTATGCAAATGACTATCGAGAAGGCGAATGGAAATGGCAATGGAAGCTCGGAAAGAAGACAAACCCTTTCAACAGGGGACGGGTGAACCACATTGATGTGGAGGAGGTTGAAGATCAGCCCGATCACGATGTCGGTAAGTTTTGGTTAAGTCATTTATGCAGTTGTTCTTTTCGATCTTGGTGCATCACATTCATACATATCAAGGGATTTGTGGATAAGTACAAGTTACCGACCCAAGCCCTTAGGTCACCCGTGCTAGTAACCTCACCGGAGCGAGTACATGGCTAGTAAATGGTGTGATCGATTGCCACTAAGGATTGGACACTATGTTTTCCCCTCGGACCTAATAGTTCGGAATCCCAAGGATTGGATGTGATATTAGGAATGGATTGGTTATCAAAGTATGGAGGAAACATAGATTGTACCACAAGGTCAATTTTGCTCACCACACGGAAGGAAGAAGGATTAAGTATGTATCACGGCACGAGCGAGGAGAGCACAAGTTAATTGCTTATCGAGGTGAGTACAGGAAGAAGTACCGGTGGTGAAGGATTATCTGATGTATTTCGGAAGAATTGCCGGGAATGCCACGGATAGAGACATTGAGTTTTTGATCGAGCTGTTGCGAGAACAGGCCCGATATCGAAGCGACCGTCTGAGGATGCCCGCAAAGGATTTGGCGGAAATCAAGAAGCAGATTAAGGAACTATTGGATAAAGGTTTTATTCGCCCAAGTTCTTCACCTTGGGGATCACCCATTTTGTTAGTAGAGAAGAAGGATGGATCTTTGAGAATGGTTGTTGATTATCGTGGACTGAATGAAGTAACAATCAAGAACAAGTACCCACTACCTATGATAAATGATCTGTTTGATCGCTTGCAAGGAGCCAAAGTGTTTTCCAAGATCGACTTGCGATCAGGGTACCATCAGTTGAAGATTCGGGAGCAAGACATACCCAAGACAGCATTTACCACGAGATATGGACTGTATGAGTATACCGTTATGTCATTTGGACTGACTAACGCATGACCTATTTCATGAACACGATGAACAAAGTGTTTATGGAGTTTTTGGATAAATTAAATCGTGGTGTTCATTGATGATATTTTGATTTTCTCGAAGAATGAAGAGGAACACAAGGAACATTTGAGATTGGTTTTGGAAACCGAGGAACACCGTTGTATGCCAAGTTCAGCAAATGTGAGTTTTGGCTAAAGGAAGTTGGATTTCTCGGACATGTTATATCCGGAGAAGGGATAGCAGTTGACCCCACAAAAGTTGAGACCGTAACCAAATGGGAAGCACCAACGACAGTTGGAGAGATTCGGAGTTTCCTTGGACTCGCAGGATACTACCGAAGATTCATTGAGAATTTCTCAAGGATTGCAAAGCCTATGACTGAATTGTTGAAAAAGGAAAACAAATTCATATGGACTGAGGACTGTGAGGCTAGTTTTCAGGAGTTGAAGAAAAGATTGGTTACCTCACCAGTTTTGATATTGCCAGATCAGACTAAGGATTATGAGGTGTATTGCGACGCTTCACGTCGAGGACTTGGAGCCGTGCTTATGCAGGAAGGAAGAGTTGTTTCGTATGCTTCACGACAACTTAAGCCCCATGAGTTGAATTATGCCACTCATGATTTGGAGTTAGCAGCCGTTGTGCATGCCTTGAAGACGTGGAGACATTTTCTCATTAGAAATCATTGTGAAGTATATACGGATCACAAGAGTTTGAAGTACATCTTCACACATAAGGAATTGAATCTCAGACAAAGGAGATGGTTAGAACTTATCAAGGATTATGATATGAGATTGCATTATCACCCCGGAAAGGCTAATGTCGTGGCGACGCATTGAGCCGTAAAACCCACGTCAATACCCTAATGATGGGAGGAATACCCAATGAGTTAGCGAGGACCTTGAGAACTATGTTTGGAAATAGTTCCGAGAGGCTATGTAGCAGCATTGGAGATTGATCGACACTAATGGACAAAATCGGAGAAGCCCAAAAGGCGGTAAGGAAGTTGCCTCCATAAAGGAGAAAATGGGCAAAGGAAAAGCTAAAGGATTTCGTGAGGATGAGCACGATACCCTATGGTTTGAAGACCGTGTTTATGTGCCCAATGACCCGGAGATCGGGAAGTTGATTTTGCAAAAGCCCATGATTCACCCTATTCGATTCACCGGAAATACCAAGATGTATTTGGATTTGAAGAATATTTTACGGTGGACGGAAGGAAGAAGGATATTCGGAGTATGTGGCAATTTGCGGCGTATGTCGAAAGTAAAGGCGAGCATCGATAGCCAGCAGGATTATTACAACCGTTGCCGATACCGAATGGAAGTGGGATAAACTAGGCATGGATTTCATCACAGGTTTGCCAAAGACTCGTTCGAGGATATGACTCGATTTGGGTCATAGTCGACCATTTGACCAAGGTAGCTCATTTCATTCCATCAAGACTACCTATAGCAGTGCTAAGTTGGCAAAGATATACATGACCAGAATTGTGTGCTTACGAGTTCCAAGGAGCATCGTATCGGATAGAGGAACCCGGTTTACCTCGAAATTTTGGAACCGGTTACACGAAACATTGGGAACGGTGGAGTTGATCAGCTTTCCACCCACAGACCGATGGACAGACCGAGAGAGTCAATCAGATTTTGGAGGACATCTTTGAGAGCTTGTGCACTAGATTATGGACCTAGTTGGGATGATAATTTGCCGTATGCAGAATTTTCCTACAACTACTGATTACCAAACCAGCTTAAAGATGGCACCTTCGGTATTGTATGGAAGAAGGTGCAGGACACCGTTGTCATGGGGCCGGCGGAGATCGTCGATTGTTTGGACCAGATTTGATTAAGGAGTCGAGCAGAAAGTTAAGTTAATTGAGACAGGCTCAAGGTAGCCCAGTCGAACGGAAGAGCTATGCCGATTCAAAGCGCCAGCGATTGAGTATGAGGTTGGAGCAGTATATCTTAGAGTATCCCGCTTGAGGAGTTAAGCGTTTTGGAGTTAAAGGAAGTTAGCACCCGTTTCGTTGGACCATATAAGATTTTGCAGCGCATGGGAGAAGTTAGCGTATAAGTTGGAATTGCGGAAGGACTGTCGGGAGTTCATGGCGTATTCCATGTTTCTCGATTGAAGAAATGTCACCCGAGATGGCGGAGGAACCGTTAAGAATCTGATACCACTGGAAGCAATTCAGTTGAAGGATGACTTGACATATGAGGAAAAACCGGTTAAGATTCTCGATTTTGCCAGTGAGTTACCCGCACAAGGTTATCAAGTTTTGCAGTGCGATGGAGCCACCACTGCGAGGATGAAGCCACACAGGAAAGAGAGGAAGTTTTGCTCAGGGACCACCCTCACCTATTTTCTAGCCAACCCGAATCTCGAGGAGATTCATCTTAAGGGTAGGTTTGTAACATCCCAAATTTTCAATTTGGAATGTTATACATTAGGTCATCATGCATATCATAATTTTTCTCGCATTTTCCGATCCTAGAAAATTTCACGCAACTCAAGGACCCTCGGAGAGAGTTGGAAGTTTCATAATTTTCATATTTGGGATTTCTCAAATTTGAAAATAGGATCATTTGGATTTATTTAAATTATCTTCATAAAGTTTTTCCTATAAAATTTTAAGAGAGGAATAATATGACTTTCCCAACATTTAGGAAAAAGAAGGTATTATAAATAAATCAAATTTGGCTTTGGAAGATTTATTTTGCTTAGGCAAAAAATGAGCATTTAAAAATATATGCATGTTTGCCATTTTAAAGTTCATTTTGTTTGACTCATTTTAGGAGTCGGGAAAATTATTTTATTAAAATCGGAGTTCATTTGGTATTTTTTTAATTCGTTTGGTTTAACTTTTTTAAAAAAAATCGCGCCCCGGCCGAGGCCAGCCCGCCCAGCCCCCAGCCCACCTCCCTCCCTCTCCCTCCCATGATCTCCCTCGCGCCGCCCCGCCCAGTCCCGCTCGGGGCAGCGCCGCCCGCCGCCCCGGCTTGCCCTCCCCAAGCCACCCACACCCCCCTCTTAAATACCCGCCCCCTCTCTCATCCCATTGCCGCCCGCCTCACCCGACCCGCGCCACCGCCGTATCCTTGCAGCGCCGCCACCTCGCCGCCACTCGCCGACCCGCCGCCCTCGCCACCCCCGGGCCCGCGAGCCCGCCGCGAAGACCACCGGAGGTAGCCGCCGCCCCGATCCGGTTTTCCCGATCCGTTTTTTTTTTAGAAAAACCCGATCCGGTTTTCCTCGTGATATTCGGGTTTTTTTTCAAAACCCTAGATGGTTTTTTTTTCGGTTTTCTTATTTAACGAACGTTCACCGAACCGTTCGTTTCACTGAATGTGTTCGTTGGATTAGTTCTGTTAACGAACGTCCGTTATTTAATCCGTTCGTCGTTTTTTTTAATCGGAATTAATCCGTTATTTTCTGATTCGATTTCCGATCCGATTTTCAAATCTGTTTTATTTCTTGCTCGTTTACCGGAATCAGGTGATTCAAGCGCTGGAGTTTAAATGTGAAACCGCCGTTCGACTAACCTACTTACACAGTTTTGCTACTGTAAAATTTTGACCTAGTTTCAGATTGCTAAACCGAGTCGTTCTCTCTCGAGTTTCGACTTTCGATGCTTTATTGACTCGATTCGTTTTGCAATCAGGGTTCTTAAGTTGAACTCTCTGGTTAGATCTTTTATTCGAGATTTCCCGTGCATTAGATGAGTACTTATTGTATGCTTGTTGTTTGTCTGCGTTAGATCACCGGTCGCCGCTTGTTACTTGAATCTCTAGGTCTCGCGGATCATCGACAAGGCAAGTAACACTTGATCATACCCTTTTCTACTACCCAGTTTTATTGCATTAGATCAAACCCTCAAACACTTGCATGTTTAGGACCTAATTAAATTGTGGGATTGGGAAGTAGATTGAGGTAGTACCTATTACTGTTTTACTTATGAAACCTTGGGAGTTACTTCTCGTTTGCTATTATGCCATGCTATGCTAGTAGGCGTGGATTGGGTGAGTGAATATCCATGACAGATGTGAGATTGTTAATTAATGGTTTATCGAAGGTGGCAACCTAAACACACATCTGGGTGGATTGAGGCACTGGTTTCCATCGAGGACTTACTGTATTTCTTGGACCGCCACCCGGGCTCTAAGGGATCATAAGATTATTCAAGCTGGAAACTTCCGTGTGCAGCCACAAGCCAATTATGGGCTCTGGCGTAGTTGACTAAGTCGTCACGAACTCTTACGGGTAGGCTAGCTGATGTAGGGATGTAGGTTGAGTACGGTCTACCCACATGTAAGGTGCTAAGCGCTTCGAAGACTATGTCTCGGTCATCCGTTTCTCAAACACCACAGAAACGAGAACCAAGCGGAGGCGATCGAGTCTTGTGGGGAAAAGTGCGCAAACCTCTGCAGAGTGTATAAACTAATCATGATTAGCCGTGTCCCCGGTTATGGACAATTTGAGTATCTGGTAATTGAATATCATGTGAATCTCAACATGTTACTTCTAATAAAAGTTATTGGGTTTTGATGAGTACCTTTTTAATTGGGATTGAGGATGCTGTCAACCATTCTCAATGTTTAACAACCACCATGATAGTTAAATAAAGTTATTCCTTTGATGTAGGGAAAAATCAGCTTTATGCAAATATAACCGTAGAGCCTTACCACCAGCCATATATGCATGTAGTATAGGCTTATTCCTTCATTGCTCTTATGTGTTACATTGCCAGCATATTCCATGTGCTGACCCGTTTTCGGGCTGCAACTTTCACGTTGCAGACTTTCAGACGACGAGTAAGGTGTTAGGTCGTGGTTCTATACTCAGTGATGCCGTTGGAGTTGATGGACTCGCTTATCTTCCAAGCCTTCCGCTGTTATCATTAGATGGCCTTAAGCCATATTATTGTAATAAGTTCCCTTGTGGACAACGATGTAATAAGTGTGTGATTGCTACTCTGCTATAAATCCTTGAAATCTTGTGTGGTGTCGGCATTCTGATCCGAGGATGACACCGAGCACAGAGACTTGATCCATTCGGGTCTGGTCGCTACACGCACCCCAAATCTTGTCCGGGGTGGACGGGAATTAAAAAATTATAAAAACTAAAATGAAATAATTTTAAAAGTAAATAAACGTATTTAAAAAAAATAAAACATATATAGGGGTCGGCCACAAAACGGCCCAGTTTCAAGGGCCACTTAAAAGGCCCAGTTTCATAATTAACATAATAACAAAATAAAAAACTCCTCCCTTGCGCTCTGCTGCTGCGCCGTCGTACCGTGGCGTCGCCGTCTTCACCGGCCGCCGGTGTGTAAATCGTCGTCGACGCAGGTCGATGTAGTCCGCGGCGTCTAGAGGTGGGCGGCGGTGCGTGTAAACGGGGGACGGGCTGGGCGGCGAAGGTGCTGCACCACCTCCTCCAGCGGCGCCTCCGCTCCGGTGACCGCGGCGGAGTGGGGCACTAGTTCACGCCCACGCCGGCGGCCATCTCCGGAGCAGTGCAGGACCAGCCCCACCCCTGGCCCAGCAGCTGCTTGAACGCGGCCGGCGGGTCCTCCTCCATCGGCTCCTCCGTGACGGCTGCCAGCTGCAGCTCCAGGAAGGCGACGTCCCCGGCGGCAGAGAGGGCCATGGCCTCCTCCAGGCCGTCCCACCGCCGCTCGTCGTGCGTGTTCATGGAGTCGTCCATGACACGCTGCAGGAGACGGGCCTCCTCCTCCGCTGTCATGCGAGGAGGGGGAGTGGCGACGAGACGGGAAGGTGGCAACATGGGCGTCGAGCCAGCACCAGCGTCGCCAGCGCGCCTCTGCCGTGGCCTCCGCGGCCCGACACGGTGCTGCAGTAGGGCCAGCGGCGCCCGCGTCGTGCTTGTCCTGGAGCCATGTGTCCCACAGCGGGGAGTCGGGGGCGTACCTGTGGTCGTAGTACAGGTCGTCGAGGAGGAGGAGACGGCGGCGCGCGATCCCATCGCGCCGGGCACGGCCGGTCGCCGGCACCGGCGGGATGGGGACCCGATCCGCGGAGAGGTGCCATCCGTTGGGGAGGTGGGCGTCGCTCCACGGGACAGGCGTCCTCGTCTCCCAGTACCTGCGGCACACGTCCGCGCAGATGTACTGCCGGTCGCGCTCGTCGGCGGGCCTAGGGGAAATAGTGAAGGTGGCCAGCGCGGGGGCTCGACGGGAGGAGCGCGGCGGTGACGTGGGGCCTCGACGGGAGGAGCGCGGCGTTGGCGCTGGCTCCTCCTTTTCCGCAGATCGCGGCGGCGGAGGAGGAGCCGGCCTCGCGGTCGTGCTTCCCCTGCGGTTCAAAGACCCATGGCTGTGGCGGCGGCGAGCTCGAGGGCGAGGTGGCTAGGGTTTGGGCGTGTCGACTTCGGGCGAGCGGGCGGCATGGGGAAGTGAGGACGATGACCGGTCCATGGGTCCCATTTAAGAAGGACGGCGACCGTTCGATGGCCGGATGACAGATGGGGCCACCCGCTCGTGCGCATTTATGTTGGCGGGCGGGAGGTAGGTGGCCGCCTGCCACGCGGCCCCGGCGCAGACGTTTGAAGCGTCCGTTCGCTATCTGCCGCAACCCAAAACCGGTGCAAGTTTGCGCTTGAAATGGATCGGCCCGGACTCAAAACGGACCAGATGGGTCCGGGCCGTCGCGCGCTGGACCGCCTCGTTTGTCCGTTTTTCCCCAAACAGACGGGGCCGGACAAGATACGGTCGCGCGGTGGAGTTGGCCTTATGTCAAGATTGGCTAAAACCCCAGCACCACACAACGCCAGAGAAGACCCCAACAGCTACTACAGTTTTAAGTCTACTTGCTATTACATAGAGAATTTAAGGTCTCTACCATCATGGAACAGAAGTTCAAATCGCAGCACAAAAGGAGCAGTAAAGAAGAATTGTTATGGCGCTGCTAGAAGGAGGGTGCGCGAGGGCCGGCCGGGGGCCTTTTTGCCCACGGCCGGGCAAGAGGGAAGGGATTTCCTTCTTAATTCTTGCTTGATTAGATTGATACATCTCCTCTCTTTATATAGAGAGGTTTACTTGACTCACAAGCAAGGCTTACTTGACCCCTAAGCAAGCGAGCATTATCTCTAATTAACCCTAAGACTAATGGGCCCATTAGGCCCATTACGTACTCTAACACTACACCCCACCTGGACATGCAGCTTGTCCTCGAGCTGCAGCCTAAGAAACTTATAATCATGACTCGGCGCAACACAAACCTAACACCTAAAAACAAGCCTTTTATATCTCGGCTTGTGTTATTACTCTCAACCTGAAATAGACTACGAAATAGATGGGGCGCTTTATTTTGGGCGTGCTGTGTACAGCCACACGGATCCCATGGACACCACCGGACAAAAGGAGTGCATGTGTATGGCTGTTGGTCTGCACCGCACGAGGGAAGAGTGGAGGACTTGCAATGGAGAATAGCGAGGAGGTGCGCCCCTCCAACCGCCGATGTCGCAGACTTTGAGATCGCTGCCAGGGAAAACAAAGATGCCCGCCGCCCGTGGAAACCGCATGCCCAAGATCCCGACGCAGCGGACGAGATCGAGGTCCTTCTTGCAACCTGCAGCCTCACCGCCGTCGACACATGGCGGGTGGCGATCAAGATGGAAGCGGTGGCGGCGGCGACGGGGACTTGATCTGCTGGATGTGGGCGCCACAGGATGGCGGCAGCGCTGATGGGAACGAGGTCGTCGCGATCTTGTCGTGGGCATCCCATCTTGGGGCGGAGCTGACCGGCGGTGGCTGTTGCGGTGTCGCGCCGGCGTGAAGCGGCTGCTGCGACGGGCGCCGGGCGCGGCGGAGGCGGCGAGAGCTGCGGCTGCCACTGCAGCCGTGGCTGGCGATGGTGGCGATGGATGGCAGCTGCGGCCGGCGAAAGGCCTTGGCGGAGGTCGCTGGTGTGGCGGCTGCCATCGCAGCGAGGCTGGTCGGTGGTGGCGATGGATGGCAGCTGCGGCGGCCCGGCGGCCTTGGCGGCCGCTGGTCGCGGCAACGCCACGGCGTTCGCGAAGCGGCGATAAGCGCGAAGCGCCCGTGGTCGGCGGCAGCCACTGCAGCCATTGCGGGTGGCGATGGCGGCGGCTGCGGCGGCCCATGAAGCGCCGTGGAAAGCCGCCGCGGGTGGCGGGTACCATGCCGGTGGGCGATGGCGGCGACGGCGGCGAAGTGGCGGCGGCTGTGTAGGGTCAGGTAAATCTGATGAGATCTCTGGACCGCTGTGACCAGGTCGTTGAGGACCCGGTGACCTGCTCCGGGGTGAAGACGGCGGCAAGGGGCGCGGTGGAGGAAGGCATCTGGCCGGTGGAGGCACCGGCGATGGAGTCCAGCGGCGCGGATGGGGAGAGCAACGACGCGGACGGGGAGATCAGCGGCGTGGTGGTGATGGGCAGCGACGTGGTGGTGGAGGTCGGCAGCGGAAGAGACGGGCTTGGCGGTAGTGAAGACATGATCGAATCGAATCTAGCTGATACCAAATTGTTATGGCGCTGCTAGAAGGAGGGTGCGCGAGGACCGGCCGGGGGCCTTTTTGCTCACGGCCAGGCAAGAGGGAAGGGATTTCTTTCTTAATTCTTGCTTGATTAGATTGATACATCTCCTCTCTTTATATAGATAGGTTTACTTGACTTCCAAGCAAGGCTTATTTGACCCCTAAGCAAGCGAGCATTATCTCTAATTAACCCTAAGACTAATGGGCCCATTCGTACTCTAATAAGAAAACATACGAGCTACATGCAGCATATACTATTACTAGCAGCAGCTAGCAAATTACTCCCTCCGTCTCATAATGTAAGACGTTTTTTGACACTTCACTAGTGTCAAAAAGCATCTTACATTATGGGACGGAGGGAGTACTACTAATCTGACGGAACTGTATTTAAATCCTAAGTCTGCATAACAAACTAGTTAAACTCGCCTTTGACGATTAATAGTGCAAGGGATAATTAACCGGCAGGTAGGGTGCGCGGTTCATGAGTTCCTTGCTGACCACAAATCGACCATCACAGCCAGAACAAAATACAAACTGGGGAATGCATGATTAAAAACATAGTGGCATGTCGAAAATCCCAAATTTGCCGTTCGATTCGATTGTCTCACAGTCACAGATAATATGCAGAACGACATTACACTACTACATTGGCACATTGCCCCTGACTGATGATGCTAAACACAGATAGTAGCATAGCAGCAGATTAATCTGACGGACCAAACTGAACTGAAACCATAAGTCTGAATATAATAAAGTAGCTAGAGATCATCATAGATTAAAAAAGAAGACTGATTGGTAGGAGGAGCATGGCTTCGATCAACAATCCAAGGGTTCCCACCACCTTCAATCGCTTGTCAACAGCCTGGATCGATCAGGTGTAGTTGTGAGCTGCATAATCTGTTGTTGGATATGGCCCGTCCTGCAGCAAGATGAATTGGACACTCAGATTGATGGATCATGAATTAGACAGTCAGATTGATGGATGAATTGGACAGAAGAGGAAGGTTTGTTGGGCTTTGGACAGACCTCGGAGATGTAGGCGACCTTGTCGGTGAACTCGGCGAGGCTGGCGAGCTCCTTGGGGTCGAGGAAGCGGGAGAGGACGGCGACGGCGAGGTCGACGTGCTTCACGGCGAGGCTCAGGACGGTGCTCCCGCGGTCCAGGAAGTCGAGCGCCTTGTCCAGGTCGATGGCTGTCTTGGGCTTGCCGTCCGGCGAGGCGGTGTCGCGCTTGCCGCCGGGGTGCGGGGGGCGGGAGCCGACGAGGTGCTCGATGCAGCGCGGGATGTGGTACTCCTCGGGCAGCTTGACGGCGAAGAGCGCGGCCTCGACGCGGGCCAGGGCCTCGGGCTGGGTGGTGGGGCGGGCCGGGAGGCGCTGCGCGAGCAGCGCGTCGTGGAGCTGCTCGTCGGGCATGACAGCGAAGGAGGGGTTCATGGCGAAGCGGCCGCCGTTCTTGACGGCTAGCTCGAGGCAGGTGCTGAGCATGCGTGCGCCGGCCTCCATGCCGATGTAGTAGACCTTGAAGAGGTCCGTGGCGAGCTCCCGGAGCTTGGCGTCGTCGGCGTTCGCTGGGGCGGCGGCGGGGGTGGCGGCCCGCAGGCGCTGCAGGCGGCGCTGGAGCTGCAGCAGGCGGTCGCGCTGCGGGCGCAGGTTCTTGGCGGCCATCATGGCCTGCATGAGCACGCTCCCTACCTCCTCCTTGCTCACCTCTCCCGCCATGGCCGCCGCCTCCTGATCTCTCTCTGGGATCGCGGTTGTGGGATGGGAGGAAGGACAGGAGAAAAGTTTGGAGTTTTGAACAAGGCGGAGGGAATGGAGGAGGAATCGGGACGGGGCCACGGACGCGAATCCTTCTGGCCTTGCAGGCAATGAGGCTCTGCCAGGTGGGCCCACTCGAACGGCCTCACGGACTCTTAGACTCCTTTTGGCCGCCGTCACCAAGGGTCGCGTGCTACGGCAAATTTGACAAATTTGACCTATAGATGAAATCAAATCACAGAATGAATTATCCGTGAAACTATTTCACGCGGTGACCTTTTGTGTGGCGCCCGACACGAAGGCGTCACACTACACTATCTGCGCCTCGAGATAGGCTACTGGGCCGCGTCGCACCCGTGTGTTCGAAAATTACTAAGTCGGTGTGTCGTCGTCGAGAGCTAGGCGCCACACTATACAGTGTAGCGCCTAGCTCCTGGGCGTTGCACTAGTGCAGCGCCTAGCTCCCAGGTGTTGCACTAGTGCAGCGCCTGAGAGCTAGGCGCCACGGGTCAGCCGCGTGAAATAGTTTCACGAACAGTTTATTCTGTGTTTGATTTCGTGTATAGGTTAAATTTGTTAAATTTGCCGCGTGCCACCTCAGCTACCACTACAGGACAATTACCATCATTCTAGGTGATCTTTTTTAAAATTTCAAAACCCTGAGAAGAAAATGTGCTTACCGGCAACACGGTGGATTTTTTTGTAAATTTGCATCATAGGAACACGGGATTTGCATCTACTAGTAGGTGCGAAGGGAAGGCCGTCGAGTTGGGCAGCACAGCGAGAATCGAGCGAGCACAGCCAGCATTGCCATCCTGGATGTCCGAGTAGCAGGCGGCTCGTTGGCGCTCTTGGAGGAGGTTGCATTGTCGCCGCAAGTTCCTCCGAATCAGCATGGCCTGCATGAGCACGCTCCCTACCTTTTCCTTACTCACCTCTCTCCTGCCATGGCTGTCGCTCTGCTTGTTGACTCTATGAGCTGACTTCAAGAATTGCGGAGAGAGGGGAGGTTGGAGCTTTGAAGAAAGGCTAGCTGGGAGTGAAGGACATTTCCAAACCAAAAGTGTTGCTTTGATCCGGTGAATGCTAAAAAAATGATCTGGTGAAGAAACTATGGAAACTATGAAAACATTTGTTAATATTTGGCACAAAAAGAATCATAGTTGGGGTCCGTGTGGAGCTTGCTGCACAAAGGGTGCTCACCACCGCGGATCTCTATCGTGTGGCGCGCCAATGCGCCCGATCCTTGGAGGTCGACGTTGTCCTGGGATCCGACTGCTTCCATCGCACGGAGCCGGTCCTTCACGGGATCGCCGTCCCTCTGAACGGGCTTGAGCACGTCTAGTCAGCTTTACGGGCCGGGCCCGTCGCTTTCGGAAGCCCGGCTCGTGCCAAGTCGGTGGTTGCGCCGATCACCCCGACGAAGCCAGCTGTCTAGGAATGCAGGGCATCACTCTAGGGCTATGCATTGGCCATGCCCTTAGGACTAAAGTGCGGTAAAAAGAAAAGCCTATGATATCGAATCAGCATTCCACGAGTACCAGGACTGAAGTGAGTTTCTCACAGAAGTACAAAGTACAAACTGTATCAACTCTGATAATCTGAATCACCTTCATTTTTTAAACTACAAACTGATTGTAGTGTGGCACATGTAGGAAGCATACTGTTATTGATGCATCCTCCCAAGCAACCTGACCAGCATATGTATATGTAGTTCATCATGAGTTTCTCAGTGACTATGGGTCGATCATTACAATTCATAGCCATACCAGATAACCGGTAACGCGATGCAGAGCAAGATTACCATCCTATGATCGAAGCAAATGCCATCCCAGAAAACAATTGAGCACATTGTATGTATATTAGCATGCTCAAATTCCCAATTTTGACAGATAAGAGGCAGATACCACATTACACTACATCACCCCCTACATGTAAGCGATGATGAAGCTAATTAAGAAAGCTACGCTTCTTCTCAACACAGATATAGTTGCAGCCGAATAATCTTACCGAACTGAATTGATACGAAACATATGTTGGATGGATCATCAAACACACTAGAATACAGTTACGACATGCCGAAGAATACATGATGGACAAATTGGGGATGCAAGCTAGCATCCATGATTAAATAAAACACATAGAAGTAGCACGTCCAAAATCCCATTCGAGTTGATCGTCCACGAAGATGTACGATATTGCACTACTACATTGTTTACCCCTAATTGTAATTGATGATGAAGCTAAGATAGATTGCCACCAACCATAGGTAAATCTGATCAAACTGAGCAGGTAAATCTGTCAACAAAAGAAAGTGTCTTAAACTAGAATAAAAACTTTTGAATTATAGTTAAAAATGTTATTTCAAACAAAAATATGAAGGATGACTAACATGAATATATGATGTGGTAGCGTTACATGCATAGACTAATGCAAAAATAATTGTAATTTATAAGTTAAATGCATGACTCACTAATGTGGTAGATTTTGCATGGCTTAGTGGGAGAGAAGACTTAAATGCATTGCTTAGTGGGAGAGATAAACTCCAGAGTTATGCGTGCAAGAGTATTTTCTCTTGCAAACTTTTCTAAAAGAAAATTGAGCGAGTGCAAGCAAAGTCCCACATTGTACTTGCAGTATCCCTAATTTCCAAGGTTGTATTGACAAAAAAGCTAAAAAGGCAATATAGACCTCGACGCAGTAATCAATCACAGATTGTGCTCCACCATATGGCGTTTCCTTTGGAAAATCCGTGTTCTTGGTACCTCAACATCTCCATCAATCGATGCACACAAACAAAACTTTATTGAAAGTAGTTATCATCCATGAAAAAAGGAGTTGCTTAACACATGTTTAATGTTTCAACTTGCTTCTTAGTAAAATGTTTCAAGTTATTGATCCATAGGTTTCAATAGAAGGAAACCTAACTTTCACTAGTTGAAACACGTGTTTCATATATGGACTTGGAACTTTTGAAGTACACGAAGGCCATAATTAAAACTGTGGCATCCCATCTAAAAAGGAAAGTGATGGGTTCCTTCGAGCGTAGCTTAAGCTCGAACACATCAATTTTTGAACTCAACCGGCTCATATCTATACTGCAAAAAAGGACAAAACAGATTTGAGTATTTTGACGATCCCTCCCTTGGCCTAAACCTCCTATGATGACATCTTACCGTGGTGAATGGCGAGAGGCATCCATGGCATCACACAAAATGTGGGCACTATTAGGTCATGCAGTTGTGATGTGGTTGCGAAGGTGGGAAAAAGTGGAGGGTTGGCTTGTTGATGGAGCGAGCCCTAGGAATCTGGCTGACAACATCAAGAAGGGACTATCTCTCATGGAGACCATGGATCAAAGATAGTAGAAAACAAAAGGAACTTTTCGGAGAAAAGAAGAAGGCTTGGAAAAGAATTTTGCTGGAAATGTGGGTTGATGGGAATGTATGAAGAAAGACGAGTGGATACAGCGTGCATCAAGTTGTGAGAAATGCCTTTTTACTATTCTTGCGTGAATAGGCACATGTAAATTTGTAAAGGTGGCGATGGTTTATATAATTTATATAAATCGGTCAACGAGGTAATAAAATTAACATGTGGGTCAACTATGGTGATTAGGTCTTGCATGAAGAAATTCCCTAGTACAAAAATGAAAGCATGGCAAAAATCAATGGTCTATTTTTTGAACTTTAACATTGGTCTTTGAAATGATAAAGTGCTTAACCACTGTGTTTCATAATTGTATAGTGTGTAATCGATCTGTATATTCTTGAAACAACACTGTTGAAGGCTGAAGAACCATCCACTTAAACTGGTGAAAAACCATTCACCATGTTCGACAAAAAAAAAAAAGCTCCCAAATAAGAGTTTCTAAATGTTTCACGTGAAACAAACTCTCAAACTAGCATCTCAAAAAAAACTCTCAAACTAGCTAGCAGAAACTTAAATATGTTCGCCAAAATCTCCAGGAGAGTCACCACCCGTTCCAAGCATCGATCTCATGGAAGGAGACAACTGAACCAGAAGAAGAGGATTGCCGTTTCATCCATCACAAGGAGCGGGTTATGAGACCACGCACGACGACCAAGCCCAGGACGAGCAGGTGATCCACCTCCGGCCCCACCGTCAGCGTCAGCACGTCCTCCCCCAGGACGACCCCCGCCGCCGTCTGCTTCCGCGCGACCTCGGCCACGACCGCGCCATCCACGCCGCGAACTCTGTACGCCGGCTTGCGCGCACAGCACCCATCGATCCTATAGCACGTCCCCGCGCCGCCGTTCATCGCGACGGCGGCCCCGCCCTTGTCAGCACGACGCACGCTGAACCACGGCGTCGCCTCCTCCTCCTCGCTGCCGTCGTGGGCGCAGCGGCAGACCTCCCACCTGCTGAACGCCCAGAAGCCCTTGCGTATGATCGTGAAGAGTGCGTTCCCCTGACGGTCCATGAAGAGGACCTCGCGGCCGCCCCTGCAGCCGTAGTTGTCGACGCGGAAGGCGACGGCGCCGTCGGGGCCGTACACCGCGCAGCCATTGCCGCTGAACACCAGCGACTTCATCCACACCGTGTACGCCTGCCTGCCCTCCTGGTCTCCGGAGAAAGAGGTGGAGCAGGGAGACGAAGAAAGGGGCTGGATCTTGGCCATTGTTGAGAATGATTGCTCTGCTCTGGTGCTGTTACGACGAAGTAGATGAGATGATTGGGATGGTGAGTGTCAATGGCTGGTTCCACCTATTTATACATGCACCTTGTTCGTTATCACGTGGCCCGTCTGAATTAGTCTACTGTACAAATCACGCGTTAGTATTGACAGAATAGTTCTGCAGCACTCGGGTTGTTTGCACCGTACCAGTCAGCATTCAGTTAGCGCCACGTTTACATAGTGTCCGTATGTGGACTTGGCATTTAGCATGACATGTCGTATGTTTGGACTTGGGGGGGTGGGGGTGGGGGGGGAATGGAAATGTGGCCAGAAAAGCAAATTAATCTGAGGCAGCACAATGAGAACAAACTCTAGCTGATGCGCCGTATTGCTTGGATCACCATAATAACACCTCATATGGTGTTTGCACCCCAAAAAATCGATCTAGCAGAATCTCTTATTGGGGGGTGGGGGGAATGGAAATGTGGCCAGAAAAGCAAATTAATCTGAGGCAGCACAATGAGAACAAACTCTAGCTGATGCGCCGTATTGCTTGGATCACCATAATAACACCTCATATGGTGTTTGCACCCCAAAAAATCGATCTAGCAGAATCTCTTATTTGGGGGGGGGGGGGAATGGAAATGTGGCGAAAAGCAAATTAATCTGAGGCAGCACAATGAGAACAAACTCTAGCTGATGCGCCGTATTGCTTGGATCACCATAATAACACCTCATATGGTGTTTGCACCCCAAAAAATCGATCTAGCAGAATCTCTTATTGGTCTTAGCGTCCATAGCATGATTTTGTTGGCCGATCCAAATAGTGGGTCACAACCTTCAAGTTTAGAGACTGGAGGCACTTGTACGAAGCGTGCTGCAAACCCAATCGCTTGTGCAAGTTTCAGCATGTTCGTCCTTTCTCTTGCCCTCTCTTTCGAAACTGTACCAACGCCACAGCCGATCCCCGCCCGCTGCATGCCGGCTGCCCAGCTGTCTGTTCCGGCCACCCACCGCTCGGGGCTATAAAAGGCCGGCCCCTCCCCTACACTTCTCCATTCCACTCACCGGCGCCTCCCCCTCCACTACTCCCATCCCCTCAATGGTGCATCATTAGCGAGATAAAGCCAACATTAAGCAAGCTTCCCTTCCCACTCATCAAGGAGGAGGGGGAGGTGTACGGCCTGGATGTCTACCGGGACGCTGTTGATAATGCCTTGGGCGTTAGTCGGAGGATGGATGCCGAGAGGGACTGAAGGATTTGGGACCGTGCGCCCGCCCTGTCACGGACACCGACCATGGCGAATGGTTGGCGTGCAATGAGGCGAAACTGGCCCATTTATTCACTATTGCAACCCAAAATGTCTTCGTGCGCACATCGTCGGCGTGGGGTGAGGCCATCCTCGCTCGTTTCCACGATATTGAGGTGTTCAATGCCACATTCCGCGTCGGCACGTCCCAGGTCCGGAAGTCTCATTGTCGTCGCTGCCATCCTCGCTAGTTTAGTTCTAGGTTTATTAGTTTAATACTAGTAGCTTTATGAATCTAATTCACGTTGTGACTAATTCTCCGCCCCTACCTATGGATGAAATCGGCTATATGTTAAATTTCTGCTTGCTCTATGTGCGTGGGTGGAGAATGGGGGAAGAAATAGTTATAGTCTATGACAAATGGGTCCCACCCACATGGAAATTTTGGAGGCTCTGTTTTAGCTGATTCTGAATTTGCACCTTGACTTGGCAGCATCCAAACTTGCGATGAAAAGTCCTCCATACATGTTCTGGAGGCCGCCAATATGACGATTATGCTAGAGTTACTCCTAATTTTCAAACTTGGATCCAATATGCAAGTCACAAGATGTAGCATGTGCGAGTTATTGGACCAATCACAACGTCGATGATGGGAACATCTTACTGATTATTTGTTCTATTTGGTGAGCATATAGTATATTTATAAAGCAGGTACATGTATGCACAGCGACCCAACTATATAAGTACTCTTTGTTGCATTGCACCTAATTAAGCTGCTAGCTAAAAAAGGCTATCTAGGTTTAGCTAAAGGTCGATCTAATCCCCATACTTGTTTACACTATCGTTTTCTCTGATGTCACTCCACAAAGGCCACGCCATGATTTTTGTTTTCTAAACAGGTAGTTATCCACACATGGATGTTGACAAAGTACCAAAAAATTAAGCTCCATTCATACGTTTCCATCATCTACCTAGATTGGTGCACGCATGAGCTTGTTTCCTGCAATGTAGCGGCAGTTTGCGGTGATGACCTAATTTAAATGGATACAGATGCACTACATGGATAATGCGGAAGTGAGAACTCAGATATATCTATTTCAGCAACAACTAATATGAGAGAAAGTGAGATATTTTAATGGGTCAAATGATTAGCCTATCTCCAAATCAGAAGAGCAAGGAACACAAGATGGCCGGAGATGCGGTGTTAAACAAAGCAAGGGCATGCGTACCACGAAATTGGGAGCCTTCTGCGGATTATAGTTTAGCATAAACAAAATTATTGGGACGGGAGACTTCTGAAATAATTTAGTGATGACAATTAATCATTTTGATAGAGATCACAAGATGCATGCATACGGAAATACTACTGTATTGGAGTACTTTATACGAGACAAATGGAATCTTCAGAAGTGAAGCTTGCTGACCGTATCAGTTGCACTTTTTCTACAAGATGTGAGAATAATAGAAATGAAAGTGACACCTCAACGAATGGACCAGACTAATACGAGTCTACAACGGTAGTGACAACCATAGAGCACATGATTATCATCAAAGACTCCGTGCTTGACATATGGTTGAATGGCTAGGGAGGGTGGTTGTACCCTCAACGCACGAGGTATCAAACTACGTGTCTCATGAAGGAAAATATGCATTCCGTATTAGGTGATATTTTCATTAACCATCCGTCTGTGGTGACTACATCAATCTCATGACCCGCCGGCTCAATCTCTTCGAGGTGCTCATAGGTGTACGTGTATTCATTCATAAGTATAAGTGTAGTGTGTGTATGTTAGTGTCCGCTGCTGTACCGTGTTTCTAAATAAGTGCTTGCATGTAGGATACGAATTCCATGCAAATAAACTGTATTCTAACCGTTTCCGGTGAAGCATGATCAACCTTGGAACTTCATCCCTAATGAAAGTTTGAAACAAGTTAGCAAATTTAAAATAGAGATATTGCTTAGATAGCAGCCACCGGTGGAAATTCGAGGGAAAGTATGCTTAATCACACCGGGTCATGTTGGTCATGAGTTAATTGGTCAGATAGAATATATTTGACCGGGTTGAATGGAAACTGACATATAAGTGGGTAAAAAATATTAGAAATAATATAAATGTGACTTGTGCCCCTTTCCCAATGCAAAATGTGGATTCTCCCCACGTGTGTGCGACTTTTTCTCTTGCTAAAAGGCCAAAAGTTGTATATCAATCAGCACAAACGCTTACAGAAATTTTAAAAAATACGAATCAAGATAGCAGATTTAAAAAAAGAGGTCCTTCTAGCAGCCACCCTTGGAAATTCCAAGGAAAGTATGGTTTACCACACACACTTTTTCTTGAGTCAATTGGTCAAATAAGAATGTATTTGACCGGGTTGAAGCTGTCATATAAGTAGGTAACAAACATTAGAATGGATATATGATGTTTGTGCCTCCTTGTATGTAAGTTGTTCCGGGAGGTGATTTAGGAATTGCACGATCCTATTCTCCAGTTCAAATTAAAGCATGAACAAAATCATTGATCTTGCTAATGATAAAGTTCAGGAAAATGTACTCATTAAAAGAACATTTGTAGTTGCTTTAGATGAAAGGTGCCTGAAGCTTCTTGCTTTAAATCAATAACGTTGGAGAAGTGGATAGACCAACATAGCATAGTCTTATAGAACAAACCAAAACTACAAAGATACGCAAGTACCAAATACTAAAACAAGGCCTCGACATCGAGCACAAAACATAGGAATGGGTTCTAGATAAATGTTGCTAGTGATGATCATGAGATCTGACTCTCTGTTGACTCAGTGCACACTCCCATGGCCTTCATCTTCCCTAGGGATTCCCACAACTAAAGAAAATAGAGATTTTAATATAGTCAGTTGGATGATTTGGGATGCCCCTTCGATAACAAATTTGCTGCGGAAATTACACAACTTCAAGGCTAGCATCGTAAACGCCCTTCAAGCTACGCGTTCGAGATGACCTCTAAGATTCATAAGAATACCAATCACCTCATTCGAAGAGGTTGGGTCCCAAGTGCAACCAAAGCATTCACAAATACATCTCCAAATGATCCGGTCCGTGCATAGTTGAAAATAATATGATTGGTGTTCTCATGTTCCAAGCGTAAAACACAAGTGCCACCACCCAGGCCATGATGTTTCAGTGGGTTGATGGCCAAGGCTGGGACATTCCCGCACCATTTTGCACAAGAAGACACACACTTTCAGTGGCACCATTGTAGACCAAAGGCACTTAGCATGGCAGATCGAACCAAACACTTATACAAAGATCTAACAGTGTAGTGACCTTACGCTTCCAACTCCCATGAGGCTGTATCAGTGTTGTCATTGAGGGTAACTCAAACCAACTCCCCACGGAGCGAATCCCAATTTCCTAGCACTAGGTTAATTGAGGTTGCACTTAAAGTTGATGTTGACTCAGTTGTCTTGCAAAAGCTTGGTAACACTAATTATAGGCTCAAAGGCTAGGACAAAGAGGTGAGGGTATTTCTCATGAAGGTGCGTTGTACCAAGCCATTTGGTGAACTAGAAAAAAGTGTCCCATCCGTTGCCCACCGCAAATTTAGTATCTAAACTAAAAATCTTCTTGACTCTTCGGCTCCCGTTCCAAGTATGAGATCCTCTAGGGTTATCCAAGAAAGAATTAGGAAACTATTTGGCTTTTAAGATCGTCACCCACAACCCTGTGAGATTATGAGAAAGCTTCCAACACCATTTCATGAGAAGTAATATATTCATCTTCTTCCAAGTGAACAGTCCAAGTCCTCCCAGAGCCTTAAGGTATCTCCAACGCGGGCGCGAGTGCCCGACGCTAGGATTGTTTCCCTTGCCGTTATGTTCAATTCTTGGTCGATCCAAGGATTATCTTTGGCACCGGTGCCAACTGATGCGCCGGGCGCTACAAGGAATTTTTCACGTATTAGGAGAGGAAAAATCGGCCCAGACGTCTATTGGATCGCTGCTACCGTTGGAGACACGGATTTTTGCACAGGCGCTAGGAATTTAAATTATTTACTTTAGCTAGTTAAGCGCCTAAGCAAGCGCCTTACATTGGAGATGCCCTTAGGGTGCAAAGGTCTATCCATCCAACCATATGGTATTTCCTTTTCATGGCATCCCGTCCCCAAAAGAATCTGGCTCTGACTTTGCCAAATTGTTGTTATGTTCCATTGAAACAGAAAACATTTGTAATTATGTTACCACATTTATAAGTCTACATGAATTTCTTCGAACAACCCTTGATGAAGGGTGAAAAACCATCCACCAAAAAGGGTTTACATGTCCTCAGATTGGCTAAAAATGTTCCCAAAATGCTTTCTAAATGTTCGTGTGAAACAAACTCTCGGCTACTCTAAACTAGCTATACAAAATTGGAGATTTTCGCCGGAGAACCGGCCGGAGAACGAGCATCCATCACATGGATCCGTTCATGAGGCCACGCACAACGATCAAACCCAAGACGAGCAGGTGGTCCACCTCCGGCCCCACCGTCAACGTCAGCACGTCCTCTCCGAGCACCACACCCGCCGCCGTCTGCTTCCGTGCCACCTCCGCCACGACCGTGCAATCCACGTCGCGGATTCTGTACTCCGGCTTGCGCGAGCATCCGTCCATCGTGTACCACGTCCCCGCGCCGCCGTGCATCGCCACTGCGGCCCCGCCCTTCTCTGCCCGGCGCACGCTGAACCAAGGAGTCGCCTCCTCGTCCTGGCCGCCGTCTTGGGCGCAGCGGGAGACCTCCCACCTCCTGAACATGCCGAAGCCCTTACGCCTGATCCTGATGAGGGCGTTGCCGGCGCGGTCCATGAAGAGGACCTCGCGGCCGCCCCTGCAGCCGTAGTTGTCGACGCGGAAGGCGACGGCGCCGTCGGGGCCGTACACCGCGCAGCCGTTGCCGTTGAAGACCAGCGACTTCATCCACACCGTGTACGCCTGCGGGTCTCCGGAGGAAGAAGTGGAGCAAGGAGACGAAGAAAGGGGCTGGATCTTGGCCATTGACGAGAGTCGAAGAAGAAGATTGCTCTTCTCGGCTCGGCTGCTGCTGTTGCGATGATTGGGATGGTGGGTGCACTGGTTGGTTTCATCTATTTATAGATTCTTGAACTGCCTTTTTTTTCTGGATGCTTGAACTAGTTTGTTAATGGCAGTTGAGTGTGTGCCCTTACCAACCGGGACAATAGGCTCTTTTTCTACTAGTAGATGTACATATCGCATCATGGATCGCTCTGTAGGAAGTCGGAGGAGAAGGATCGGCCGGGCAAGTACTGTTGGGATCTGATCCCCGATTAGCCCGACTTAAACAATTCTGGCCCCAAACTCAAACCCGCAGCATCGATCATGTACGCCTTTCCACCGGCGACGACCCTGACAACGACTCCACTTCCATTTCCTTCTCATAATCTTGTGCCCCTTTGATACACTGAACCATGGCTCCTCTTGAAAGCTTGCGGTGTCGTCATGGTAGCCTGCCATGTCTCGAAGAAACCAAAATTCTGCAGTAAAATCGACCAAAGATGAAACCTTGGTAGGAGAATTATGGAAGCACCTCTTCTTCCATATCTTTATGATAGTTAATTCATTAGGGACGACATGGCATATATACACGTCTCGCTAGATGCTAGCAACGTGCTCCTTAACTATCATACGTCCAAATGTGCGTCAACGTTTAGTTCTTTAGGGACATCATATATACAAGTTTTAATTCGACTAAACAATGCTTAAGTACATGGCTAACCTGCAGGGATCAGAATCAGATACTCTACGAGCTCCGTCCCTCCCTTTGTTTGTCTTTTTGTAAAGTGATGATGCCACACAAGTACACGTGTATCTTGCCGATCAAGCATCTATAAGTATATGGTACTCTTCCATCTGCACGTTCTTGTTGAGGTGAGAATCTGTTCAAACGTGAGCAGTGCTGCGTTCGGTGCGCTACAGTTGAGACTTCTCAAAGATAGGAAAGTGCGTCGAATAAACGGTGTGTGTGTGTGACTGCTGACTTGCTCCGCGTCTTGCTCCATAGATCAGCTCCTCGCCACTTCACTATATTCTTTTTACCAACCTAAGTCCAAAAGAATAATAGATTAAACAAGTCCTCCTTCTTTACAGAGGAAGTACATGTGAGTTAGGAGTATATATAGAAGCTTGACGCCCCCTTTCTTTTGGAGAATATAAACAGCTTTACACAGTACGTACTACTGTATCAAAATTGAAGTTTTAATCTTTTTCATGCTTTTACCGCCAAAAAAATTCATTTTCATGCTTGCCTGAAACCGGGGCAACTAACATTCTTATTGACAAAATTGATTCAAGAGCCAACACGCCACCCTCATGGTTAAGCATAATTTCATGCAAATTATTTCTACTGAGTGCCAGCTGAAGACCACAGTGTTTAAATCTGCTAGCTTGTTTCAAACGAATTTTGTGTTTGAGCGTGTTTCACCCTAAAATGTCAACCCAAATTTTTCTGCACGAAATTTGTACTCTGCAGGCAAGCAACTGAAGTGTCCGAAGCACAATACTTTTTGATGATAAACGTGCGCTCTCCATGTAAGTCACTACTGTCGTAGACTTGTGCTAGCACTATTCTGATCCAATCGCTGAGGTGTCATTTTATTATTATTATTTCCATATCTTGCAAGGAAGCGCATCGATTCGGTCAGCAAGCTCACCTTCTAAAGATTCCCTCTCTCTCTGTCTCGTGTAAAATAGTGTATCACATACGTATGCACGGTTCTTGTATGCTATCTCCAAATGATTAACAAATGATCTTCAGAAGTCTTCAGTCCGAATGATATAGTTTATGCTCCATTATTATAGCAGAGTTCTGATCTGCACAAGTCTCCCGATTTCATGGGCATGCCCTTGCTTTGATTAACACTGCATCTCCGGCCATCCTTTTTCGTTGTTCTTTTGAGTTGGGCTAATCAACCAATAAATATATTCGGTACCATGCATGCGTGGCATCCATATCCCTTTTATTAGGTCATCATCGCAAACTGCCGTTAGCATGCAGGAAATGAACTCATGCGCACTAATCCAATTAGATCATGGGAAACTATGAATGGAGCTTATTTTTCTGTTACTCTGTCAATTGCCATGTGTGGATAACTGTTGTTGTATAACAATTCGTTCATGATGTGGGTCACGGCTCTAGCTGCGTGGAGTGACCTCAGAGAAAACGAAAGGGAACAAACAGAAGAACAGGGATTAGATCGATCTTTAGCTAAGCCTAGCTAGCTTTTTTTAGCTAGCAGCTTAATTAGGTGCGATGCAACAGGGAGTACCTATCATCGTTTCATTGTGCGTACGTACATGTCAGACCCGCTTTACAGATTAGATGCTCACCAAATAGAAGAATCCGTAGGACACTTCCATCATCGACGTTGAGGTCCGAGTATAATAGCACATGCTACACATTGTGGCTTGGATATTGGATCCAATTTCAGCTTCATGTGGTGGTAAGGAGGAAAGCGAGACGGTTCATGTGTTGTAGTACGTTGCATGTATCAATCACACCAGTCCTCCCTTTTCACATGCATTTGCAAATTAAATGTGATGGTGCTTGGACTGAGTGGATTATTTTGTGTGTTTCTTGGGCAGCACAGACAAGTTACACCTAGGCCTGCTTGGATTGCTTGTTATTTATGGAACCTGGCACTACTGTTTGCCGGTTTTTCCCTCCGAACAGATGCATGTGGTAAGTAGTACAGTAAGAGTAGTAACATTTCTATTCCTATAAACTTTGGAAGCTATATGTTTGTTTCTCTGAAAAGGTGGGTTGGCCCTTAGGGCAAACAGTAGTGCCAGG
This sequence comes from Aegilops longissima, assembly GCA_021605205.1. Classification (NCBI taxonomy): domain Eukaryota; kingdom Viridiplantae; phylum Streptophyta; class Magnoliopsida; order Poales; family Poaceae; genus Aegilops; species Aegilops longissima. Next base: position 709,878,147 of record CM038678.1, on the reverse strand, counting down.
TTCCATTGTGGAACAGTCGTTTGCTGGTGACCTTTGTTCACTATAGTACGAGTGACGGGCGCATCACATCCATGCTCATGTCAATGAGTCAGTTAGAAAACTGCTCCAAATGAATTAGTGATTTCCACTTTATTTCCCTTGGAGCGCAAGAGGAAACAAGATTGAATGAATTAAAACACACCAAATGTTTCATTTTTCATCAGTGGCCAGCCACACTTTGAACTATTCTGCCACTTGTATATGCATTCTTCTTCCACATGCACCTGGGTTATAATGTCTGCCGTGCAAACGCAATATATCGTCCATTGTTCAAGATATCTTCCAATATTTCGATAAATCGGCCGATTTATTGCTTATCATTGTCTGGCCGATAAGATAAATCGGCCGATTAATCAACCGATATGGCGATAAATCGGCCAATATGGCGATAAACTTGCCGATTTACCCCTTATCATGGGTCGACCGATAAGTTCCCGATAAGCGATATCCCCAACATTAATATCGTCACATGCATTGGACCATCTATTTACCAGGTACTTGAAAAAACTTATTTTTATCAATTACTTTCGTCAATGGCCATTAGATACTCATCTGGCGGCTGAAAATAGAACGAGCATTGTTCATCTTCAACCTCCACCTTCCTCACGCCATCGCCGGACAACCTAGGCCTAACCGCCTGCCTCCCCCCCCCCACTCCCCACATCTCGTGCGCTTGGGAAGAAAAAAATATCCGAGGCAACAAAAATTCCAGGTACCCGAGAAATAGCAAAACCATACACAGAAATATTAGGCAGTATTTCTGAAAGTTTCACTAACCTCTATCGCTATGCCGTATTGCCATGTCATCTACTCCCTCCGTTCCCAAATATTTGTCTTTCTAGCCGTCTCAAATGGACTACAACATACGGATGTATGTAGACATGTTTTAGAGTGTAGATTCACTCATTTTGCTCCGTATGTAGTCACTTGTTGAAATCTCTAGAAAGACAATTATTTAGGAACGGAGGGAGTAAAAAGTTTTAGCCCAAACAAACAACACACTATTTAAACGTGGCGGCAACTGAATGCTGACTAGTGCAGTACTAGATGGAGCATAAATAACTTCGGTGTAGCACTATTCTATGCTAACGAGTGACGCGTACAGCGCCATAAACTAATGATTCAGACACCCTCCTATAGTTAACAAAGTATAAGCACCTATAAATAGGCCAAACCAGCCACTGACGCCCACCATCCCAATCATCTCAGCTCATCTCATCGCAACGTTAAAGCAGACCAATCTCTCTCATCCATGGCCAAGATCCAGCCCCTCGCTGCCGCGGCCTCACCGTCGTCCTCCGATGATCAACGGAGCCAGCAGTCGTACACAGTGTGGATGAAGTCGCTGGTCTTCAACGGCAGCGGCTGCACGGTGTACGGCCCCGACGGCGCTGTCGCCTTCCGCGTCGACAACTACGGCTGCAGGGGCGGCCGCGAGGTCTTCTTCATGGACCGCGCCGGGAACGCCCTCATCAGGATCAGACGCAAGGGCTTCGGCATGTTCAGGAGGTGGGAGGTCTGCCGGTGCGCCCACAACGGCGGCCAGGAGGAGGAGGCGACGCCGTGGTTCAGCGTGCGGCGGGCCGAGAAGGGCGGAGCCGCCGTGGCCATGCACGGTGGCGCGGGGACGTGCTACACGGTCGACGGGTGCTCTGCCCGCAAGTCGGAGTACAGAGTACGCGGCGTGGATGGCGCGGTGGTGGCGGAGGTCGCACGGAAGCAGACGGCGGCGGGGGTGGTGCTGGGGGAGGACGTGGTGACGCTGACGGTGGCGCCGGAGGTGGATCACCTGCTCTTCCTGGGTTTGGTCGTCGTGCGTGGCCTCATCAACCGCTCCTTGTGATGGATGCCTGAAATGGCAATCCTCTTCTTCTAGTACATGATGAGAGTACCTGTAGGCGGTTCATGTGACAGCTTTTTTTAGACAAACAATTTAGGACGTTTTTGACCGAGCTGAAGACATTGTGACTCTTTTTGTTGCATGTTTTTACCCTTTCTCAAAGGGTTTTCAATACCAAAATCTTAACACAATGAATTTATACAAGGTTATTCGCTGATTGTATAAATATTTCTGTGTGTTTCTTTGTAATTTATACTGCAGCGATAATTTGATTTTTGAAAATGAGGTTGACCGGCCTCTGCATCATTGTGATGGTATCTTCGTATATACTTCATAATTTATGTCAGAAAAGATCCAAAAAGATTTTATAAGAAAAAGGTCAGCAATTCAAGAAGTGATGAACATAGCCAAACTGACAAAATTAGACAAAGTGGCCATAGGAAGTTTAATTTAGACGTAATGAAATTAGTCATATATAGAAAAGCATTGGACTTATTTAATACACTTCTTCTTCGGTACAACCCCTCAGACACATCAACGGATTAGATCTGTTCATATAAAGGGTAGGATGGTCCTTTTACGACTGGACCGTACAACAGGGAGCAGTAAACTGGGCCGGCCCAGCAGCCAACGATGTGCGTGGTGGACTTGCAGTGAAACTGCTGTGTAGTGGACTAAATCCTAAAACAATTGCTACCAGCAGGAATTGAACACAACACTTCCCACAACAACACAATCGAGCACAACCACTACAATGAGCCAGCCATCTTGACTAATTGGCAGCGCGGCACTTTAAGAACTGTGAGCAGCGACATATTTGACCATTTTTTCCGAATATTAGAACGTGACTTTTTTAAAACGCGGACATTTTTCCAAATTGTAAACAAAAGTTTTTAAATTGAAACAAAATTTTCGAAAAGTGGAACACATTTATAAACTCCGAACCAATGTAAAATAATGAGACTTTTTTAAAAATTCTGACATTTTTTAAAACACAAACTATTTTGAATCTTTAAACTTGTTTGAAAATGCGACTATTTTTTTGGTATTTTCGAACTTTTTCTAAAATATGAATAAATAAATATGTTGAACATTTCTTGAAGTTTGCGATTTTAAAAAACAAAAAGATTCATGAACTTTTTTAAACATTCCCGAAACAGGTAAAAATCGGCTTGAAACCATCTAAAAGGTTCTAAAAACCAGCATCTGAAGAGGCAACGAATAGATTAAAATGAGCTGCCTCATGTTCACTCGTATCAATTACGTGTGTGAGAAACAACGTCTGTTTGACATAATAAGCGTCAAACAGAGTTCCCCCCAACAGGCGCCCGGTGGGATCGTTGTCGTCCCCTAGTTAAGCCAACGGCTAAGCATATTTTTTTATTTTTTTGTTAATTCTTTTTGAAATTTGTTCAAAAAGTTGGAAAATTATTTGGAATACCCTAAAATGTTCATGTTTTTAAATATTTTTTAGAATTTTAAAATAATCTGTAATCTCAGAAAATGTTTGTGTTTTGAATATTTTGTTCGCAAATAGAATAAATGCTTGTGTTTCAGAAAAACGACAATTTTATAGAAAAGTACGTTGTTTCCTATTTTTGTTCAAAATTATCATCAATTTTTGGGAACTTGTTATCAATTGTGGAAAAGGTGTTCAAACTTGTAAAATTTTCATACACAAACTGAAATTTCAAAATTGTTTGCAAATTGCAAGAGATGGTTAGTTCACAACAAAATGTCCATGTTGGTTGATAATGGCAGAAGTTACAAATAACATAGGCTTTCAAATTGGGAAAACTACATGCTCACGGGACTCATCTGGCCTAGTTTAGCACACTCCTCTCAACTAGGGATTTTTTGGACTATGGATAATTGACCCCAACTTTTTTTAGCAGCCTGGTACGGACACATGAGGCATCCATGCCAGATTTGAACCACTTCCGACATCGTTTGCATGTTGCGACACGTCTGACCATTTATCGGTCATTTTTCACCAAGAAAACTCCAGAAAATATTTTTTTTAACTCAAACAACTTGGCATGGTGCCTAGAATTGGCCATATAAGCTCATGTAAATTTGGGTCATGTGATGGACTCCGAAAAAATGGTCTCAAACGGACCCTTCTCGCCTACCCGAACACTCTCCATTGAATATGGTCTATTTTTTGACATGCATGAAATGATCTAACTTTTGTCAGCAGGTTGGCATGCCCATGGTAGGCATCTGTGTCATGTTTGAATGAATCCCTGCACAGTATGCAAGTTTCATCACGTCCGGCCATTTATTGACCATTTTTTCACCGAGAAAACTCCAAAAAAATACAAAATTTGTCGAAAACTCAAACAACTTGGCATGACGCTTTGAATCGATCATACAAGGCCATGAAAAAAGGGACTCTCAAATGGGCCGTTTTCGCCTACTCGAACTCCCTCTGTTTAACATGGTTATTTTTGGACATGCATGAATAGACCCCAACTTTTGCAAGCAGGTGGGCATGCCTATGGTAGGCATCTATGCCATGTTTGAACGAATTCCGACACCGTGCGAAAGTTGCATCATGTCCAGCCATTTTTCATCGGGAAAACTTTAGAAAATGCAAGAATTGTCGAAAACTGAAACAACTTCACATGGTGCCTTGAGTTGGCCATACAAGACCAAGAAAAATTTGGAGCCATTTTAGGGATGTCGAGAAACAAAGTGCTCCCGAACGGACCATTCTCGCCTACCCAAACACCCTCGGTTGAACATGGTATATTTTTTGACATGTATGAAAGGAACCAACTTTTGAAAGAAGGTGGGCACACCCTCTGCTGAAGTTGGGGCCAATTCAAGGATGTCGAGAAACAATGAGCTCTCAAACAGAGCCTTCTGCCTTACCCGCACACCCTATGTTGAACATGGTTTAGTTTGGAAATTCTTGAAATGACCCCAACTTCTAGAAATAGGTAGGCATGTCCATGGTAGGCATCCATGCCAGGTTTGCACAATTTCCGACACAATATGCAAGCTACAACACGTCTGACCATTTATCAGTCTTTTTTGACCAAGAAAACTCTAGTAATGCAAAAAAATTGAAAAATTAAAACAACTTGCCACGATGCCTTGAATTGGTCATACAAGCCAATAAAAAATTTAGGTTCATTTGACGGATGTTGAGAAACAATGTGCTATCAAACGGAGCCTTCTGGCCTACCCGGACAACCTACGTTGCATATGTTGTTTTTGGGACATTCTTGAAATAACCGCAACTTTTGCTACCAGGTGGGCCTGCCTATAGTAAGCCTCTATGCTAAGTTTGGAAAATATATTTAAAATCATGATTTAGGTAGGAACTTAAAACTATTTTTTAAGTTTTTAACATAACTAATAAATAATAAGGGACAAAATTGAAAATTGTAAAGGCTTTCTAAGAAATATTTAATAAATATTTGAAGGAAAAATAATTTAAAATCATAATTTAATCACCTGGTCTGATCTCGTCAACAACTTCACTATGTCAGTTCACAGCACCCTCGATCAGCAGTGGCTACGAGCTTGTATAATAAAGAACGTAAGGAAGCAAGCACATGGATACCAGACTTGAAGCTAGTATTATGGTGAATACAGAATACATGTGATATGAGAATATGAAGCCTATGATTTGGAGATGGGAATGAAGTAAATATTTAGGTCGTTGGGAACATGTTATACGGACCAATGAAGCATGTTAATTTTGAGTTGATGTGGAGGCAAAATTTGAGCATAGTTTTGGTGCACTGCAAATAAATAGAGACGAATTTTTTTTGGTGTCTTTTTAGTTGCACAGGAAGCAAATTTTGGTAACATTGGATACAAATTTCGCTAGATTGACTATCTTCCTTTAAAATCTAGAATTAGTTTTCTAAGATTTATTTTGCTTCCTTCAATCAGTGATTTGTTTCCCAACACATGTGATCTATGGGCAGTTATTAGTTTCCACCAATCACTTGTGTCAGTTTATACAAATCGAATGACTACGAAGTGATCTGATCTGATCCCTAGCGTTTCTCTTTTTTTTAGCGTCACATCTGCCGGGTAAACAAGAAGAATCAAATGTTATAGGTAGCATAGCAGCCCGAGGTGTCCCAGTTGGTTCTGCCAGAGGATTGATACTGAGATGTAACGAGTTTGAAGCTCACTACCAGCATCTATTTTTGAATGTTAAGGAAAATATTAATGGGCCGAGCCCAGGATGCGTGGGGGCGTCTGTTAGCAGAGTTTGGCTCTCCAAATGAAAAAAAATACGGCATATACGTCTCAGTGGACAACCTATCGTAACTACAAAAATGGATACAATATGCGAAATGTCTGTATTACCCTTTATACGTTTTAGAGGGGGTTGTACCGAAGCGCTACTGTAGTATTTTCCTAGTGCCCCCTCACTGATCCAGAAGTTCATTGTTTTTTCTAAGCCAAAAGTGCATGCTTGCATAAGCAAACAATACTATAAGAAAGTCCAATACTCCATATGGAAAAAAAAACTTGATGGCCCCATACAAAATAATTTGAAAGACTCAAGGTGTTTCTAGAGTAGTACTACAAATTTTTCCAAGCTTTGGCACACACAGTCATTGGTAAGCACAACAAGCATCTGTCCCGAAAAAATTGGCTTGCGGGGAGAAACATCACAACTTCAACGCCAAGAAGAAAATGAGCACATCCATATCAGCCAACTAAAACAACATTTGTATGATTGTATCAACCTATTAAACTTGTATTCTAAAAAACAACCTATTAAACTTGTCAATTGATAAAAGAAACCAGGGTACTATAGGCAAGCACCCCTCGTTGTACAACGAGCAGCACACCAGTACGTAGACACGATGGCCGAGATAGATGGAAATGTTGAAATATCCTCCTCATGCCGGCTATGAGAAGATGACATATTGGCATTTTGAACTTTGTACACGAGAAAAGGGAAAGTGTACGTTTAGCATCTGATCCTGCGGCCACCAAGTGATACAAATTCAGGTTAGCCTTTACTGGAGCAAAAAGTAAAATAAAAAGAGAAAGTTTGGAGAAGAAACTTGCCATGAAAGTAATCACAACTAATCATTTCGGCAGAGAGCACACGAACCATGTGTATGTGATAACGTATTTATACTCACTTCGTCCCAAAATGGTTGTCGCATAAATGAATAAAAATATATATATCTTAAATTAAAAATATGTCTAAATATATTCATTTTCGCAACAAGTGATTATGGACAGAGAGAGAGAGAGAGGGGTTGCTGACCGAATCTTTGCTCTTTTTCTGCAAAAGATATGAAAATAATAAACAGATCAGAACAGTACTATAATATAATTATATTAAGTCTACAAAGGTGGTGACACTCACGGAGCGCACATTTATCATCGACAGTAGAAAAGTTGCTTTGCCCGGAAAGTACTATTTCCCATTCAAATTTGACGATAATAATTCAGAATGAACATGAGCAGCTTTTAAAGTGAATTTCCAATCAAACAAACTAACAAGGTACTCGCAGACAGTCAGATCATAGGCAAGGAAATCGAAAATCCCAAGGAATGTATCTTCAGTCATCGATCGGTCAAATAGAAGTGCTAGGAGAAATTGGTCGCACGTGCATACCTGTGGTCGGTGCCCTTTTTCAAAAGCGAAATATGCGAAGTCGCCCATTCGTACGTGCTGCGGCTTCCAGCAATTCTGATGCGCTGCGCAAAAGACATTATTCCGGAGAATAAGAAGCGTAAAGCTACCATACAAATATATGATACAGAGCTTATGAACTTGAGTTGCAAAAAGAATATAGTGAGGTGTCGAGCATGCAACTAGCTAGCGGAGCTAGAAAGTGACGCAGAGCAAATCAACAATCATATATACCACTGCTTTGAGAAAGCTTTTGAACCTTAGAGCATCTCCGGCCGGGCCCCAGAAAGGCCTCTCCAGGTGATTTTTCCGACACCGAAAAAAAGCCCAGTCGCGTCTCAGGAGCCCGATTTTTGCTGGCCTACGCCGAAATCAACGCCGGCGGACCCAGGCCGAACCCAGCGCTCTGGGGGGCGCCCGGGGCGCCGGGGCGAGCGGTTTTGGCGCGAAAGAGCCGCGGGCCAGCCGCGTCAGCGACACCGCGCCTCGTCTTCCCCCAACGCTTCAGTTTCCCGCAGGGAATCAATGGCAAGGTTGCCGCCGGTCAGCCTTGCCATTGATTAATCACGGGCGGCGCGTCACGGGGCCTCCCCTTCCTCGCACGCGTACACACGGGCCAGCCGCGTCAGCGACAACGCGCCTCCCCTTCCTCGCACGCATACACACGGGCGCGGCGCGGCTATATAAGCCGGTGGCCTCGCTCGCCTCTGGCCACACCAGTCCCGCCCTAGCCGCCGAGCTCTACCTCTCCTGAGCGCCGGCGACGAGCCCTCCCTCTCCCTCTCCCGTGAGCGGCCGCCGAGCCCTCACTCTCCCTCCCCCTTTCCTGATGGCGGAGCGTTTCCCCGGAGACGAGGCGGCGGCCAACGGCTTCGGCCGCCACACGCTCTGCGAACAGGAGTCGTGGCTCCTGTTCCAGGCGAACATCCCGGCGCCGCCGGACATGCGAGCCGGGCCGACGGGGTGGATGCTCAGCAACGGGGGAGTGCCCATTCCCCCGTTGCCCGAAGCCGTGGCGCGCCCCTCCTACTTCGCCGACGAGGTAGAGATCATGCGCGCCTCCCTCCCCGACGCCCAGCTCGGCCTCCCCCAGTACGCCGCCGACAACCACGCGGCTTGAGCGGCGTACTTCCAGCGCCGTCAGCAGCAGAGGCTGGCGTTGACGAACGGCGCGCCGGTGGTGGGCAGCCTGAAGAAAGCGAGGGGCACCACCTGTGGTGGGGCGTCCCCGGCCGCATGCTCGAGCGCGTGCTGACGCACCTCGAGGGCGGCAACAACCCGCCGTTGGCATACCCCCCGGCGAGGGCGGCCACCCCAGCGCACCGCCGACGCGACGGGAAATGCATGCCAAGGAGGTTCGGCTCCTCCTCTTCTTCCTCCTCGCGCTCTTCCTCCCACTCCTCCGGCTCTCCGGCGCTGCTCGGCGTCAAGGCCGAGCCCGCGGCGGAGACGCCGCTCGGCCGGCGCACTCGGAGCACCGGCATCGTCATCAACGAGGGCGGCCAACGCGCCTCCTCGTCGGCTCCTCCTCCGCGCTTCGCCAAGCCAAAGACGGAGTCGGGACTCGCGCCGGTGAAGACGGAGCCGGGTCTCCCCGCCGTGAGGACGGAGCACGGCGACGTGGAGCTCGACGACGACGCGGCCCTGGAATGGGCACGCCAGGACTCCCTGAAGATGGCCAGGGAGCGCCAGTGCGCCGCCTTGCGGCGCTTCGCGCAGCGCCGCCGGGGCCGCGGCGAAGGAGTCGTCGTCGTCATCGACGACAGTGACGACGACGACGCGCCGTCGCCGCCACCAGTCCGCCATGGCGAGGCCGGGAAGGGGTCCAGCAGGGACGCCCGCGTCAAGGAGGAGAAGGCCGACGATGACGACGGCGGTGAGGATGGCGGCGACGACGGCGACTACTCGGCGTTCTGCCGGTTTCTTTTTAGATTAGTTTATGTATTTGCTATGTAATGAAAATCCGTGAACATGTCTAATATATGCCTAAGTTTGCCGAAATTTAGTTGTGTTTAGCCGAACTTCGCCGAACTTTGCTATATATTTTTTTTAACACGCCTGGGGGCGGCCCTGGGGCCGGAGGCTTGGGACCAACTCGCCCCCAAGCCGATTTTTTGCGCCGGCTCACCCCCAGGCGGCGATTTTAGGCGCCCATTGGGGGCCAACGGCTGGAGATGCTCTTAGCGCGTCGAATGTAAGAGCATCTCCAGCCGTTGTGCCCTCCGCCTCCTGGGGAGGCACCGGCGGATTTTTTGTTCTGGGAACTACAAATTTTCGAGCCAACCCCCACCGAACCGATGAACGCACTGCGCACGCGCCCACCGAGCTCGGCCGCCGCCGCTACGTCCTCGTGCCCCGCGTGCCCGGTGAGGACCCCGACGAGCGTGGACGCGGGCTGACTCGTGGGGTGACCATGGAGAAGACGACGCCCGGGCACGGCGCGGGTGCCCGCTGGCTGCCTCGCCTCCGGGCTCCGGCCCACTTGTTGCCGTGCTTGCTGTGGAGCTCGAAGATGAGGCGGTCCTCGTAAGGCGTGAAGGCGCGGCGGTGCACCCCGGGGTTGAGCTGGTTGCACCAGCGCAGACGACTCCTCCCAGATGGCCGCCGTCACCGACATCGTCACTTGGCTGGAGGGAGGTCACCATCATCTACGTCGGGAACGACTACGGCCTCGGAGGCGTCGACGCCCTCGGCGACGCGCTCGAGGCCCAGTGCGCTAAGGTCTCCTTCAAGGCGCCCTTCCCTCCGCCCTGGACTCCACGCGGCCGCCCAATCCCAGGGCGACGAGCCTCATGCAGAGCGTGGTCGCGCTCCGCTAGTACAACCCGGACTCCGGCGCCAAGAGGTCGCTCACCTCCAGATTCGCCGCCGCGCAGCAGCTCGTCCTCCTCCGCTTCCCGCACCTCCCGGCGCCCCGCTTCCCCGCCGCCGACGCTGCTCCCCCTCCGCCTTCCGCCACGGTGAGGCCGGAGCCCGGAGGAAGACTCGTCCACGCCTGCCCCCGGTGGCCAGCGAGCTCCGCCCAGCCCTGGCCGCCACGCCACCGCCACGCCCCAGCTGCCACGCGCCCCGCCCGCCCTTCGCCCGCCTCACCACTGGCCGGGCCTGCCGCTGCTGCCTCTTGACCTCCGTCGCCACAGCCCTCCGCCCGACCACGAGTGCCAGCTCCGGCCACGGCCACGGCCGGCTTTCTCTCCCATGCGGCTCGGCGTGTGTGCGCGGGGTAGGTAGAAGAAAAGAGAAAAGAGAGGAGAGAGAGGAGAGGAGAGAGAGGGGGTGGGTGGCTGACATGGGCCAATTGGATGGCTTAAATAAAGCGCTGGTGCTCCCAGATGCCCCCTGATAGCCTGGGTGTGGCCTGGTGGCGCCGACCGTATTTTTCGTCTAATCCGGCGAAAAGTAAGGTCCTGGGGGCCTGAGTGGGACGTTTTTTGTCCGCCGGCGCCTAAAAAGTGGCTTGGGGAGGCTTCTTGGGGGCACTAGTGGAGATGCTCTAACACTACTCAAGTTTGAACAATCCTCACCACACCAAAAACATCGTATATACCACACACAAAAAATCAATAAGGGCAAATTTATTATTTAAAAGGTATTAATTTTACACCCGGTCACTACTAGGGAAAACCCTAGCAGTAGCGCTGGTTTTGTGCTCACTAGTAGCGTGGGGGGGGGGGGGTACTAATAAGGCGCTATAGCTATTGCTTAATGATACGTCTCCGTCGTATCTATAATTTTTGATTATTCCATGCCAATATTATTCACTTTCATATACTTTTTGGCAACTTTTTATATTATTTTTGGGACTAACATATTGATCCAGTGCCCACTGTCAGTTCCTGTCTGTTGCATGATTTATGTTGAGAGGGAATATCCATATAAAACGGAGTCCAAACGGGATAAAAACGGACGGAGCTTATTTTTGGAAAATATGGAAAATTCCAGAAGAAAAATCCACGCGAGACGGTGCCCGAGGTGGTCACGAGGCAGGGGGGCGCGCCTCCCCCCTGGGCGCGCCGCCTACCCTCGTGAGCCCACCGTAAGGCGGTTGATGCTCTTCTTTTGCCGCAAGAAAGATAATATTCGAAAAAAAATCACGGAAAAGGTTTTAGGCCAATCGGAGTTACGGATCTCCATATATACGCGAAACGGTGAAACAGAGCCAGGGAGAACGCAGAAACAGAGAGATAGATCCAATCTCGGAGGGGCTCTCGCCCCTCCCAAGCCATGGGAGCCAAGGACCAGAGGGGAAACCCTTCTCCCATCTAGGGAGAAGGTCAAGGAAGAAGAAGAAAGAGGGGGGCTCTCTACCCCTCGCTTCCGGTGGCGCCAGAACGCCGCCGGGGGCCATCATCATCCCCGCGATCTTGACCAACACCTCCACCATCTTCACCAACATCTCCATCACCTTCCCCCTTCTATATTCAGCGGTCCACTCTCCCGCAACCCGCTGTACCCTCTACTTGAACATGGTGCTTTATGCTTCATATTATTATCCAATGATGTGTTGCCATCCTATGATGTCTGAGTAGATTTTCGTTGTCCTATCGGTGATTGATGAATTTTTATGATTGATTTGAGTTGCATGTTTTATTATTGGTGCTGTCCTATGGTGCCCTCCGTGTCGCGCAAGCGTGAGGGATTCCCGCTGTAGGGTGTTGCAATGCGTTCATGATTCGCTTATAGTGGGTTGCGTGAGTGACTGAAACACAAACCCGAGTAAGTAGGTTGTTTACGTATGGGATAAAGGGGACTTGATGCTTTAATGCTATGGTTGGGTTTTACCTTAATGAATCTTTAGTAGTTGCGAATGCTTGCTAGAGTTCCACTCATAAGTGCATATGATCCAAGTAGAGAAAGTATGTTAGCTTATGCCTCTCCCTCAAATAGAATTGCAATAACGATTATCGGTCTAGTAACATAGTCAGTTGCTTAGGGACAATTCCACAACTCCTACCACCACTTTTCCACACTCGTCATATTTACTTTAGTTGTGTCTTTATCTATACAGCCCCTAGTTTTATTTTTGTGCTCTTTACTTTCTTGCAAGCTTACCCGAAAACACCTACAAAGTACTTCTAGTTTCATACTTGTTCTAGGTAAAGCGAACGTCAAGCGTGCGTAGAGTTGTATCGGTGGTCGATAGAACTTGAGGCAATATTTGTTCTACCTTTAGCTCCTCGTTGGGTTCGACACTCTTACTTATCGAAAACTGTTGTGATCCCCTATACATGTGGGTTATCAAGACCTTTTAAAGCGCCGCTGTCGGGAGCAATAGCGTGGGGTGAATATTCTCGTGTGTGCTTGTTTGCTTTATCACTAAGTAATTTTTATTTGCTGTTCTTAGTTGTTCTCTATCTTTAGTTATGGATATGGAACACAAAATACCAAAAAAATTAGGTGTACTTGCCACTCATGGAGATGGGGAACCTCCTAAAACCCTCGATGCTGGTTATGTGAAAGATATTATGTACTACTTTAATAATCCTGAGAAAACCCCATTCAATTATGTAATGGGAGTAACGTTGGATCAACGTGAATAATTTAGGGATTATCACTTGACACAAAAAGGGAAACTATTATGGGATCAAATTCATATATTGAAGTGGTATGCTTGGCAACTATGCGTGGAATATGATTATACTTGTTGCTCTAGGATGAATTCTCCACACCTTCCCTTTTCATGCAAATTTAATGATAATGAAACCTTAGCTTATTATGCTAGAGGTATATATGATTGCTATGATGTGGAACAAACAGAAGAATTTGTTGCTTTTATGGGTGCTTATGAAATTGAAGCTATGTGTAAAGAGTTTGACGATTTTGATGATGCTGTTTATAGATCTGAAAATTTAGCTATCCTCAAATATTGCTATGAGAATTATAAATACAATTATGAAATTAATGCACTTATTAAGAAAGTCTCCGCTGTCCAAGAAGAGACTAATATTTTGCAGGAATCTATGGAAGAAGAAATTGATGAAACTGTGAGCTCATTGGATGAAAAAGATGATGAGGAGAGCGAAGAACAAAAGGAGGAAGAGCGGATTAGCTACCCGTGCCCACCTTCTAATGAGAGTAACTCTTCAACTCATACATTGTTTAACTCCCCTTTGTGCTTACTGAAGGATGATTGCTATGATGATTGCTAAGATGATTGCTATGATCCCGTTGATTATTTTGAAATACCCCTTTTTGATGATGCTTGCTATGCTTGTGGCCAAGATGCCAATATGAATTATGCTTATGGAGATGAACTTGCTATAGTTCCTTATGTTAAACATGAAATTGTTGCTATTGCACCCACGCATGATAGTCATATTATGTTTTTGAATTCTCCTGATTACTCTATATCGGAGAAGTTTGCACTTATTAAGGATTATATTGATGGGTTGCCTTTTACCGTTGCACATGATGATTTTGATAGATATAATATGCATGTGCTTGCTGCTCCTCCTTGCAATTATTATGAGAGAGGAACTATATCTCCACCTCTCTATGTTTCCCACACGATAAAATTGCAAGAAACTGTTTATACTATGCATTGGCCTTTACTATGTGTGCATGAATTGTTATCTTATGACATGCCGATGCATAGGAAGAGAGTTAGACTTCGTCATTACATGATATATGTTACTTTGTGCTCACTACTAAATTACAAATCATTGCTAATTAAAATTGGCTTTGATATACCTTGGGATCCAGGTGGATTCATTACTTGAGCACTAAATGCCTAGCTTAATGGCTTTAAAGAAAGCGCTGCCAGGGAGACAACCCGGTAGTTTTAGAGAGTCATTTATTTTTGTTGAGTGCTTTCATATAGTTTAAAAACAACAAAAATAGAGAGGGGAACCCAAAATTTTTTCAAAAAGGAAAGCGAAAGTGAGAAAGACAAGCATTGTTGAAGTGGGAGAGCTCCTTGAACTTTGTTCAAGCTAACGGCAACTTTGTGAATCTTGATTATAGAAGATTTTCAACAAAAATAATTATCCCCTTGTACAATTCCATTGTATTATAAAAATAATGTGCCAAGGTTTGCCTTTAGGATGTTTACAATGCTTGTTGGTTTGTGCGGTGCAGGACAGAAACTTTGGCTGTAGTGCGTGATTTTTAATTTTTAGCTGGAACGTCAAATGGTTCTGATTCTTTTTGCACTGTCTTTTTGTAAAAATTGTTTATTTTTCCTAATTTTGGCAGAATTGTTCAAGTATCATAAGTACGTTGAATGTTCAGATTTCTACAGACTGTTCTGTTTTAGACAGATTCTGTTTTTGATGCATAGTTTGCTTGTTTTGTTATGTTACAGTAGACACAATGCAAAAACAAAATATGAATTGGTTTGCTACAGTACTTAGAGTAGTGATTTGCTTTATTATACTAACGGATCTTACCGAGTTTTCTGTTGAAGTTTTGTGTGGATGTAGTGTTTGATTGAGAAGGTTTCGATGTGAGAAGAAGGAAGAGAGGCAAGAGCTCAAGCTTGGGGATGCCCAAGGCACCCCAAGTAAATATTCGAGGAGACTCAAGCGTCTAAGCTTGGGGATGCTGGGGAGGCATCCCCTCTTTCTTCAACAAATATCGGTATGTTTTTCGATTCGTTTCGTTCATGCGATATGTGCAAGTCTTGGAGCGTCTTTTGCAATTAAGTTCTTATTTTTCTTTTATGCACCATGCTGGTATGAGATAGTCCTTGGTTGATTTATAGAATGCTCTATGCACTTCACTTATATCTTTGAGTATGGCTTTATAGAATGCTTCATGTGCTTCACTTATATCATTTGAAGTTTGGATTGCCTGTTTCTCTTTACATAGACAACCGCCATTTGTAGAATGCTCTTTTTCATCACTTATATTTGTTAGAGCACAGGCATATCTTTTTTAGAAAGAATTAAACTCTCTTGCTTCACTTATATCTATTTAGGGAGATGACAGGAACTGGTCATTCACATGGTTAGTCATAAAATCCTACATAAACTTGTAGATCGCTGAATATGATATGTTTGATTCCTTGCAATAGTTTTGCGATATAAAGATGGTGATATTAGAGTTATGCTAGTGGGTGGTTGTGAATTGTAGAGACACTTGTGTTGAGGTTTGCAAGTCCCGTAGCATGCACGTATGGTAACCGTTGTGTGACAAATTTGAAGCATGGGGTGTTTCTTTGATTGTCTTCCTTATGAGTGGCGGTCGGGGACGAGCGATGGTCTTTTCTATCAATCTATCCCCCTAGGGGCATGCGTAGTAGTACTTTGCTTCGAGGGCTAATAAACTTTTTCAATAAGTATATGAGTTCTTTATGACTAATGTGAGTTCATGGATTATACGCACTTTTACCTTTTCCATCATTGCTAGCCTCTTCGGTACCGTGCATTGCCCTTTCTCACCTCGAGAGTTGGTGCAAACTTCGCCGGTGCATCCAAACCCCGTGATATGATATGCTCTGTCACACATAAGCCTCATTATATCTTCCTCAAAACAGCCACCATACCTACCTATTATGGCATTTTCATAGCCATTCCGAGATATATTGCCATGCAACTTCCATCATCATCATATACATGACTTGAGAATTCATTGTCATATTGCTTTGCATGATCGTAAGATAGCTAGCATGATGTTTTCATGGCTTGTCCGTTTTGATGTCATTGCTACACTAGATCATTGCACATCCCGGTACACCGCCGGAGGCATTCATATAGAGTCGTATCTTTGTTCTAGATATCGAGTTGTAAGTAAAAAAAAGTGTGATGATCATCATTATTAGAGCATTGCCCCAGTGAGGAAAGGATGATGGAGACTATGATTCCCCCACAAGTCGGGATGAGACTCCAGACTTTAATTAAAACAAAGAGGCCAAAGAAGCCCAAATAAAAAAAAGAGGCCAAAGAAGCCCACCAAAAAAAAGAGAAAAAAATGAGAGAAAAAGAGAGAAGGGGCAATGTTACTATCCTTTTACCACACTTGTGCTTCAAAGTAGCACCATGTTCTTCATATAGAGAGTCTCTTGAGTTATCACTTTCATATACTAGTGGGAATTTTCATTATAGAACTTGGCTTGTATATTCCAACGATGTGCTTCCTCAAATGCCCTAGGTCTTCATGAGCAAACAAGTTGAATGCACACCCACTTAGTTTCTTTTGTTGAGCTTTCATACACTTATAGCTCTTAGTGCATCCGTTGCATGGCAATCCCTACTCCTTGCATTAACATCAATTGATGGGAATCTCCATAGCCCGTTGAATAGCCGCGTCAATGTGAGACTTTCTCCTTTTTTTGTCTTCTCCACATAACCTCCATCATTATATTTTATTCCACCTATAGTGCTATATCCATGGCTTGCGCTCATGTATTGCGTGAGGGTTGAAAAAGCTGAAGCGCGTTAAAAAGTATGAACCAATTGCTCGGCTTATCATCGAGGTTGTGCATGATGGGGGCATTTTGTGTACAAAAATGAAGCATCGCCAAACTGTATGATTTTGTAGGGATAAGCTTGCTTTGGCCTTGTTGTTTTGAAAAGACATGATTGCTTTATTGGTACGCTCGAAGTATTATTGTTTTTATGTCAAATGATAGACTATTGCTTTGAATCACTCGTGTCTTAATATTCATGCCATGATTAGACATATGATCAAGATTATGCTAGGTAGCATTCCACATAAAAAATTATTCTTTTTTATCATTTACCTACTCGAGGACGAGCAGGAATTAAGCTTGGGGATGCTGATACGTCTCTGTCGTATCTATAATTTTTGATTATTCCATGCCAATATTGTTCATTTTCATATACTTTTTGGCAACTTTTTATATTATTTTTGGGACTAACATATTGATCCAGTGCCCAGTGCCAGTTCCTGTCTGTTGCATGATTTATGTTTCACAGAATATCCATATAAAACGGAGTCCAAACGGGATAAAAACGGACGGAGCTTATTTTTGGAAAATATGGAAAATTCCAGAAGAAAAATCCACGCGAGCCGGTGCCCGAGGTGGTCACGAGGCAGGGGGGCGCGCCTCCCCCCCTTGGGCGCGCCGCCTACCCTCATGAGCCCACCGTAAGGAGGTTGATGCTCTTCTTTTGCTGCAAGAAAGATAATATTCGGAAAAAATTCACGGAAAAGGTTTCAGGCCAATCGGAGTTACGGATCTCTATATATACGCGAAACGGTGAAACAGAGCCTGGGAGAACGCAGAAATAGAGAGATAGATCCAATCTCGGAGGGGCTCTCGCCCCTCCCAAGCCATGGGAGCCAAAGACCAGAGGGGAAACCCTTCTCCCATCTAGGGAGAAGGTCAAGGAAGAAGAAGAAGGAGGGGGCCCTCTCCCCCTCGCTTCCGGTGGCGCCGGAACGCCGCCGGGGGCCATCATCATCACCGTGATCTTCACCAACACCTCCGCCATCTTCACCAACATCTCCATCACCTTCCACCTTCTATATTCAGCGGTCCACTCTCCCGCAACCCGCTGTACCCTCTACTTGAACATGGTGCTTTATGCTTCATATTATTATCCAATGATGTGTTGCCATCCTATGATGTCTGAGTAGATTTTTGTTGTCCTATCGGTGATTGATGAATTGCTATGATTTATTTGAGTTGCATGTTTTATTATTGGTGCTGTCCTATGGTTCCCTCCGTGTCGCGCAAGCGTGAGGGATTCCCGCTGTAGGGTGTTGCAATGCGTTCATGATTCACTTATAGTGGTTTGCGTGAGTGACTGAAACACAAACCCAAGTAAGTAGGTTGTTTACGTATGGGATAAAGGGGACTTGATGCTTTAATGCTATGGTTGGGTTTTACCTTAATGAATCTTTAGTAGTTGCGGATGCTTGCTAGAGTTCCAATCATAAGTGCATATGATCCAAGTAGAGAAAGTATGTTAGCTTATGCCTCCCCCTCAAATAGAATTGCAATAACGATTATCGATCTAGTAACATAGTCAGTTGCTTAGGGACAATTCCACAACTCCTACCACCACTTTTCCACACTCGCCATATTTACTTTAGTTGTGTCTTTATCTAAACAGCTCCTAGTTTTACTTTCGTGTTCTTTACTTTCTTGCAAGCTTACCCGAAAACACCTACAAAGTACTTCTAGTTTCATACTTGTTCTAGGTAAAGCGAACGTCAAGCGTGCGTAGAGTTGTATCGGTGGTCGATAGAACTTGAGGGAATATTTGTTCTACCTTTAGCTCCTCGTTGGGTTCGACACTCTTACTTATCGATAACTGTTGCGATCCCCTATACTTGTGGGTTATCACTTAGCAGTAACGCGTGCCCGCACGCGCTACTGCTAGGACAAATAGCTGCAGCGTTTGTTCACTCCCACGCTACTGCTAATGTAACTAGTGGCATCGTGTTTTCTCTCCATCGCTACTAGTATTCTTTTTTTTAGTGTATTTATGCGTCATCGTACAAATATTGGTACAATACCAGTTATGAGGTTTACATCATTATCTTCATAACAGTGTGTCAAATGAAGATAGATTAGGTTCAAGTGAAGGCAATATGTGGTGCATGTCAAAAGTATACTACTAATCAAACTTGATCTAGTTTGGACTAGTAGTACTTTGGATGTGCACCACATGTTGCCTCCACTTGAATCTAACCGCCAGCACAAGCTATTTAATCATCATCATAGTCATTACCACCAACAGTATTTATTTAATCACCACTAAAAGTAGCTAATAATAATCATCATAGTCATTACCACCAACACTAGCTATTTTATCATCATAGTAATAGTGTAGCACATCATCATCTTCAAACTCATTTTTAGCTAGCTAATCAACTCCCGCCGCTCTCTCTTAGGTAAAATAACATAAAACATCTATAGCTCTCCTCCTTGATCAAGTTGGAGCATGCAGATAAACCTGTCTCCTAATCGTGGGTAGCGCATCTGTTTGCTGCCCCCTAGTACTTCTCTGCGCTCCCCCATCACATATTTGGTCCAGTCTTGCACTATTAAGAATCCGTCGCTAATCTTGAATGCACTAAAGTAATCTGTAGGATATCTTGACCGTAAGCTAATAATACTCATGGTACCTTTATTCTCGATCCCATAAGTCACAACATTCATCGGTAGTCCCTGTTGAAGAACATCGTATGGTAACATACTTAGCAATGAAGTTTAGCTTCAAAAATAATGTATGAAAAAGATGCACTGAGGACAAATAGTAAAAATCTTACTATCCTTCCTAAATAGATGTTACCATAGTTCATTACGAACACTATTGGTCGCACGTTTTCAGTACTAACATTTCTAAATGTAGGAAGAAAATTTGTCTTGACAGTATCAAGATCCGCAAGCCATGAAACATAATGACTGAGCTCCTCGCAGTTGAGTTCAGCCCCGGCACAGTATACGGTCCTGTCTACCAAGCGCTGGACATGTTTGCTTGCACCAAAATAAGATGACAATACAAATTAGTTGTCAACTATTTTTGAATAAACAATATCAAAGACGTAAATATGATTGAGAAACTTACATAATGGTATAACTGGAGGCGTCTGCACATCGACCCAGATGTCGGTATTACCTTCAATATCATCTTCCGGACGAATATCAAAGGTGATAACCATATCAGGCTCAAATGCATAAGTCTTGCATAGTGCTCGCCATGTTTTGCATCCAAAATAGGTGTAGTCGTCTGAATTGTATAATTTTACATTGAAAATATAACCATGCTCAGTCTTCAAGTAAACTTTCTTTACCTCCATAGTACGACTGAAACATATCTTATCCAATACAAAAACTCTTGCATGGCAGGGGATACGCTAGTAGAATAGTAAAAAAATTATAAGTTGAAGCAAATGAAGCAAATGTCATGCTTAATTATGAAAAAAGACTTGTCGTTGTGACTTACTGTATCCACTTCAAAGTTCTCGTCCAGCTTGATGCTGAAGCGCCTATCATCATCTAGGAAGATTCCATCGCACAGGCCGCGCTCGTCTTCGCAATATTTGCAAATACCGAAATCCTTTTCGTCGTCAGACATTTCCTATGTTCATATTAAAACATTAATTGAAAATCGATCGAAGACAACTACCAGGATACTCAACACACAAATCCGGGGCACTCGATATTTCCTACATATTCTGGCACAAGTCATGCCAAAATTCACGGAAAAATCCGGCATGACCTTTGCTAAAATAGGACATATCGAGCGCCTGAAATTTGCCGGAACGGAAATGAATCAACACTCCGGCAAAACATAGGCCACTCGGAGGTGTAACCTGCAAACATGACCGGCCACTTGCAAGCACATATCCTATTTGAACAACACAAGATATACATTTCAAAATATCTTATAGGACTCAAATTAGCATGCATTCAATAAGCTAAAGTAAATCATCTTATGCGTCCGTACATCGTCGAATATTATCACTAATACATCCCGAATAGTGTCATACATATAACATCACTAATACAACTAAAACCCTAGCACACGACGGGTATCGGCCCGGGCGGTGGACACCCACAGAGAAGGAACCATCACGGGATCATATCTCTAGTGAGATCCCTGGAGAACCTGCCAGGTATTGGAGAACCTGTGCTCCAACGCAAACAAGTAGCGACGGACGTGCGCGTCCTCCTCACTGACACGGTGATGCACCACCTCCGCGGGGTCCTCGAGCCTCTGGACCGTCACTGGCCCACGCGACCGCCACCAAAGAAAGTTTGGGTCAACGACAGGCTGGCTCCTCACCAACTCGCGCCCCCGGTAGGTAGCGCCTCCCCACCCCGGCGGAGCCCAGTCCCGGACATGGCCCGTCTGGTCAAGCAGGTGTCGTCCTCCGCCGAATCGACGATGAGGATGCGGGATAGGCATCATCCACGTTGATGCGGGAAAAATTTCTTTAACTAAAAAAATAGCAACAAGTTCTTACTAACTAGTTCTATTAATTCAATTAGTTCTTACTAAAAATAAACCTACTATAAATAAAAATAAACTAGTACCTAATTAGTACCTAGTTCTTACTAACTAATTAGTACCTAGGAACTACCGCCCTAATTACCATCTAATTTGATGAACCTAGGGGTGGAAAGTGGTAGCGGATATTCCAATTATCCAACTATAAAGTGAAATAAGTGGTCAAATTTACTCATTTTATGATTCATCTTAGAAATTTGATTCGTTTTCACCCTTACATGAACCCTAACTCATTTGAGCCGCATCCGCATACGATTCGTTTCCACCGTTACATGAACCCTAACTAATTTGATGCAACTAAAATATAAAGAAACCCTAGGCAGAGGTAGGGGAGAGGGAGGAGCAGGCGTGCTCACCTCGGGTGCCTGCGACGAGGAAGGGGCAGGCGGCGTCGAGGTCGGGTCGGGGCTCGGGCGCTGGGCGGATGGCGGCGCGAGGTCGGGTCGGGGCGGCGTCGAGGCGGCGTTGAGGTCGGGCGCGGCGTTGAATCTGGGGTCGGGGCGAGAGGGTGTCTGGAGAGGCCTTGGGCCGACGGCGGCGGCGGCGAGTGGAGAGTTGGATTTGGGGGAAGTGGCCATGGGGAAGGATGAACCCCGTGGTTAAGTCAGAAGTAGCAGTAGCGCGTTCTAGAAAGCGCGCTACTGCTACGTTAGCTATAGCGCGTTCTAGGATACACGCTACTGCTACTCCTTTCTCTTTTTCCCCTTTTCATTTAGTTTTCTTCACATTTTATTTTTTCCTTTCACCTTATTCTATTTCTTTCATTTTCAATTACCTTTCTATTTGCTTTCCATTTAATTTTATATCCTTTAGCAGTAGCGAGTTTAGATTAAAACGCGCTGCTACAAAGAAAGTAGCGGTAGCGCGGTTCGATATAGATCGCTACTACTATGTGTAGCCTATCGGCTAAGCCGTGGGAATTTTAGTAGTAACGTGTTTAGAACAAGGCGCGCTACTGCTAGAACTTTATCTGCAGCGCGGTTTGCACAGGCGCGCTACTGCTACTTAACACCAGCGTGTTGTTTTGAGCCGCGCTACTGTTAAAGTTCTGTGTATAAGGTTTTCCCTAGTACCCATAACACAGGAAAGATCCTCCGTCTTGAGCCGTGCTACACCGCTTCTGAATCTCAAGTAGTAGAATCAAACTGTGGGCGCCATGACCACCCATCCTGGGTACTGAAAGAGCACAGCACCAGGTGCACACTGAACATGATACACGGGTCCAATAGACTGTAGTTGGAGCACAACAATGGCTTCCATGTTGACGTTGGGCACAAGAACAAGCATGTGCCATGCCGTCATGGTGCTGGCCTGCTGGGAGTCTTGCGAGGGTTGGACACGATCAGCGGTAGCGACAGAGGTGCACAGCGAGGCGGAGGCGCTGTCGGCCGCGGCCAAGCTGGGCATGGTGATGCCGAGCACCGCCATGGTGGAGACGGGCATGGCGAGTTATGCATCAGCGACCAAGTCGGGCATGGCGAGCCCATTCTTGCCCTAGCTCGTTGTTGTCGGGTATCCAGCGTCGCCTTGTCATGCCAACGTGCTCAATGTTATCATTCTCGCGGGTGTCGTCTTGCATGTTGTGGATAACCTTGTCTTCCTGCGTAACATGGCGCCACCACTGTTCATTCATATTTCATACACAGGGCGCAGACACGATGGAAGCCGCTGGAGCTTTGTATGACAACCCACACGTGGAGGAGCATCCGGCGCGACGGGGTGCAGGCTGTAGATAGGCTAACGGTGTATGCTTAGACCATCGCGGACACGGTTCGTTGTGTCTATGAAGCCGAAGACCTGACCTGAACGATGGCGAGAAAGATCCCGTGCATGGCTGTCTCTTGGAGATTACGCATCCATGCATGTTGTTCCCCATAGTATTGCTCACGCCACTATTTTATAGCTCAGTATTTCATCAATAGCTAACTAGTTATGCCATACGCTGAGTCCAGCAACCTCAGCGAGTGATGTACGCCTTTTCACACATCTCTACTCCCTCTCCCTCCCAAATAAATTAATAGACTTTATTTTATCTTAGACAATTTAAATTGCTCATATCTTTTAAAAGTATAAGTTCATTGTAAAATAATTTATATATTTGAACTCCGGGCGCCAAGACCTTTAGAACAAGACCAATCTTAGATATATTTCAGATACGTTCAAATTTTGACGACATATTTCACTAGAAAAATGTGATACAATCCTATTTTCATTAGAAACCTGTGATACAATCCTATTTTCATTAGAAACCTGTGAAACCAAGCTATTTTACTGGAAACCTGTTTAATCAAAATATGAAACTGAAATGTCAACTAGTGAAACCGATTATTTCAAAATGTGTAACGGTTTATTTCAAAAGAATGAAATATGTTATTCCAATAATGTTTAATTGAAATAGATGTGATTTTTGTGAAACAGGCCGATGAAAATTAAAATATGGGTTCTAAAAATGAAAACAATATGAAACTGAAATGTCAATTTGTGAAAATTATTATTTGGAAATATGTAACCGTTTATTTCAAAAGAGTGAAATACGTTATTTAAAAAATGTTGAACTAGAATAGATATGATTTTTCATGAAATAAGCCGGCGAAAAGTGAAATCTGGGTTCTGAAAATGAAAACAATATGAAATTGAAATGTCAACTTGTGAAATTGATTATTTGGAAATGTGTAATAGTTTATTTCAAAAGAGTGAAACATTTTATTTCAAAAATATGGAATTTAAAATGTATGCAAAATCAGTCATGTTTTAAAGGCCTACGACATGAGTTCAATTTTTTTTTTCAAATCAGAATGTTGGTTCAAAAGATTTGACCGATTTAAGTTAGCAAAGATGAAATAAATGGATGCATTTGTCTGGGAGAGAAGAGAGAATAAGCAACCCATGCATGCAACCCTACGGTGCGGCCCTACGTCGTCATACACATTCAAAAGCTGCATGAAAAGGAGCCCACATAAAGTTGGTATTCTCACGTATTTAATTGTGAAACTGTTTGGCTGGTTTATAATCAAAAGATGACACACATCCACATGAAAAGCATCAACAGCTGAACCTTGCACGGTACCAGAATCGCCTCTTTCGATGGCGTTGTCATTTTCAGAGAGTGTGTCATCACAAATTGTTCCACGGTTTGCATGAAAATATTGCCACCTTCAGAAAGGAAGACGACAGTTCTGGAGATCGGAGAAAACACCCCCGCCCGCTCATCTCCATTTGGCCACGACCGGCACGATCTCTTGGCCACGTTATGTGCCATCCGCCCAGGTCTTCGCCGGGTCACGTTGCCTTTTGCCGCCTCACCGTTTACCCCAATGGCCCCACAGCATATTACCACCAGTCCAACACCTAATCCATCGTACCACCCTCAGACATTAAAGCCACTCGAATCTCCAAACATGTCCTCGCCGTACAGATAAAGTGACCAGGCGCGCTCGTCCGCTCCAATGCCACGCTCGTTCTTCATGCTGATTTTAAAAAATACAATTAACCAGTTCCTCCTTTTAAATTTGACATTGATATAGTTATCATTTTGACGCTTAGAGCTCATCATTTTGTAGGAAGATGTCCGGGTTCTCGTCAAATGAAAGCTGCACTACTATAAAAAATGTAATATATTTTGCAGTGTATTATAACTTCTAAGTAAATGCCGTTTGGTAACCCTTCCTCTAGATTTCTTTAGTATGTTGGGACCATTTCTACATTACTTTTCACTTCCCTTTTTAGGGAAACAAAAGAAAACCGGGCAGTCTCATTCCGCACTGCATTTGCACAGGTATAATTCATTTTGTTTGTAAATTGTATGTGTAACTTGCACAAACCCTATGTAACATAAAATGGATGCTGATTGGCGTTTTCATTGATTGCAGTCTGTCTTACCAGTGGACTGTAAAGCAAGAACAAAGCATGATAAAGGCGAATGACATCTTTCTTCTTGGCCGGATGACATTTATTTACAATATGGTATTGTCTTTAGAATTTCTCGTGTTGGTGTTTTCGTGTACTTAATTATGTGATGGTGATGATTATACACTCCTCACTTATAGGAATAGTGACCATGCTGTGTACATTGTAATCTCTTTCCTGTTTTCCTTTATAGGAATGATAAGACTTCCTACAGTAGGCTTAATGAGAATTTCTTGTTTATGGAAGTGTTCGGTACTTTAATACAATTCAATATACGCATGTGTGGATAGAGTTAACTGTGATATTGCGACATCTCTTCACAGGAGCAAAGCTGATTGCCCTGTCCCAGAGGTGGTGGAATAATGAGCATGTCACTGTTTCTATAAATGTGCTTTCTTTTCTCAAACGGGTCATATAGTTTCTACAAGAAATGATCACTGTTAGCGTGGATGGCTCTGTACTTGACAGGATTGCCAAAATCACGCCATACCTTAGATTTGGATCATCAGGGAAGGTCTTGAAGAACAAGAAAAAGAAGAGGGATACAAAAGGTATATGCTTCAAAATGGAAGTGGTTGTTCTATCAATCTATCATAGTAGAGGATGTTAGAGTGAGACCTAAGAACAGGATTACAGGAAAGCTTTCTTTATCAAGGCGTGAGAAAGCATGCTAGAGTAATTTTCTTAGATGAAGGAGAAATGTTGGATGAGTGTTTATATTTTTACGGACATTGAAAAGTCTGGCCTTTGTTTAGAAAGTTTAGTCATGTTACAAAGCTCAAATTTATTATTATTTTCTTAGTCAAAGTGACCTAGGAAGTGAAGATTGAACTATGTCAAGGGGTCATGGCATGGATTTATTAGTTATCATTTCTGGACCACCATGCCACTGCATTCTCTAAATCAAATTTTTCTTGGTTGCTCCCCTGGTGATCCTGTTTGTTGTGGTTGGTGCTTCAGGTTTGCTCCTCCTCCCCTCTTTCACCAGATTTTCTCAATATGGCCATTACACACAATCAAGATGTGTACAACTACAAGAAGGTGTGATTGGCTATGTTGATGTGCTTGTTTTTCCTATATGCAGGTTTGCCTAATTTATTTGATCTATTATTTCTTTGCATTTTGCAGATCCAGGTTTAAATATAACATGTCATACCATATGATAATGCTACTCCGTCTACTCTAGGATCACGCTAATTAGTTGATGAATAAATAAATTCCTATATCAAATATGTCAACTGATGCTTGATGTTCTTGCTGTATTAATTAGTATTTTATGAATAGATAAATTCATATATCATGCTAATTGCTAACTACTCCCTCTGTAAAGTAGTGATCTAAACGCTCTTATATTTCTTTACGGAGGGAGTAGTTGATAAATATATAAATTCATATATCTAATATGTCATCAGCTGCTTGATGTTCTTGGTGTACTCATTAGTATTTTATGGATAGATAAATTCCTATATTATGCTAATTGCTAATTAGTTGATAAATAGGTAAACTCCTATATCTAATATGTCATCTGCTACTTGATACTGTTGCAGTACTAATTAGTATCTGATGTGCCTTCAAGTTCTGATGCAATTTAGAACATCCCTCTTTAAGCAAAAGTCTGGTTGACAGTCAAAAAAATTGTAGCTCTCAATCTAGGAATCACTTGCCCTTACTAGCGTGTTGATAGATTGACAAAATGTCTAGCTACCTGAAGTATATTGCTTTCCCTTTTTATATCCTCAAAGTTGTTGGTCATAATGTCTGATTGACTAGAAGCAATAATAAAAATTACTGATACACTTGCCTGGTAAAATGATTTGATATTTTGATACACGGTGTCGCCTGTCACAGAATTGATACATATAGTTAGAACTCACTGACCATATTCTGCTGCTTATCCTTTTTCGTGTGCGTCTGATATTGTAGCTTGTTCATTTCTACCAGTAAGATACACATTAACTCTTTCCTTCTCTGTAATATGTAATTCCGAGTGTGTTACTTTGACTTTTCCAATTGCAATACAAGAGCACTATGACTTAATTGATTTCCATTTTACATGATAGCATTTTTTAAAGGATTCAAAGATGATTAGTATTGGCTTGTCATGGTCATTCAAGTTGAGTGCTGAGTGGATTCTATGCTGAACTTAATCAAATAATCAGGACTAATTTACATAGCAGTGACTACTGTGCAAATTGTAGTTCAACGGATACTTAGTCACTACTATGTAAATTGTAGTTGAACAGATACTCCATCTGTAAATGTGCGCACATGTGCAACACTCCAGAGTCATTGTTAATTTGCTATTGGTTACATTTTTAACTACTGATACATCCAACAGTAGAAAAATTGTGCAGTCCCTGCGAGAAAGAAATCACGATTGGCACTCATTTGAACTGTACAATCACGTTAACAAATCCAACAACATGAAAAGTGCGCAGAGTCACACCTCAGGAGGCGCGCCAAGGGCGCGCCCCAGCCACTAGTGTACGCCAAGTGCGGCTGCATCGAGAAGGCAACGGCGGTGTTCGACGGCATGGACGGCAAGAAGAACGAGTGGACGTACAACGCCATGTTCTGGCTTGGCGTTGCACGGGTATGGGCGTAAGGCACTGCAGGTGTTCGACGCGATGATCAGGGAGGGACACCAACCCAACGACGCCCTTGGTGTGCACGCCGAGCTTCCACGCCCCGACCTGCTTCGGCGCCCAGATCCCCGGCATCCGTGAACGACGACGGTTGCTCGTCCTGCCGCGCCGGCACGAGGCGAGTGGCCTCGGTGATGGGGAGGCCGCCGAGGGTGGCGCCGTGTGAGGAGGAAGAAGCAGGGACACGATGGCGGACTGGCGGCGGCGGGAGTACGCGGCGGCACTGCCCTCGCTCGCTCGCTCTAACATGTTCGGACAAGACGTTATCTAAGTGGGCTTCCAACGGGATCCAATGGGATAAGTGGGGTACCATGATTATTATTATTATTATCCAATGAGAGCTCACTAACGAAGATTAAGTGGGATGGGCTAATTAGTCCCACTTAATCCCATCTCACTTGCAGCCTGAGGCGAGGCCATCCTCGCTCGTTTCCATGATATTGATGTATCCAATACCGCAGCCCGCGTCGGGAAGTCTCGTCGTGGTCGCTGCCGCAACTAGTTTAGTTGTAGTTTTAGTAGTTTAATATTAGTAGTTCTATGAATCTAGGTCGCGATGTGACTAATTTTCTGCCCCTACCTTCAAGATAGCAATGGGGCCTCGAAACCCACGTCCCCGCGGATTTTTACCTTATTCGGGGATGGGGATGAGCGACTTTCTATCCCCGCGGGGCTGCTAGTGGGTGCATTATAAAACCCGGCATGTTTCTCGGGCTTAAACCCATTTAAGTACTACCCAAACCGGAAACCCGACTATACCCGTCTGTGTAAAATTTCTGCTTGCTCTTCGTGCGTGGGTGGAGAATCGGGGAAGAAATAGTTATAGTCTACGACAAACGGGTCCCACCCACATGAAAATTTTGGACGATCTGTTTTAACTAATTCTGAGTTTGTACGTTGGCTTGGCAGCATCCAAACTTATGATGAAAAGTCCTCCATACATCTTTTGGAGGCAGCCGATATCACGATTCTGCTAGAGTTGCTCCTAATTTGCAAACTTGGAGCCTTCCCGGTCGCTCCCGCAAGCGACGCAGAGGGGAAACCCTAGCCGCCGGCCTCCGAAACCCTCCCCTCACCTCCCCCCTCGTCGCCGCCGGCTTGCTTGGAGGGGAGAAGCCCAGTCGGCGTTGGCGGCGGCAGGGCGTCTCTTCCCCTACTCTGATGGTAATTGGCATGAGCAGGCGAGGTTGAGTTCCGGTGCAACGATAGCAGAGGGCGCGGCGGCGGGCGGCGGCGGTGTGAAGGCCCCTCTGGTGGTGGTTCTTGCACGTGCAGCGGGCGGTGGTGCATGCTCGTGTTGTGCCGGATCTGTAGCGGCGGCCACTGCCGGGAGGTGCATCGGCTCCCCTCGGTGGGTGGCCGGTGCTGATGCAGAAGGTCGCCACGTCTGGCCGCGTGGGCGGCGGCTGGCGGTGGGCACAGAGCTAGCTCCAGGGCTGTCACCGTTGGCCCCTTGGAGCGGATCTGACGGCGACGACCCCCTCCCTTGCACCTCTCCGGCCTCGCCGGTCTGCAAGGCGGGCATCCGTGTGCCCGCTGCCGGAGGCCGGTTGGGGGCGGAGGGTTTGGTGGGTATGGACCGAGGGAAACCCTTGGTCTGTTGTTGCGACCACGATGCCGGCGGAGCTCCGGCATCTCCACTGGAGCGGCATCGAGGTCCTTCCCCCACCCTCTTCCTCCACGACCTGGGTGAAAGCCCAAACTCTCCGGCTAGGTGGTGATGGCGCACCGGCATCGTTATCCTTTTGAAGGCGCCACCTTTGGTCGGCGGAGGGATGGTCGAGGCTTCGTATGAGGTGGGTTGTCTTCTTCCGTGATGTTCCTGCTCGGCTGCTTTCGGTCGGCGTTGATCCGGGCTACGAAGGTGGTGATGTATGGGCTGGGGCGGTGTGAGGTGAGGTGGCCATGCTTGTAGTCCTCTCCCCGGCATCCTGTTGGTTCCGGCCTTCCGCTCGGGTGTGAGCGGCTTTACCTGCCGACGGCGTGGCTCCCTATGGTTCGAGGCGAGAGGGCATGGACCTTCTTCGGAGGTAGATAAGGTTTGTGGATCGACGTTGGTTGGCCTCGACGGAGTTGACGGAGCGTGGCCTCCTTTGGCTGTGGGTTACTACCCTATCTTCGATGTGTCGTATGCAGGATCATGTTAGCCAAGTTAGTGGATCTTCCGATGTCTTGTATCTTTACCGTTCGTGCTCTTTTCTTTTCTTTTGTTGTATGGCTTGGTGTATGCTGGATGTGATGCTTTATAATATAAAGCGTGGGAAGCCCTTTATCGTCAATTTACAAACTTGGATCCAATATGCAAGTCACAACATGTAGCATGTGTGAGTTATTGGACCAATCACAACGTCGATAAATGGGAACGTCTTACTGATTATTTGTTCTATTTGGTGAGCATATATATCTATAAAGCACGTACGTGTATGCACAGCGACCTAACGATATAAGTACTCCTTGTTGCATTACACCTGATCTAGGTTTAGCTAAAGGTCGATCTAATCCCCATACTTGTTTTCGCTGTCGTTTTATCTGAAGACACTCTACAGAGGCCACACCATGATTTTTATTTTCTAAACATACAGTTATCCACACATAGCAGTTGACAGAGTACCAAAAAAATTAAGCTGCATTCATACTTTTTCATCATCTACCTAGATGGCTAGATTAGTGCACGCTTGAGCTTGTTTCCTGCAATGTAGACGCAGTTTGCGGTGATGACCTAATTTAAACGGATACAAATGCACTACATGGATAATGCCGAGTAGTGAGTACTCCCTCTATCCCATATTAGTTGTCGCTGATTAGCCTATCTCCCAAATCAGAAGAGCAAGGACCACAAGGATGGCCGGAGATGCGGTGTTAAACAAAGCAAGGGCATGTGTGCGCCACGAAATCGGGAGCCTTTTGCAGATTATAATTTAGGTTAAACAAAATTGTTCGGGCGGGAGACTTCGAAAAATCATTTAGTAATGACAATTAATCATTTTGATAGAGATCGCAAGATGCATGCATACGGTACTACTATTGTACTGGAGTACTTTATACGAGACACATGGAATCTTCAGAAGTGAAGCTTTGCTGACGGTATCAGTTGCACTCTTTCTGCAAGATGTGAGAACAATAAAAATGAAAGTGACACCTCAACGAATGGATCAGACTAATACAAGTCTACAACGGTAGTGACACCGATAGAGCACATGTTTCTGATCAAAGACTCCGTGCTTGACATATGGTTGAATGGTTAAGAGGGTTGTTGTACCCTCAACGCACGAGGTATCAAATTGCGTGTCTCATAAAGGCAAATATTCATTCCGTGTGAGGTGCAAAGGTGCTTAATTCAAGTCACCAATACGTAGGTGCATTAAATAGTATAGCAACTCAAATCACCAATATGTACTAGGTGCTTAACTTGTTGTACTAAGCTCACTTCATTTAATGATTTAACACCTAAACTGTTCCATCCATTGGTGAGTTTTGGCCTAGGTTGGCGTGCTTCATATAGGTTCTTCCTTGGGTCACGAAAGTGCTCTCTCTCCTTCTTAACTGCTATGTCATGTTATTTTTTCGCTTATGTGGCAAGCATCTGTACACCATGGAGCACTAGAAATGGCCTTAATAACCAGCCGTTTGTGGTGACTACATCAATCTCATGACCCACCGGCTCACTCTCTCCGAGGTGTTCACAGGTGTACGTGTGCTCATTCATAATTATAAGTGTAGCGTGTGTTCATTCATAAGTATAAGTATAGTGTGTGTATGTTAGTGTCTCTGCATGTACCGTGTTTCTAAAAAAAGTGCTTGCCTGTAGGATACTGAGTTCCATGCAAAGAAATTGTATTCTAACCATTTCCGATGAAGCATGATCAACCTTGGAACTTCGTCCCTATTGAAAGTTTGAAACAAGTTAGAATTTAAAATAGAGATTCTTCAGATATCATCCACTGGTGGAAATTCCCAGGAAAGTATGCTTAATCATACGGGGTCATGTTGGCTCTTGAGTTAATTAGTCATATAAGAATGCATTTGAACGGGTTGATTGGAAACTGACATATAAGTAGGTAAAAAACAATAGAAATAATATAAATTTGACTTGTGCCCCTTTCCAAATGCAAATGTGGATTCTCCCCACGTGTGTGTGAGTTTTTCTCTTGCTAAAAGGCCAAAAGTCGTATATCAAGTAGCACAAACCCTTACAAATTTTTTAAAAATATGAATCAAGATAGGAGATTTAAAAAACAGAGGTCCTTCTAGCAGCCACCAGTGGAAATTCCAAGGAAAGTATGGTTAACCACACACACTTTTTCTTGAGTCAATTAGTCAAATAAGAATGTATTTGACCAGGTTGAAGCTGTCATATAAAAGGTAACAAAGATTAAAATGGATATATGTTGTTTGTGCCTCCTTTTATGTAAGTTGATCAGGGAGGTGATTTAGGCATTGCACGATCCTATTCTCCATCTCAAATTAAAGCATGACCAAAATCATCGATCTTGCTAATGAAAAGTTCAGGAAAATGTACTCGCTAAGAGAACATTTGTAGTTGTTTTAGACGAAATGTGCATGAAGCTTCTGACTTTAAATCAATAAAGCTCAAGAAGTGGATAGACCAACGTGACATAGTCTTATAGAACATACCAAAAGTACAAAGATACATATGTACCAAATACTAAAACAAGGCCTCGACATCGAGTACAAAACATAGGAATTGGTTCTAGATAAACGATGCTAGTGATGATCATGGCATCTGAATTTCTCTGTTGATTCAATGCACATTCCCATGGCCTTCATCTTCCATAGGGACTCCCAAAACTGAAGAAAATAGAGATTTTAATATAGTCAATCGGATGATTTGGGATGACCCCCTCAATAGCAAATTTGTTGCGGAAATTGCACAACGCTGAGGCTAGCATCGCAAACACCCTTCACGCTACGCGTCCGAGATGACCTCTAAGATTCATAAGAATATCAATCACCTCATTAGAAGAGGTTGGGTCCCAAGTGCAACCAAATCATTAGCAAATACATCTCCAAATGATCCGGTCGGTACATGGTTGAAAATAATGTGATTGATGTTCTCAGGTTCCAGGCATAACACACAAGTGCCACTACCCAGGCCATGATGTTTCAGTGGGTTGATGGCCAAGGCCGAGACAGTCCCACTCCATTTTGCGCAAGAAGACACACACTTTCAACGGCATCATTGTAGACCAAAGGCACTTGGCATAGCAGATAGGGGGGCCACGAACCAAACACTCATACATAGATTTAACAGAGTAATGACACTTGGCATGTGGCCGTATCGTGTTGTCATTGAGGGTAACTCAAACCAACTCCTCACGGAGCGAATCCCAATTTCCTAGCACTCGGTCAATTGAGGTTGCACTTAAATTTGATGTTGGCTTGGTTATCTTGCAAAACCTCAGTAACACTAATTGTAGGCTCAGAGGCTAGGATAAACTGGTGAGGGTATTTATCATGAAGGGGCGTTGTACTAAGCCATATGGCGAACCAGAATAAAGCACCCCATTCGTTGCCCACAACAAATTCAGTATATAAACTAAACATCTCCTTGACTCTTCGGATCCTGTTCCAAATACAAGATGATCTGCCAAAAAAGAAATTAGGAAAATATTTGGCAGTTAAGATCCTCGCCCACAACCTTGTGGGACTCTGAGAAAGCTTGCAACACCATTTCATGAGAAGTGTTATATACATCTTCTTGCAAGTGAATAACCCAAGGCCTCCCCGAGTCTTATGGTGCGAAGGGTCTATATCCATACAACAATGCATAGTTTTCTCAACAAAAGAAAACCATGCATGTGGCATTTCCTTTTTCATCGCATCCCGTTCCCCAAATAATCTGGCTCTGATTTTGTTAAATCGTTGTTGTGTTCCCATCCCAAACAAAGACATTTGTAGTTATGTTACTACATGTATACGTCTACAACAGTACTTTCTTCGAACAACCCTTGATGAAGGGTGACAAACCATCCACCAAAAAGAGTATACATGTCCACAATTTGTCGAAAAATGTTCCAAAAAGGTTTGTAAATGTTTCTTATGAAACAAACTCTCGGCTACTGTAAACTAGCTGTACAATTTTCGCTAGGAGAAACCAGCGCCCGTTGGATGCATCCATCACAAGGAACGGTTCATGAGGCCACGCACGACAACCAAACCCAAGACGAGTAGGTGGTCCACCTCCGGCCCCACCGTCAGCGTCAGCACGTCCTCCCCGAGCGCCACACCCGCCGCCGACTGCTTCCGCGCCACCTCGGCCACGACCGTGCCATCCACGTTGCGGATTCTGTACTCCGGCTTGCGCCCGCAGCATCCGTCCATCGTGTAGCTCTTCCCGGCGCCGTGCATCGCCACGGCTGCCACGCCCTTCTCGGCCCGGCGCACGCTGAACCAAGGAGTTGCCTCCTCGTCCTGGCCGCTGTTGTCGGCGCACCGGCAGACCTCCCACCTCCTAAACATGCCGAAACCCTTGCGGCTGATCCTGAGGAGGGCGTTGCCGGCGCGGTCCATGAAGAGGACCTCGCGGCCGCCCCTGCAGCCATAGTTGTCGACGCGGAAGGCGACGGCTCCGTCTGGGCCGTACACCGCGCAGCCGTTGCCATTGAAGACGAATGACTTCATCCAGACCGTGTACGCCCAAATATACATCACGAGATGCATCTAGTCCAAAACTAGCCGCCTCCCGCGAACGCCCAACCGCCATTTCATTTCTGTTCCCGCCCACCCGCGCCCGTCCGCCCACCCGCGACCCTCCCGGCCGCCGCCGCCATGGCCGATGCCGACGACCCGCCGCCTTCTCCGCCGCCACGCGGCGGTGGGCTGACCCATGTGGCCGCCGCTGTCGCTGCTGCCATCGCGCCCGCATCCGCGTTATGCCGCCGCCCCCCGCCCGCCGGCCCGGATTGGTGCCACCCCGGCCGGTGGCCACCGCGCAGTCGGCGAAGGGACGAGGAGGCAGCATCAAACGGCCGGCCAACCGCAGCCGCAACCCGGCGACAGTTCTACGCGGCCGGTGAAGGTCTCAAAGACGGCCGCGGCGGCTCGGAGCGATGAGTCGCAGACGGTGCGGCCGGCGGCCTCCTCCAGCAGCCACACATCCATTCCTCCACCTCCCCCGCCGCCACCGCCGGCCGTGGAGGAAGATGTGGCCACGCCGACGGCCACCGCCTCCAACATGTTCGACGAAATGTCGCAAAGGTATAAATTTTGCGGTTGTGCTCTCGTTTGTGCTCTCGTTTGTTGTTTCGATTTTTTTGTGTCCTTGATTGCTTGTGCGTGCAATTGTAGTGTTGATGTTGAAGCTTTCATGCACGCAACAAATGTGGCAAATGATGATTACATATATGAGTCACAAGAATATGAAACCCATTATGATGATGACAATCTTGATGTGGATGATGAGGGCTTCATTGTCAAGGGAAGAAGTGGGAATTATAGCACTGCGGAGGATGTGTTGATATGCACCGCTTGGAAGAAAATCTCTCAAGATGCAAGCGTTGGAAGCGACCAAACGGTGAGCACCTATTGGAAACGCATCAAGGAGTATTTCGACGAGCGCAACACAAGTGGTATCTTCCGTTCGAACGACTCTCTACGCCAACGTTGGTCCACCATCAACGCCGAATGCTCAAAGTGGGCCGGTTGCTTGGCAAACGTTGCTCGCATGAACCCAAGTGGTTGCGGTGATAGTGATTTGATAAATATTTCCTCTTCGTCCATGCTTTGTCAAATATTTCCTCTTTGTTCAACATGTTGATGATGATGTGTTGCTTGTTTTATTGTAGAAAATGATTGCACAAGGATTGTTTCGGGAGAGGAACATGAAAGGCGAGAAGAAGAAAAGGAAAGGAAAAGCTTTCACTTTTCATCATTGCTACAAAGAGCTCAAGGATGTGGAGAAGTGGAAAACTAGAGAGACTTTTGAATCGTCGAAGAAAAAGTGTGTGTTGGTTGAGGATGAAGAAGATGACGCCATTGAAGAGACGACCCCCACTCCTAACTCCGCGACAAAATCTTATAGGCCCGATGGAACCAAGAAAGTGAAGGGAACCAAGGCTGGAGACAATGATCTCAAAGAAGGATTTGATGCCATTGTCATGGCAAGGAAAGAGTATGCCGAAGAGAAAAGAATCTTGAAGCTCAAGGAAATAGAGGAGAGGAGTGAGGCCGAGCTGCGAAGGGCGGCGGCCGAGGAGAAGAGGGCGGCAGCCGAGGAGAGGTTGGCCGAGGCCGAGGAGAGGAAGGTGGAATTAGAGGAGAAGAAGGCCGCGGCCGACAAGAGGAAGATGGTAGAAGAGAGGACACCCAAGTTTATGTTCATGGACACAAGAGCATCTCCAATAGATGATTCAAAATTTGGCGGTCCAAAACCAGAGATGTAAAATTTGGACGGCCAAAAAGTGCGTTTTGGAGCTCCGAAAAAAGCCCAACTCCAACAGATGGTCCAAATTTGCAACTCCAATAGATGGTCCAAAATGAACATGTAAAACGGCCGCGCGGCTGTTGCCTGTCACTGTTCAGCCGCGGTTTTGCATTGAAATAGCAACTAAAATTTGGAAATAAAGTGCATCATCATCATAGTTTTAATCAAAAGTGCATCACCATCATAGTATCAAATTCGTCTACCAAAAGAGCATCGTTTCAATCAAAGTTTTTCGCCCTAGAAATTCAAATGCACATGAATATTACTCATTCGGGTCATCAACTCCACCGGTGTTGTGAACCGTGGTATGATCATCATCTCCACCACCGTCTTTGTCGATGTTCTCAACAAGCGGTGAACTCTCGTTGCCGTGAGCACCACCGGAACCATCTTCATTGCGTGCCATGTTGCCGCCATATCCACCTCCAATGCCACTCATGTTGCCGCCATAGCCACCTCCCAAGCCACCCATCATGTTGCCGCCAAAAGCACCTCCCATGCCGCCAAAGCCACCTCCCATGCTGCCAAAGCCACCTTCCATGTTGCCACCGAAGCCACCTCCCATGTTTCTGCCAAATGCACCACTCATGGAACCTCCAATCATGTTCATGTAACCACCCATGGCACCTCCCATGGCACCACCCATGGCACCACACATGGCTCCACCCATGGCATCTCCCATGCCTCCTCCCATCATCATTTGCCTCATGAGCATTTCATCGCAACAAAGTTCAACACATGCCTTTGCCTTGGCATCAAGAGTTGATGTGTCCATGCAACTATATATAGATGCTTGAACTAGTGGACTCTGGGCTGTATTAGTTAATGGCAGTGTGTGCGTCACGCGTAAAGATAGAATAGTTCTGCACCAAAGTTGTTTATGCTTCATCTAGTAGTACTAGCAAAAG
Source organism: Aegilops longissima (assembly GCA_021605205.1). Classification (NCBI taxonomy): domain Eukaryota; kingdom Viridiplantae; phylum Streptophyta; class Magnoliopsida; order Poales; family Poaceae; genus Aegilops; species Aegilops longissima. The sequence goes on along the minus strand of CM038678.1, from coordinate 709,840,812 downwards.
CGCCCGTGCGTTGCAACGGGAGAAAAAAAATTATCTCCAATGGTCATGATCACAATTTGCTGTATCACCAAGATTCCTTATCAATCTCAATTTCGTGAAATCATGAACATTTTTTGAAACTCGTGAACATATTTCAAATTCATGAACACTTCAATGAACATTTTTTGAATCAAGAACTTTTTTGAATTCATGAACATTTTATACTATTTGTAAAGTTATTTAAAAATTATGAAAATTGTTTTAACAATTTTCTTGAATCAAGAACATTTCTAGAATGGATGGCATTGTTTGGAAAATAGTGGAACAATTTTTAAGTTCACGAACATTTTTTCGAATTAACAAACATTTTGGTAATGCATGATTTTTTTTTGAATCAGCGGATATTTTATGAATGAATAAAACATTTTTTGAATTTTTAGGATATTTTTCCATATGATTTGAATTGGCAAAATTTGGTCAATTTCATTAACTTTTTTAATACACGAACTATTGATAAATCATGAATATTTTTAATTTTCCGAACATCTTCCATTGGGATGTCCGCAGCGCATGCCTCTGTCTGCCTGTCGGCCGACAGCAATGGTGGCATTCAAGTCTTGCAACGGGAAAAAATCGCACATGATAGTTTTCAGTTAAAGCATTATCGACTTGGGCATCTTGAGTAGCATTGTATATCAATGGGGGAGGAAACATCAACAATGTTTATTCCTTCTTTATCAAGTCTGTCTTGTAGCCACTTTATATAGCCACACAGTCTTTTTTATAGTCACGTTATAGCTACATACATCAACCCACATAATGTTCATTCTTTTTTACCGGGTCACTCTTATTGCCACGTCATAGCCACACACACCTCAACACTGTACACAACCTGCATTCCTTCTTTACTGGGCATGTCATTGTCAAATTATTGCCACACCTCACTCTATGTTTGTTTTATTTCCAAAGAGTTGACCTACCACAATTTGCCTGCATTGGCCCAACACCGGCCTACACGGCCACCCTTTTTAGCCGGCCCATGCCCAATGAACCCTAGCACGGCTTGACCCCCTCCTCCCTCCCTCGTGCCTAAGGGTGAGCATAAAAACCGAGAACCAAAGACCAGAGCTGAAAAACAAGAACCAAAGCGAAAAAACCGAGAACTGAAACTTCGATTGTTCAATCGGTTAGCAAACGACAAAAACCGGAATTATTTCGTTGAGATCGGTCGTTGGAATCTGCTGACCGAATTCCCAAATTAACTACAGGGAGCGTTTCCCCGCCCTTTTTCTCAGCCACATATGTAATACCCACACCACCTAGAATAAAAGAACCAAGAATAAAAGAATGCAGCTCTCGCAACCGTCGCATGATTTTCTACCTTCCCGATAGTGGAAAATCCCTTCACGAACACCTTACGACTACAGGTGGAGGCGTAGTTGTCAACACGGTAGGCCACGCGCCCGTTCTGGCCGTAGATGGTGCAGCCGTTGCCGTTGAACACCAGCAATTTCATCCACACCGTGTAGATCACCATCTTCTTCTGATCCTGGTCACCACCAGCAAATTCATGCAGCTGGCCAGCTCGAATGTTGAAGTATGAATGCATAACTTGGCTCTTCCAACCAGCTTGAGCTTTTGGTGAACTGACTGGTGTGTGCACTTCTACATGGTATCTGAGACAGGAGGTCTTGAATTTAAGACTCTGTCAACGATGTATTAAAAAAGTATTTTGTGGCTTACTTAAATCCCACATCTAAGGACTAAATAAGTCACTTCGTACTTTTGGATGAACTAGCTGGTGCGTGCAGTTCTACAGGCTGGATCCTAGTAGTGGTCATGTTTCCTGATGAGCTAGTATATATTTGATCGATATGAGATAATGAGCACTGTACACAGTATGTTTCTCATTTCTAGTTTTATACTCTCTCCGTCCCATAATATAAGAGCATTGGAGTACATGCATGGAGACTTATGGAAACAGTTCGCCAGCTGTAGCAACATGCTCGTGAATGAGTTATAATACGGGTTAGATATGTGTGTCAACGATGAGTTCTTTAGGGATACATTAGGCGTGCATGCAATGTTCACAAGTGTTAATTTGACTAAACTATACGTGTATGTTTAAGTACATGGCTAACCTGCAGGGATGAGAATCAGATACTCTACGAGCTCCGTCCGTCCCTTTGTTTGTCTTTTGCAAAGTGATGATTCTACACAAGTACATTGATTGTACACTCTGTACACGTGTATCTTGCCGATCGAGCATCTTTAAGTATATGGCAAATGGTGCTCTTTCATTTGCACGTTCTTGTTGAGGTGAGAATCTGTTCAAACGTGAGCAGTGCTGCATTGGATACGCTACAGTTGAGGCTTCTCAAAGATAGGAAAGTGCGTCGAATAAACGGTGTGTGTGTGTGACTGCTGACTTGCTCCGCGTCTTGTTTCAGAGATCAGCTGCTCGACACTTCACTATATTCTTTTTCCAACCCAAGTCCAAAGGAATAATATATTAAACAATCCTTCCTTTTTACATGTGAGGTATATATAAGAAGCTTGACGTTTTTTTTCTTCTTCTAGAGAGTATAACCAGCTTTAAACGGTATGTAGTACTATATCAAAATTGAAGTTTTTATTATTTTTTATGCTAGCATTGCATGACAGTTTCCAAGAATCCGGGACAAATAACATTCTTATCATCGTCGATAAAATTGACTCAAGAGCCAACACGCCCCCCTTATGGTTAAGCATAATTTCCTTGGAATTTTCTCCACTGAGTGCTAGCTCAAGGACCACAGTATTTAAATCTGCTAGTTTGTTTCAAACCAATTCCGTGTTTTAGTTGGGCATGTTTAATCCTAAACTGTTAACAACAAAAATTGTTTGCACAAAATTCGTACTCTGCAGGCAAGCAACGGAAGGCTCCGAAGCACAATGCTTTTTGATGATAAACGTGCGCTCTCCGTGGACGTCACTACCGACATAGACTTGTGCTAGAACTATTCTGACCCAATCGATGAGGTGTCATGTTCTGTTTTTTATTTCCATATCTTGCAGAGAAAGCGCATCAATTCGGTCAGCAAGCTCACCTTCTCAAGATCTCTCTCTCTCTCTCTCTCTCTCTCTCTCTCTCTCTCTCTCTCTCTCTCTCTCTCTCTCTCTCTCTAAATAGTGTATCACATACGTACGCACCGTGTGCTATCTCCAACTAATTAGCTCTCTGATTAACAAATGAAAATGATATTCAGAAGTCTCCCGTCCAAATGATATAGTTTATGCTCCATTATTAGCAGAGTTGCTGACCTGCACAAGGCTCCCGACTCCGTGGCATGCCCTTACTTTGTTTAACACTGCATCTCGTTGCTCTTCTGAGTTGGGCTAATCAACCATATAAATATATTCAGCACTGCATGTAAAAGGCATCCACATCCATTTTAATTAGGTCATCAGCACAAACCGCCATTAGCATGCAGGAAACAAACTCATGCGCACTAATCTAGTTAGATCATGGAAAACTATGAATGGAGCCTATTTTCTGTTACACTGTCAATTGCCATGTGTGGATAACTGTTGTCGTAAAACAATTAGTTAATGATGTGGGTCGCGGCCCTAGCTGCATGCGTGGAGTGATATGAGAGAAAACGAAAGGTAACAAACACAAGAACGGGAATTAGATCGATCTTTAGCTAAACCTTTTAGCTAGCAGCTTAATTAGGTGCAATGCAACAAGGAGTACCTATCATTGGCTTATTGTGCATACGATACGTGTCGGGCCTGCTTTACAGATAAAGAAGAGATGGCCACCAAATAGAAGAATCCATAGGACGCTTCCATCATCGACGTTAAGATCCAAGTAATCACACATGCTACACATTGCGGGTTGCACATTGGATCAAAGTTTCAGCTTCATGCGTTGGAATGGAGGAAAGCGGGACAGTTCATGTATTGATCACACCGGTCTTTCCTCTTCGCACCAACTTCCAAATTAAATGTGATGGTGCATTGACTGAGTGAATTTTGTGTGTGTTTCCTGGTATTTAGCTCAAGTTTGAACTAAACACCAGGGAGCACACAAATTTTACACCTAGGCCTTCTTGGATTGGTTCTTGGATTGCTTCTAATTTACACCCAATCCAAGTTGACCCTAGTCCTGCAGTGTTTTTTTTAACCTCCAAACTATGCTTATGGTAAGTAGCAGTAGTAACATTTCTATTCGTACTTACTCCCTCCGTAGCGGTCCAAAACGTCTTATATTAGTTTAAAGAGAAGTACTTTGGAAACTTATAGCATATGTGCGGGTGAAGAAGCCACACTTTGAACTGTTTTGCCGCATGTACAAGCATTCTTTCACATGCACTTAGCTAATGATGTGTGCCGGGCAATGCAATGGGGGAGAAATATTAGGCAGTATTTCTGAAAGTTTCGTAAACCTTCATTGTCCTTTTAATGCTAAAAATTATAGTCCAAACAAACAAGCAAACACCAGGTAAACGTGGCGCCAACTGCATGCTGACTAGTGCATTGCTAGGTCGAGCTTAAACAACTTCGGTGCTGCACTGTTCTATCCTTACGAGTGACGCGTACAGCGCCATAAACTAGTTCAGATACCGCCCCGGACAGTTCACAGAGTAGAAGCACGCACCTATAAATAGGCCGAAGCAGCCACTGACGCCCATCATCCCCATCATCTCATCGCGACACTAAAGCAGAGCAATCTCTCTCGTCGTCAATGGCCAAGATCCTGCCTCTCGCTGCCGCCGCCTCGCCGTGTTCCTCCGATGATCACCGGAGCCAGCAGGGCAGGCAGCTGGCGTACACGGTGTGGATGAAGTCGCTCGTGTTCAACGGCAACGGCTGCACGGTGTACGGCCCCGACGGCGCCGTCGCCTTCCGCGTCGACAACTACGGCTGCAGGGGCGGCCGCGAGGTCTTCTTCATGGACCGTCAGGGGAACGCACTCATCAGGATCAGGCGCAAGGGCTTCGGGTTGTTCAGGAGGTGGGAGGTCTGTCGCTGCGCCCACAACGGCGGCCAGGAGGAGGAAGCCACGCCGTGGTTCAGCGTGCGGCGGGCCGAGAAGGGCGGAGCCGCCGTGGCGATGCACAGCGGCACGGGGACGTGCTACACGATCGACGGGTGCTCCGCCCGCAAGTCGGAGTGCAGTGTACGCGGTGTGGATGGTGCGGTGGTGGCGGAGGTCGCACGGAAGCAGACGGCGGCGGGGGTGGTGCTGGGGGAGGACGTGCTGACGCTGACGGTGGCGCCGGAGGCGGATCACCTGCTCTTCCTGGGTTTGCTCGTCGTGCGTGGCCTCATCTGCCGCTCCTTGTGATGGATGCCTGAAATGGCAATCCTCTTCTTCTCTAGCTAGGAACGTACATGATGAGAGTACCTGAAGGCGTTCCATACTTCCATCTGACTACTGTTTTCAGACAAAAAATTTAGGAAGTTTTTGCCCAAATTGAGGACATGGTGACTCTTATTGGTGTAGGTTTTTACCCTTTCCCGAAGGGTTTTCAATACCATAATCTCAACGAAATGAAATTCGACAAGGTTGTTCACTGATTGTATAATAGTTGGATGTGTTCAATTCTTAATATATTAGAACTATTTAATACAAAAAAGCTTCACCTTTTGAAACCCTACATCGATAATACTTTTCCAACGCCCCCTCGCGCATCCAGAAGTTCATTTATTTATTTTTCCGAGCCAAAAGTGCATGCTTGCATAAGCAAACAATATTATAAGGAAGTCCAATACTCCCATATGTTCAAAAAGGTCTTGATGGCCGCATACAAAATACTTTGAGAGGCACAAGAAGTGTTTTTACAGTAGTACACATTAGTCTAAATCTTTGGCGCACACACACATAGAATGTTACACAGTCATTGGTAGGCACAGCAAGCATCTGTCCCAATAAATTTGCCCGAAGATCAATACACGCTACAAAAGAGAGAGGAGCCCCCCCCCCCCCTCCCCCTCCCCTGAAACCCTCGCCACCGCCTCCTTCCCTGCTCGATCCCAGCGGATCTCACCACGCGCAGGCTGGATCCGGGCTCTCCTCCCTCTGCTCTTCCCTTCCCTTCCCCGGATCCGCCCTCGCGCTGCCTCCCCGGGAGGCAGACGAGGCGGCGCGCGCTCCTCCCCTTCGGCCCCCTCCTTCCCTCTCCCCATCCCTTCCCCTCCCCCGCCGCCGCCGCTAGCGGGCGCCCCCGGCTCTGGCTCGGGTGGTGCCGGCGGCAGCGGGATGTCCTCTTCCCGCGCACGCGTTCTCCCTTCCTGGGGTGGGGGACGGTGGCGGTGCTGATAGGCTAGGCGGTGACCCGGCGGTGGTGGCCGGCGACGTACGAGGTGGCGGCACGGCTCCTTGGCGGTAGGGTGGCGCGGGGTGGCCGGCGGTGCGCCCCGGCTCAGATCGGGCCCTGCGGGCCCCATCCGGGTCCTAGCGTGTCGCCCCCCTCCCAGGCGTGACTTCGTTGTCCCCTGCGTGGTGAGGAGGAGGAGGAGCTTGGACCAGGGGTGGCGACGCCGATGGCGTGCCTACTGCAGCGCAAAGGCGGGAGCTTTACGGGCCTATGGGGGCCCGGCCGGGCCAGTGGGTATGCTCCTGCTATTGCGTTCGGTCGGCTACCTTCGACGGTGGAGGTTGAGCCCTCCCGTGTGCCAACGATGTTGCTGCCTCTAGTCCTGGCTCCTCTTCTTCGGTGTGCAGACCTCACTTTGTGGCGCTGTGGTGAGACAGCGTGGGAAGCTTCAAGATCGTGGTGGTGCAGGGTGGTGGTCGGTTTGGTGGAGTGCCCAAGGTGAAGGTTGGGATCGGGAGAAATCCCTGTCGGCCTAGCCGGCACCGGCGCGGTGGCGCCTGAGGGTGCCGCCGGACCTTCCTGGAGGGCGTCGGGGGCTACCCTTCCTCTCTCCTTGTCGCGTACCGGGGGAAACCCTTGGCAGCAGTGTCGTCGTCGTCGCGTCCCTTCTTGGTGTTGATTGGTACCAGCGCTTCGGAATCTAGGAGCTTGGTGGAGATCTCCGGTGGGCACCGTTGTTGGCATTTTTTTCTTTTGTATTTTCTCTTTCGGTTCTTTTGGGCGTGTCTGTGCTGCTTCCGCCCCAGCACCTATCGTTGGTTGTATCGGTTGGTTGCTTTGATATACAAAGCGGGGGGGAAACCCTTTTTTGAAAAATATAGGCTTACAGGGATAAAGTTCACTACGACACATTGCAACTTCAATGCCAAGAAGAAAAGGATGTTTGTATCAAACTATTAAACTTTTCAATTTATAAAAGAAACCAGGGTACAATAGGCCAGCAACACTCTTTGTACAATGAGCCACTACGGGAATCATTTCATATGCCAACGGCCAAAAACCGCTGGCAAAGGACAGAAAACTGTGGGCATAGTCTATGCCGGCGGCCCTTATAAAAGGCCGTTGGCATATATTTTGCCGTCGGCAACTATTTGTTTCCCGTAGTGAGCAGCACACCCGTACATATATGTGGTGGCCGAGATAGATGGAAATGTTGAAATGTCCTCAACACGGGCTATGAAAAGATGACATATGGCCATTTTGACCTTTGTACACGACAAAAGGGAAATATAGTGTTTAGCATCCGGTCCTGCAGCCACCAAGTAATACAAATTGAGGTTTGGCCTTTACTGGAGAAAAAGAAAATTGAAACATTGAAAGATTGAAGAAGAAACTTGCCGTGAAAAAAGTTCACTAAGTAATCACAACTAATCATTTCGGCAGAGATTCTAAAAAAAATCATTTAGGCAGAGAGCACACGAACCATGTGTATGTGATACCATATTAGAGAGAGAGATAGAGCTTGGTGACCGGAATCTTTGCTATTTATTCTGCAAAAGATGTGGAAATAGTGAACGGGAAATATCTAGTACTCCCATCCTTATGGTACTCCCGGTGCTTCAAGTTTAAAAACAAATCTTAAATGTTTTTAAAAAAAATTGAAAAAATGGGGATGTTCGCTAGGAATGTGAATACAACCCCTAGAAATTTCAGGTCCAAATTCGAAATGCACATTGATAAACAAAAATGAGAAATCGAGATGTGAATTGTGTCAATGTTGATTTTGTCTTTTTCTTACATTATTCATGTCAGATTTCACATTTTTGTTTCTTGATGTACATTTCAAGTTTGGACCTAATATTTTTAGGAGTTGTAGTTATATTTCTTGCGAACATTCACTTTTTTTCCAGAATCTTTTGAAATATTTTTGAATGTTTTTTTAAAACTTGGAGCATCAGGAGTACCTCAAGAATGGAAGTACCTGATACTTTCCCAATAGTGAACGGATTGGGACACTACTAATAGAAAGTCTAGGAGTCTACAAAGGTGGTGACATCCAGAGAGCGCACATTTATCATCGACTGCCTCGTCCTTTATGTAGTTGCTTTGCCAGGAGAGTACCACTTCTCATAAAATTTGACGCTAATAATTTAGAATGAAGACGACCAGTTTTAATTTTTGAGGGAATTCCCAATCGTACAAATTAACAAGCTACTCGCAGAGAGTAGATCATAGGCAGGGAAATCGAAAATCCCAAGGAATGTATCTTGAGTCATCGATCGGTCAAATAGGAGTGCTATGCGAAATTGGTCGCACGTGCATACCTGTGGTCGGTGCCTTTGTTCAGAAGCAAAGTATGCGAAGTCTCTCATTCGTACGTGCTGCGGCTTCGAGCAATTCTGATGTGTTGTGCAAAAGACATTATTCCGGAGAAAAAGAAGCGTAAAGCTACCATACAAATATATGATATGGAGCTTTTGAACTCGAGTTGGAAAAAGAATATAGTGAGGTGTCGAGCATGCAACTAGCTAGCTCAACTAGAAAGTGACGCAGAGCAAATCAGCAATCATATATACCATTCCTTTGTGAAAGCTTGAACCTTAGCGCGTCGAATGTAACACTGCTCAACTTTGAACAGTCATCACCACCCCAAGAACATCATATATACCACACGTAACAAATTTTTTCGATAAGGAACGACTTTATTATTTTAAAGGTTTAAATTTTACACCCAACCTCTGTATGGTCGCTCCCACAGGGGCGACTAGGGCGGCGTAACCCTAGCTCGCCGCCGGCCCTCTCCCCCACCTCTCCTCTCCCTCGTCGCCACCGGAGGTGGCCGCCGGCTCGCCGCCCGGCCACCGGTGAAGGTGGCGGCAAGGATCTGGCTGCCCCGTTCTTCCTCGGGGGGCTTTGGATCCGTGGCGGCGGCCTCGGCTGGTGGATCGACGCCGGGACTGCGGTGACCGGTGCTCGTTGGTGCTGGCCGTTCTTCCTCGGCTGCGGGGGCGGCGAGGCGGCGGCAGGTGGCGGCTGTGGTGCGGGCGTCTCGGCGGCGCCCGATCCAGATCTGAAGGCCTCCGTCTACTTCAACCAGGGTTGCCTCCGATGGTCCTGCTTTGGGCGGCCTTTGTCGTCGGAGTTGTACCTGTTTGGCGGCTGGAGGTGGGAGGTGGCTCCGGAGAAATCCGAGGCCAGCGGTGCTGGCCACGAAGGCGGCGACGCCTGAGGGCGCCGTACCCTTCTTGTAGGGTCCGTCCAGGTTGCCTCCTTCCCCTCCTCCTTCCACCCAGCTCGTATGCCGGGCGAAAGCCCAAATCCTTGACGGATCGAGCGACAGCGGCGCTTCGGGCGTTGTCACCCTCTTGGGGGTGTCGTTCGTGGTGAGCTTGGGGTGGATGTGATGCTTTGGTTGCTTGGCGGCGGTTGGTGCGTGGTCGGAGTTCGTCTGGTGGCGGTGCGTTGGCGCTATGCCGCCTATGTGCTCAGCCTCGGAGTCCTTCTTCCACGGTTCTTGGTATTCAGCAGCCCTGCCGGACTCGGCGGAGCGGTGCTTCATCGTACTCATTGATGGCGGCGTATCTCGGCGGCGTGGCGCAGTGGAGATTCGGCGTCCGATGTGTGGCGATGGACTCGCGCAGGAGGACGAAGTTGTCTGGTGTCGTGGTGACGTCGATGGCTGAGTGGCCAGACAAGGTAGAAGCCTCAATATTTGCTCTGAAGACGGACATGTGAAAGATGGCGGCGACGACACACGAGTGCGTAGGACCAGTTTGTACCGCAGACCCAGTATGTGGCTCGGCTGGGGCTTCCGGCTTTTGATGTTAGGCTTAGGTGAGTGGTCTGGGTAGTGGCCCAGCTAGCACCCCTTCATCATTTTGATGTTAGGCTTAGATGAGTGGTCTGGATAGTGGCCCAGCTAGCACGCCTTCATCATTTGGATAGGAGTAGCGGCAAATGTTGCCAAGATGGCAGATTCGGGCATATTGTTGTAATACTTTGTAAGGTTCTCGAGAATAATCAATAAAATGGCTGTATGCATCTCCCAAATGCAGAGGCCGGGGGTCATTCCTCCTTTTCTAAAAAAAAATCCAGCCTCTGTATAGTTAAGATGCATATAGCCAAATCAAGTCCAAACTCAAAAAGAAAAAGGTGAAATACAAGTAAACATAAGACTGTATGACACCTAATCCGCAGGAGGGCCAATCCTAAGATCATGCTGTCATCCATGTCGGGTAAAAGTATCCTTCATCGTGTTCTCCAATCATGTACACACCTCCATAAGTATGTCTCGATTCTCCACACGTTGTTGAGACGACCATAAACGAAGGGTACCGGTACATCTGTATATAACCTGCATAAGAGAAGTGTTTTTATTGCTAAAAATACTTATCATTTCTAAATAGGTAAAGCGACCAAATAACAGTAAGCGCTCCCATTCTGAGAAGAATTTTTTAAACCTGTGATTAATCACATGCAACGAGTTGCCAAATATATTAGCATCATCCATGTGGAAACTTAGAATACACTGAACAAGTTATGATATAGCTAAGCAAACACTCACCCTTTTCGTTCATGGTTGGAAACTAAAATATATTGTACTCTGATATTTACAAAATAAAATTTTTATTTTTTTTCTGCTATGAACAGTTAAGATTATGTACACCTCCATCTGCTACACAAAAGCGACGAAGGTCCAAGTGAAACAGAGCGAGAAAGTGTCATCTCTTTTTTCTCAACACCCAAGGGCTGGGAAACAATAATTTAATCTATTTTTCTCCAAAAAAAAATTGTTGAGATTCTCCAGACACAAAATTAACCGCAACGTGCTCGTTAAGTATAATACGGTTTAGATGTATGTCAACGATGAGTTCTTTAGGGATACATGTAATGTTCAAAGTGGTGATTCGACTAAACTATGTTGAAGTACATGGCTAACCTGCAGGGATCAGAATCAGATACTCCACAAGCTCCCTCCATCCCTTTGTTTGTCTTTTGTAAAGTGATGATGCTACACAAGTACATTGATTGTACACTCTGTACACGTGTATCTTGCCGATCGAGCTTCTATAAGTATATATATGGTGCTCTTTCATCTGCACGTTCTTGTTGAGGTGAGAATCTGTTCAAACGTGAGCGTTGCTGCATTCGGTACGCTACAGTTGAGACTTCTCCGCGTCTTGTTCCAGAGATCAGCTGCTCGACACTTCACTAAATTCTTTTTCCAACCTATGTCCAAAAGAAGAATAGATTAAATGATTCTTCCATTTTACATGTGAGGCATATATAGAAGCTTGACACTTTTTTTTTCTTCCATAGAACATAAACAGCTTTACACGGTACGTAGTACTATATCAAAAATTGAAGTTTAAATTATTTTTCATGCTTGCATTGCATGACAGTTTCCCGGAAACCAGGAAAAATAACATTCTTATTTACGAAAATGACTCAAGAGCAAACACGCCCCCTTATATTATGGTTAAGCATAATTTCCTTGGAATTTTCTCTACTGAGTGCTACCTGAATGACCACAGTATTTAAATCTGCTAGCTTGTTTCAAACAAATTTCGTGTTTTAGTTGAGCATGTTTTCATCCTAAACACTCTGCAGGCAAGCAAGTGTCGGAAGCACAATGCTTTTTGATGATAAACGTGCGCTCTCCGTGGACGTCACTAACGTCGTAGACTTGTGCTAGCACTATTCTAATCCAATCGATGAGGTGTCATATTTTGTTTATTATTTCCACATATCTTGCAGAGAAATCGCATCGATTCGGTCAGCAAGCTCACCTTCTCAAGATCCCCTCTCTGTCTGTCTCTTGTAAAATAAAATAGTGTCTCACATACGTACGAACAGTTTTTGTATGCTATCTCCAAATGATTAACTCTGTGATTAACAAATAAAAATGATCTTCAGAAGTCTCCCGTCCAAATGATATAGCTTATGCTCCATCATTAGCAGAGTTGCTGATCCACACAAGGCTCCCAATTTTGTGGCATGCCCTTGCTTTATTTAACACTACATCTTCGGCCATCTTTTTTCGCTGTTCCTCTGAGTTGGGCTAATCAACCAATAAATATATTCAGCACCATGCATGCGTGGCATCCATATCCATTTTATTAGGTCATCATCACAAACTGCCGTTAGTATGCAGGAAATGAACTCATGCGCACTAATCTGGTTAGATCATGGAAAACCATGAATGAAGCTTATTTTTCTGTTACTCTGTCAATTGCCATGTGTGGATAACTGTTGTGCTGTAAAACTATAAGTTCATGATGTGGGTCGCGGCCCTAACTGCGTGGAGTGACATCAGAGAAAACGAAAGGGAACAAACACAAGAACGGGGATTAGATCGATCGTTAGCGAAACCTAGCTACCTTTTCTAGCTAGCAGCTTAATTAGGTGCAAAATGCAACAAGGAGTACCTATCATCGTTTTGTTGTGCGTACGTACGTGCCGGACCCACTTTATAGATTAGATGCTCACCAAATAGAAGAATCCGTAGGACACTTCCAAGTTCCAACATCGACGTTGAGGTCCAAGTAATCACACATGCTACACATTGCGGCTTGGATATTGGATCCAAGTTTCAGCTTCATGCAATGGAACCGAGGAAAGCGAGACCGTTCATGTGTTGTACGTTGCAGAGCCAGAGCGTTCAGTGCCATGTTGCATATATTGGTCACACCAGTCATCCCTTTTCACATGCATTTGCAAATTAAATGTGATGCTGCTTGGACTGAGTGGATTTTGTGTGTGTGTGTGTGTTTCTTGGGGAGCACACACAATTTACGCCTAGGCCTGCCTGGATTGCTTGTTATTTAGACCTAGTCCAACCAGACCCTAATCCTACAGTTCTTTTTCCTCTGAACATATGCATGTGCTAAGTAGGATTGTATGAGTACTAACATTCCTCTGAACATATGTGTGCTCGTGAAGAAGCCACACTTTGAACTGTTCCGCCACATGTATATGCATTCTTCTTTCACATGCACCTAGGTAACGATGCCTGTCGTGCAAATGCAATGTATCATCACATACATGGGACCGTAAGCATGTTTTATCAGTCATTTTCATCAATGGCCATTAGATCTTCATCCAATGACTGAAAATAGATCAAGCACTATTCATTTTCAACCTCCACCTTCTTCTTCCTCACGCAACCACCTGCCAACCCAGGCCTAAACGCCTACATCGGCCGCGTCCTCCCCTCGATCTCCCTCCACCGCCGTGCTGGCCGCCTCCCCGACCATCCCTCTATGCCCCGTCGCACTAGTGAACAGTTCCGGCGATCCCCTGCACCCCCTCTCCCAAGATAGATAATGGGGTAATGGTTATGGCTTCCACCTAATTAAGAAAGATAATGAGGTTATGCCTTCCCTCAAAGATAGATAGTGGGGCTGGGTCTTCTTCAGCGAGGTCGGACCTCCACATCTCGTGCGCTTGGGAAGAAGAAAAAGATGACTGACGCAACAACAAAAAAAGCAGGTACATAAGAAATAGCAAAACGTAAATAGAAATAGGAAAAAGCTTACCTTCTACCGGCCGATCGCGCGTGCCCGTCCGCCGGCTTCGTGGCTGTTTGATCGTGTGTTGATCAGACGGTCGACGACCGTCCCGCATCCACTAAAGCCGCGTTTGTTTTCCTGCAACTCACCTGTTGTTTCAAGATAGTCATTCCTGCAACTAGATAACAGTAGAGGGTTTCGGGGTTGGTCCGGAAGTCGCGTTTGTTTTCCTGCAAGGCTGCAACTCACCAGTTGTTTCAAGACAGTCATTCTTGCACTGGGTAACAGTAGGGGGGGGGGGGGGGGCTTCGGGGCTCATCAGGATTAGAGGGCGAGCGGCTGGATTTGGGAGCCGGCGGACGGGCGCGGCCGCGCAAGGCGTTGGGCCACCAGGCCTTATCCACCACGGTGGTGACGACGACTTGCTCGGGATCGGCGGTGGCCGGCGACGACTCAAGAAGGTACGATTTAGAGATCGGCGGTTTTTGCAACAAAGATCTTGTTTTCAAAAATAAAAAACGATTCAGTGGTGAAGTTTTATTTCAGCAACAAGGTATAGTTTTAGAAAGTTTCCGCAACACAGGTCTTGTTTAAGGATAAAAATGGTTCGGCAGCAAAGTTTTTTTTCTGCAACATGGGTCTTGCTTGAGGAACATAGTCCCAGTTGCAAAAAGCGTTGGAGGAGTACACGATGTTAGAGCATACGAGGCATTGCAACAAAACGCATGTTTCAGAAACATAGCTTCAGTTGCAGAAATCTTCAAAGGAGTGCCCAGGGTGGGAGCTCGTCGCCGTCATGTTGGAGTAGAGGCCCTGGCTGTTTCTCGAAGCAGGACCCCTCGGTGAGCTCGATTTTGTGTCAGATCCAACCATGATGCACCATAGTGTTGTAGAAACTTCAATTTAGTTCCTGCACGTTGGCAGTGGGCTGATTTTCCGGTGGATTGGAGGCGGCGCCGAGCAAGGCACGACTATGTCGGGGCCGGGGGGCAATAGTGTTGTTTCCGCAACAGAACGTTTGTTGCAGGAAATAACGAGTGAGCATGCGGGTCACGGACAATAGATCGGACGGCTATCAGTTCGGGCATCCAACGGCTGTCGAGGGGACGGATAAAATCTAAACATCGGCCGACGGATGCGTAGTGTCGCCCATAGAAATATTAGGCAGTATTTCTGAAAGTTTCGTTAACCTCTATCGCGATGCCGTATTGCCATGTCATCTAATTTTTTTAGCCCGGTGGCGAATCAACCTGTGGTTTAGTTGGTTAGGTAGACAGTGGTATCCCCAACCCATCAAGGTTCAAATCCTGGTGCTCGCATTATTTCTGGATTTATTTCAGGATTTCCGGCGATGCGCTTTCAGTGGAGGAGACGTTTCCGTCGACGACGAGGCGCCTATGGTGACTTCGTAAATCTCAAGATGATATGCCGGCTCAGTCTTTCGGAGGTGCTCATAGGGGTAGGGTGTGCGTGTGTGCGTTCATAGTGGTGAGTGTATGCGCGTGTATATGAGCGCTTGTGTCTGTACTGATGCTAAAAATAACTGCATTAACGGTGGCGCAGAGGGCGCACGCTGGAGCTATCCACCTGGCGTTTTATGTCGATAGAAAATCACTTTTTACTGTGCCGAGGCGATAGGAAAAAAAGAAAAAAGAAAACGTGTAGGCGTAGCGAGCCTCGCTGCCCCTCACCAGATACGACCGCCCCGATTGTCCTCTCATACACGCAGCCTCCTCCTCTCCCTCCTTCCACCGCCTGCCCCACTCGCACGGCCGATGACCGCACCACCGGAGACCGCAACCACTCGGAAAACGGTGGCGATGAGGAAGCTCGGCCCTTGGCGCAGACCCGCGCCCCCGATCGGTGACAACGTCGGATCTCCCGCCGGCATGGAGGCCTGGGCTCAGGCAGCCGCCGCGATGTCGGGTGCGCCGGCGAGGTCTCTGGGACCGCACGGCGAGGGAATGGTGCGGCTTACGGTCGTGGGTTCCGACGACGCCAAGCCGTAGGTCTGAACCTAGTGCTCGAGCTCCGGGCTGCGACCTCTCCACCTCCGCAGCCAGTGGGCTGCTCGACCTCCGCCACACGTTCGAGAGGCTCGTCTGCCACAACTCCATGGTGTGATTGTGTTATTCCCCGTAATTATGATGATACAACTACGTAATCTGAGTCTATGAGCTAAGCTGAGCCGTGAATCATGATTATCGTTCGTTGTTTGGTTCATCTACAGGCTACAGCTAGCAAAGGGGAGTTTAGTTTGAACCCACTTGCTGCAGTAGTTTGGTTTTGGTATGGTCAATAGTTAATACTATGTTCCTAGAATCCAATCTGGTCCGGTTCATGCATTAAGTATGTTCTATTTGCTCAGCAGGTTCCTGACAAATTTGTTGGTGATCTGCTGTTCTCGTCGTGTTAAGATGCCTTTGTAGTGTGAAACTTCTATGTTTATTGATGTTTCCAGCCTTTCTGGTGGGGTTTAAGGAATCTTGTCAGTTGTTTTTAGGTTTCATCGAGTATCCCTCTTGCAACTTCGATGTGGTCCATCTGGTTGTTTGTGTGTTCCATCCTACCTTTCTCTCTTCCTAGCACTTGTAGTTTCATACTAGGTTACTTTATACTCGATCTTTAGTTGTTTGTCTGTTCTGCTACTGAGAAGAAACAACTTGTGATTTTTCCATGCGTGCAAGGTTCAAGGAATGGAGCATGTCCTTCTCCTCCTCTTCTTATGTCGTCGGTCTGGAAGCCGGTAGCCGGAGCTCTAGGCCGACGCCTCCGGATCTGACCTTGCGCGTGCTGGCGGCGATTGGTGGATGAGAGTTTGTCCCTTCCTCCTCATTGGCACTCAACCGGCAGCAGCCTTAGTTAAGAGATGCACTAGCTGCTTGTGAGGAGATATAAAGGGCTGGGTCAGAACCTGAAGGTACACATTGGCCTCTTCTTTTTTCTGGTCCAGCGTGTTTACTGTTACCTCTGAATCTATCATTGTGATTGTTGTGTAATTCCTATTTCAGTTATAGATATGGGCATCTTTTTGATAAATGCCTTTTGAATATGGTGATTATGGTTGTATGATGTACATTTTTGTTTCTTTTAGCAAATTTGGCTTTCAGTTCTGAGTTTATCCCCATCCCCACATGTAACTCTGGTTTTCAGTTGATGTGCCAACCAAAAGTTGTTTAATATAATGTTATAATTTGTGATGATCTTCTACACAACTAAGAAAGAAGATAGTAGGACAAGGCTAAAGGAGAACTATGGTGGAAAGTTTTCTTTCTTTTGTTTATGCGATCCAGCTCTACATCTGTGCGAGCAACCTGAGCCATTATCATGCATCTTGCTATATGGTAGTCATATTGTTAATAAAGGTAAAAAGCTCTGTTGTCGTTCATATAGGTTTCAGATTCTGTATCATGCATCTTGCTATACTCTTGTAGTTATACTTCTTTCGAGTAAGGAAATGTCTCACACTTAGGAAGTTGTGTTCATTTATAATACGACCTTATTCTATTATGTCTTCATATTTGCAAGAGGATTATTAGTCCCCAGTGACATTAGTGGGAAAAAGTATCATTCAAAGCTTGATGTTCTTTGCTGTTATTGTTCCTATTTTAAAGGGGATTGAGATGTCTGCGTAGGAAATTTTAGTGGGGTCACCTTCAAACGAGCTGACATGTGAAATAAATTGGATATCAGTAAATCTGTTACTAAGACAATGACATTGTGTTGCTTTTCGGGAATTTTCTGAACTGCATGAGGAGGATCCCGGCGGCGCGGTCGTTGATACTTCAGCATGAGCCGAGGGCTCAGCCCATCTCGCTGCTGCTGGAATTGAATAGCCTAATGTGCTGTTTACATACTCGATCTGAGCCAAAAGTTTTATCAGGTTCTGATTCCCCCATATTAATTATATTTACTAGGAATTGAAAAGAAGGGAAGAAGCTGCAGCACGAGGTTAGTATTTGTCTTTTCTTTCTGTCTTTCATAGATGGCACATTAGAAGCAGTTCGTCATAATTATTTTTCTATTTTCTCTGGGCAAAATTAAAGAATCATACAGTAATGGACTTGTAAAACAACTAAACAAGTATCCACTAAGCATCAGAAGTTCAGAATCTTCGTACTTTCTTCTCTGCAAACAAAGCTATATATTTATATGATCAGTATGTTCAAAATCGAAAATGTAACCGGTAATGACACTTTAATATACAGCAAGTATAACTACTGAACATTATCAAGTTGTAGATCTTATTATTTATTATTCTTCCCAACGAATAATCTATTCAAAGATTGTATAGTCGCTTATTGTTTTCAGCATAAATTTCATTAATTATGTTGTTCACGAGTAGCTAAACTTCGGAGATGAGGATCAATGGGAGGCCGCTGCCGCCACGGTTCTAATCCGTTCTTCTCTCAGTGGCCATGTGAGGGCGTCTGCCGCCATGGTGGCCAGAGCACGAAGATGTGCTCTTCCATGGCTGGTAGAGAAGAAGGAAGGGGAGGCGCTTCTCGGACCAGATCCATGGCCCCCACGTCGCCATCGACATCCACCCTCCCTGACAGATCGCTCAGGTGGATGTTGCTAAGCTCCACGGCTTCCCCGTCTCCCTCTTGATAGAGGGTGTCGACCACAAGTTGCCCCCTTCCCCCGTGCTCCCTCTCTCTGATTTCTTTTACATGCAGAACTTTGTTACACCAGAGGCAGTACATTACTACACTTGTTGGTTCTTGATGCTCAAATTTTATGAACTCTACACAGATTTTCATCAAAATAGACATTGAGGTACTCAAACAAGACAAGTGCGCACAAGACCACCTCAAAAGGTGCGCCTGGGGCGCACCCCAACCACTAGGACACTGTTTAAACGTGGCCGCAACCGCATGCTGACTAGTGCAGTGCTAGATGGAGCATAAACAACTTTGGCGTAGCTCTATTCTATCCTAACCAGTGACGCGTACTGCGCCATAAACTAATGATCCAGACACCCTCCGATAGTTAAATAGGCCAAACCAGCCACTAACGCCCACCATCCCAATCATCTCAGCTCATCTCATCGCAACGTTAAACCAGAGCAATCTCTCTCGTCCATGGCCAAGATCCAGCCCCTCGCTGCCGCGGCCTCACCGTCGTCCTCCGATAATCACCGGAGCCAGCAGGCATACACGGTGTGGATGAAGTCGCTGGTGTTCAACGGCAACTGCTGCGCGGTGTACGGCCCCGACGGCGCCGTCGCCTTCCGCGTCGACAACTACGGCTGCAGGGGCGGCCGCCAGGTCTTCTTCATGGGCCGTGCCGGCAACGCCCTCATCAGGATCAGACGCAAGGGATTTGGCGTGTTCAGGAGGTGGGAGGTCTGTCGCTGCGCCCACAACAGCGGCCAGGAGGAGGAGGCCACGCCGTGGTTCAGCGTGCGGCAGGCCGAGAAGGGCGGAGCCGCCATGGCGATGCACGGCGGCGCGGGGACGTGCTACACTATCGACGGGTGCTCTGCCAGTAAGTCGGAGTACAGAGTGCGCGGCGTGGATGGCGCGGTGGTGGCGGAGGTCGCATGGAAGCGGACGCCGGCGGGGGTGGTGCTCGGGGAGGACGTGCTCACACTGACGGTGGGGCCGGAGGTGGAGCACCTGCTAGCTTTGGGTTTGGTCGTGGTGCGTGGCCTCATGATGTGGAGGTGGGGGGAGCACGGCTGACGATGTTGTTCCCTCGCGTGTTAGCCAGTCTCGGGGCGGACGCGGATTTTTAGAGCTTAGGTTCATGGACACCTTCTATCCATATCCTTCAATATAGTTTTAAGATCCGTGCTAGACAACTAACTTACAGCGTATAATATTTTATTTGTTGCTTTCAAATAAAACAACATATAAACTTCTAACTTTGCAAGATAGCAAAACATTCTTAATACAATGAGAGAAAAAACTTATAGATTTTTTTGACGGATATTAATATACAAAATGAGATTTTCTTTATTAAAAAATATTATTTTTAATACTTATGATGGAGGAAAAAATCTGAAAGTTTTTTCTCTCATTGTAATAAGAATGTTTTGCTATCTTGCAAAAGTTTTAAGTTCATATGTTGTTTTATTTGCGACGAGGATTTTTGGGACATGGTGCCACGCGAGGATGAAATCTGGGCAGTCCATGCATGCTGCAAGATTAGCACTTAATATAGCGAATTAATGAATACCGAAATGATACAATGAGTTAATTTGATGAATACACGTATGTGATAGGTGAAGGAAATATGCCCTAGAGGCAATAATAAAGTTATTATTTATTTCCTTATGTCATGATAAATGTTTATTATTCATGCTAGAATTGTATTAACCGGAAACATAATACATGTGTGAATACATAGACAAACAGATAGTCACTAGTATGCCTCTACTAGACTAGCTCATTAATCGAAGATGGTTATGTTTCCTAAACCATAGACATGTGTTGTCATTTGATTAATGGGATCACATCATTAGGAGAATGATGTGATTGACATGACCCATTTCGTTAGCTTAGCACTTGATCGTTTAGTATGTTGCTTATGCTTTCTTCATGACTTATACATGTTCCTGTAACTATGAGATTATGCAACTCCCATTTACCGAAGGAACACTTTGTGTGCTACCAAACGTCACAACGTAAATGGGTGATTATAAAGGTACTCTACAGGTGTCTCCAAAAGTATATGTTGAGTTGGCATGAATCGAGATTAGGTTTTGTCACTCCGATTGTCGGAGAGGTATCTCTGGGCCTTCTCGGTAATACACATCACATAAGCCTTGCAAGCATTACAACTAATGAGTTAGTTGTGAGATGATGTATTACGGAACGAGTAAAGAGACTTACCGGTAACGAGATTGAACTAGGTATTGGATACCGACGATCGAATCTCGGGTAAGTAACATACCGATGACAAAGGAACAACGTATGTCGTTATGCGGTTTGACCGATAAAGATCTTCGTAGAATATGTAGGAACCAATATGGGCATCCAGGTTCCGCTATTGGTTATTGACCAAGAATAGTTCTAGGTCATGTCTACATAGTTCTCGAACCCGTAGGGTCCGCACGCAAGGTTTCGATGATGTTATATTATGAGTTTATGAGTTTTGATGTACCGAAGGAGTTCGAGTCCCGGATGAGATCGGGGACATGACGAGGAGTCTCGAAATGGTCGAGACGTAAAGATCGATATATTGGACGACTATATTCGGAGTTCGGAAAGGTTCGAATGATTCGGTATTTTTCGAGTACCGGAGAGTTACGGGAATTCGCCGGGAGAAGTATTGGGCCTTATTGGGCCCTGCGGAAAGAGAGGGGCTGCCTAGTGCAGGCCGCGCGCCCCAAGGCCTAGTCCGAATTGGACTAGGGGAGGCCGCACCCTTCTTCCCTTCCCTTCCTTCTCTCCTACTCCTACTAGGAAAGGAGGAGTCCTACTCCCCTTGGTGCGCCTCCTCCCTTGGCCGCCACCTCCTCCTTGCTCCTTTATATACGGGGCAGGGGCACCCCATGACACACAAGTTGATCTACGGATCGTTCCTTAGCCGTGTGCGGTGCCCCCTCCACCATATTCCACTTCGGTCATATCGTCAGCGGAGCTTAGGCGAAGCCCTGCGCGGAGAAGTCATATCGTCGCGGAGCTTAGGCGAAGCCCTGCGTCGGTGGAGCATCATCATCGTCACCACGCCGTCGTCTTGTGGAACTCATCCCGACACTTTGCTGGATCGGTCCGGGATCGTCATCGAGCTGAGCGTGTGCTGAACACGGAGGTGCCGTGACGTTCGGTACTTGGATCGGTCGGATCGTGAAGGCGTCGACTACATCAACCGCGTTGTTATAGCGCTTCGCTTACGGTCTCACGAGTGCGTGGACGACACTCTCCCTCTCGTTGCTATGCCATCACCATGGTCTTGCGTGTGCGTGGAAAATTTTTGAAATTACTCGTTCCCCAACAGTGGCATCCGAGCCTGGTTTTATGCGTTGATGTCATATGCACGAGTAGAACACAAGTGAGTTGTGGGCGATATAAGTCATACTGCTTACCAGCATGTCATACTTTGGTTCGGCGGTATTGTGAGATGAAGCGGCCGGACCGACATTACGCGTCACGCTTACGCGAGACTGGTTTCACCGCTCCGAGCACTAGTTGCTTAAAGGTGACGGCGGTGTCTGTCTCTCTCACTTTAGTTGAACCGAGTGTGGCTACGCCCGGTCCTTGCGAAGGTTAAAACAGCACCAACTTGACAAACTATCGTTGTGGTTTTGATGCGTAGGTAAGAACGGTTCTTGCTCAGCCCGTAGCAGCCACGTAAAACTTGCAACAACAAAGTAGAGGACGTCTAACTTGTTTTTGCAGGGCATGTTGTGATGTGATGTGGTCAAGGCGTGATGCTATATTTTATTGTATGAGATGATCATGTTTTGTAACCGAGTTATCGGCAATGGCAGGAGCCATATGGTTGTCGCTTTATTGTATGAAATGCAAAAGCCATGTAATTGCTTTACTTTATCACTAAGCGAGTAGCGATAGTCGTAGAAGCAATAGTTGGCGAGGCGACAACGATGCTACGATGGAGATCAAGGTGTCGCGCCGGTGGCGATGGTGATCATGGCGGTGCTTGGAGATGGAGATCACAAGCACAAGATGATGATGACCATATCATATCACTTATATTGATTGCATGTGATGTTTATCCTTTATGCATCTTATCTTGCTTTGATTGACGGTAGCATTATAAGATGATCTCTCACTAAAATTATCAAGAAGTGTTCTCCTGAGTATGCACCGTTGCTAAAAGTTCAGTAGTACCCGGACACCACGTGATGATCGGGTGTGATAAGTTCTCGTCCATCTACAACGGTGCAAGCCAGTTTTGCACACGCAGAATACTCAGGTTATACTTGACGAGCCTAGCATATGCAGATATGACCTCGGAACACGGAGACCGAAAGGTCGAACGTGAATCATATAGTAGATATGATCAACATAGTGAAGTTCACCATTGAAACTACTCCATCTCACGTGATGATCGGACATGGTTTAGTTGATTTGGATCACGTAATCACTTAGATGACTAGAGAGATGTCTATCTAAGTGGGAGTTCTTAAGTAATATGATTAATTGAACTTTAATTTATCATGACCTTAGTCCTGGTAGTATTTTGCAAATTATGTTGTAGATCAATAGCTCGCGTTGTTGCTTCCCTATGTTTTTATATGTGTTCCTAGAGAAAATTGTATTGAAAAATGTTAGTAGCAATGATGCGGATTGGATCCGTGATCTGAGGTTTATCCTCATTGCTGCACAGAAGAATTATGTCCTTAATGCACCGCTAGGTGACAGACCTATTGCAGGAGTAGATGCAGACGTTATGAATGTTTGGCTAGCTCAATATGATGACTACTTGATAGTTTAGTGTACCATGCTTAACGGCTTAGAATCGGGACTTCAAAGACGTTTTGAACGTCACGGACCATATGAGATGTTCCAGGAATTGAAGTTAATATTTCAAGAAAATACCCGAGTTGAGAGATATGAAGTCTCCAACAAGTTCTATAGCTAAAAGATGGAGGAGAATCGCTCAACTAGTGAGCATGTGCTCAGATTGTCTAGGTACTTCAATCGCTTGAATCAAGTGGGAGTTAATCTTCCAGATAAGATAGTGATTGACAGAATTCTCTAGTCACCATCACCAAGTTAGTAGAACTTCGTGATGAACTATAATATGCAAGGGATGACAAAAGTAATTCCCAAGCTCTTCGTGATGCAGAAATCGACGAAGGTAGAAATCAAGAAAAGAGCATCAAGTGTTGATGATTGACAAGACCACTAGTTTCAAGGAAAGGGCAAAGGGAAGAAGGGAACTTCAAGAAGAACGGCAAGCAAGTTGCTGTTCGAGTGAAGAAGCCAGTCTGGACCTAAGCACGAGACTAAGTGCTTTTGCTGCAATGGAACTGGTCATTGGAAGCGGAACTACCCCAAGTATTTGGCGGATAAGAAGGATGGCAAATTGAACAAGAGTATATTTGATATACAGGTTATTGATGTGTGCCTTACTAGTGTTTATAGTAGCCCCTGAGTATTTGATACTTGTTCGGTTGTTGAGATTAGTAACTCAAACAGGAGTTCTGAGATAAACAGAGACTAGTTGAAGGGAAGTGACGATGAGTGTTGGAAGTAGTTCCAAGATTGATATGATCATCATCGCACACTCCCTATACTTTCGGGATTAGTGTTAAACCTAAATAAATGTTATTTGGTGTTTGCGTTGAGCATGAATATGATTTGATCATGTTTATTGCAAAGCGGTTATTCATTTTAAGTCAAAGAATAATTGTTGTTCTGTTTAAATGAATAAAACCTTCGATGGTCATACACCCAATGAAAATAGTTTTCAAAACGGTTATTCATTTAAAGTCAAAGAATAATTGTTGTTCTGTTTAAATGAATAAAACCTTCAATGGTCATACACCCAATAAAAATAGTTTGTTGGATCTCGATCGTAGTGATACACATATTCATAATATTGATGCCAAAAGATGCAAAGTTAATAATGATAGTGCAACTTATTTGTGGCACTGCCGTTTGGGTCATATCGGTGTAAAACGCATGAAGAAACTCCATACTGATGGACTTTTGGAATCACTTGATTATGAATCACTTGGTACTTGCGAACCGTGCCGTTTGGGCAAGATGACTAAAACTCCGTTCTCCGGAACAATGGAACAAGCTACTGACTTATTGGGAATAATACATACCGATGTATGCGATCCAATGAGTGTTGATGCTCGTGGCAAGTATCGTTATTTTCTGACCTTCACAAAGATGATTTGAGCAGATATGGGTATATCTACTTGATGAAACACAAGTCTGAAACATTTGAAAAGTTCAAAGAATTTCAGAGTGAAGTGAAGAATCATCGTAACAAGAAAATAAAAGTTTCTACGATATGATCGAAGAGGAAAAATATTTGAGTTGCGAGTTTGGCCTTCAGTTAAAACAATGTGGAATAGTTTCACAGCTCACGCCACATGGAACACCATAACGTAATGGTGTGTCCGAACGTCATAACCGCACTTTATTTGATATGGTGCGATCTATGTTGTCTCTTATCAGTTTACCACTATCGTTTTGGGGTTATGCATTAGAGACAGCT
Source organism: Aegilops longissima (assembly GCA_021605205.1). NCBI lineage: Eukaryota > Viridiplantae > Streptophyta > Magnoliopsida > Poales > Poaceae > Aegilops > Aegilops longissima. The sequence continues at coordinate 709,815,869 of CM038678.1, read as the reverse complement.
GCATTCACGTTTAATAGGGCACCATCTAAATCCGTTGAGACGACACCGTATGAACTATGGTTTAACAGTAGACCTAAGCTGTCGTTTCTTAAAGTTTGGAATTGTGATGCTTATGTGAAAAAGTTTTCACCTGATAAGCTCGAACCCAAATCGGAAAAGTGCGTCTTCATAGAATACCCAAAGGTAACTATTGGGTACACCTTCTATCACAGATCCGAAGGCAAGTTTTTCGTTGCTAAGATGGATCCTTTCTAGAGAAGAAGTTTCTCTCGAAAGAAGTGAGTGGGAGGAAAGTAGAACTTGATGAGGTAATTGTACCTTCTCCTTATTGGAAAGTAGTTCATCACGAAATCAGTTCCATGATTCCTACACCAATTAGTGAGAAAGTTAATGATGATGATCATGAAACTTCAGATCAAGTTGCTACCAAACCTCGTAGATCTTCCAGAGTAAGATCCGCACCATAGTGGTACGGTAATCATGTTCGGAAGTCATGTTACTAGACCATGATGAACCTACGAACTATGAGGAAGCGATGATGAGCCCAGATTCATGAAATGGCTTGAGGCCATAAAATCTGAGATAGGATCCATGTATGAGAACAAAGTATGGACTTTGATTGACTTGCTCGATGATCAGCAAGCCATGTAGATAAATGGATCTTCAAGAGGAAGACGGACACTGATAGTGGTGTTACTATCTACAAAGCTCGACTTGTCACAAAAAGGTTTTTGACAAGTTCAAGGTGTTGACTACAATGAGATTTTCTCAACTGTAGCGATGCTTAAGTCTGTCCGAATCATGTTAGCAATTGCCACATTTTATGAAATCTGGCAAATGGATGTCAAAACTGCATTCCTTAATGGATTTATTAAAGAAGAGTTGCATATGATGCAACCAGAAGGTTTTGTCAATCCTAAAGATGCTAACAAAATGTGCAAGCTCCAGCGATCCATCTATGGACTGGTGCAAGCATCTCAGAGTTGGAATATATGCTTGATGATTTGATCAAAGCATATGGTTTTATATAGACTTTTGGAGAAGCCTGTATTTACAAGAAAGTGAGTGGGAGCACTACAGCATTTCTGATAAGTATATGTGAATGACATATTGTTGATCGGAAATAATGTAGAATTATTCTGCAAAGCATAAATGAGTATTTGAAAAGGAGTTTTTCAAAGAAGGACTTCGGTGAAGCTGCTTACAAATTGAGCATCAAGATCTATAGAGATAGATCAAGACGCTTGATAAGTTTTTCAATGAATACATACCTTGACAAGATTTTGAAGTAGTTCAAAATGGAACAGTCAAAGAAAGAGTTCTTGCCTGTGTTACAAGATGTGAGATTGAGTAAGACTCAAAAACCGACCACGACAGAAGATAGAAAGAGAATGAAAGTCATTCCCTATGCATCAGCCATAGGTTTTATAAAGTATGTCATGCTGTGTACCAGATCTATTGCATACCCTACCACTAAGCTTGGCAAGGGAGTGCAATAGTGATCTAGGAGTAGATCAATGGACAGCGGTCAAAATTATCCTTAGTGGAATAAGGATATGTTTCTCGATTATGGAAGTGAAAAAAGGTTCGTCGTAAAGGGTTACGTCGATGCAAGTTTCAAACACTAATCTAGATGACTCTGAGCCTCAATCTGGATACATATTGAAAGTGGGAGCAATTAGCTAGAGTAGCTCCGTGCAGAGCATTGTAGACATAGAAATTTGCATAATACTTACGGCTCTGAATGTGATAGACCCGTTAACTAAAATTATCTCACAAGCAAAACATGATCACACCTTAGTACTCTTTGGGTGTTAATCACATAGCGATGTGAACTAGATTACTGACTCTAGTAAACCCTTTGGGTGTTGATCACATGTCGATGTGAACTATGGGTGTTAACCACATATAGATGTGAACTATTGATGTTAAATCACATGGCGATGTGAACTAGATTATTGACTCTAGTGCAAGTGGGAGACTGAAGGAAATATGCCCTAGAGGCAATAATAAAGTTATTATTTATTTCCTTATATCATGATAAATGTTTATTATTCATGCTAGAATTGTATTAACCGGAAACATAATACATGTGTGAATACATAGACAAACATATAGTCACTAGTATGCCTCTACTAGACTAGCTCATTAATCGAAGATGGTTATGTTTCCTAAACCATAGACATGTGTTGTCATTTGATTAATGGGATCACATCATTAGGAGAATGATGTGATTGACATGACCCATTTCGTTAGCTTAGCACTTGATCGTTTAGTATGTTGCTTATGCTTTCTTCATGACTTATACATGTTCCTGTAACTATGAGATTATGCAACTCCCATTTACCGAAGGAACACTTTGTGTGCTACCAAACGTCACAACGTAAATGGGTGATTATAAAGGTACTCTACAGGTGTCTCCAAAAGTATATGTTGAGTTGGCATGAATCGAGATTAGGTTTTGTCACTCCGATTGTCGGAGAGGTATCTCTGGGCCTTCTCGGTAATACACATCACATAAGCCTTGCAAGCATTACAACTAATGAGTTAGTTGTGAGATGATGTATTACGGAACGAGTAAAGAGACTTACGATAACGAGATTGAACTAGGTATTGGATCTTGACGATCGAATCTCGGGTAAGTAACATACCGATGACAAAGGAACAACGTATGTCGTTATGCGGTTTGACCGATAAAGATCTTCGTAGAATATGTAGGAACCAATATGGGCATCCAGGTTCCGCTATTGGTTATTGACCAAGAATAGTTCTAGGTCATGTCTACATAGTTCTCGAACCCGTAGGGTCCGCACGCAACAAGGTTTCGATGGCGATGTTATATTATGAGTTTATGAGTTTTGATGTACCGAAGGAGTTCGAGTCCCGGATGAGATCGGGGACATGACGAGGAGTCTCGAAATGGTCGAGACGTAAAGATCGATATATTGGACGACTATATTCGAGTTCGGAAAGGTTCGAATGATTCGGTATTTTGAGTACCGGAGAGTTACGGGAATTCGCCGGGAGAAGTATTGGGCCTTATTGGGCCCTGCGGGAAAGAGAGAGGGCTGCCTAGTGCAGGCCGCGCGCCCCAAGGCCTAGTCCGAATTGGACTAGGGGAAGGGGCCGCACCCCTTCTTCCCTTCCCTTCCTTCTCTCCTACTCCTACTAGGAAAGGAGGAGTCCTACTCCCCCTTGGTGCGCCTCCTCCCTTGGCCGGCCACCTCCTCCTTGCTCCTTTATATCTGAGGGCAGGGGCACCCCATGACACACAAGTTGATCTACGGATCGTTCCTTAGCCGTGTCGGTGCCCCCTCCACCATATTCCACTTCGGTCATATCGTCGCGGAGCTTAGCGAAGCCCTGCGCCGGAGAAGTCATATCGTCATGAGCTTAGGCGAAGCCCTGCGTCGGTGGAGCATCATCATCGTCCCACGCCGTCGTCTTGACGGAACTCATCCCGACACTTTGCTGGATCGGAGTCCGGGATCGCCATCGAGCTGAGCGTGTGCTGAACACGGAGGTGCCGTCGTTCGGTACTTGGATCGGTCGGATCGTGAAGACGTCGACTACATCAACCGCGTTGTTATAACGCTTCGCTTCACGGTCTCACGAGTGCGTGGACGACGACACTCTCCCTCTCGTTGCTATGCCATCACCATGGTCTTGCGTGTGCGTAGGAAATTTTTTGAAATTACTACGTTCCCCAACAATAGGCATCTTAAATGGACCGGTGGTCTAGGCACTGGTTGGCATTTAAACGTGTCTGACTCACCTGTTGTACGTCTTGAATGGCACTTAATAAGTGTGGGCCTGCCGTTTTTGTTGTGATTTGTTTTGCCTAAGCTCATTTTGTGTCCGTATAACAAGAGGAGATAGCTCCAGCGGAAAGAGATGTTAACAGATTAGCCTATCGAGACTCTACTTGATCCTTCTTTTGTTTATTCGCTTTAAACTGTGCCCTATTCTGCTTCTTTTGTTTATTTGGTTACCGCTTGATCCTTCTTCATCTTGTGCTTCCTGGAACATTTATGAGTAGTGAGTACTGTGTGGCTTATGTGTTTCCTTAGCTACCCTGCGCTAGTCTCATTGACGCTTATGTTTTGTTTCGATTATAAACTTGTTTTCTCCACACAAATGCAGCAATTAATACTTCCTGGGTATCCTGATGGGCTGCAGGACAATCATGGGTGGATTGATGGGGGTGCAGGCTGGTATTAATTTTCCTTTGTGATTAATTAAATGGCTGTTGGTAGTAGGATATTTATTCCTGTTTAAAAAAATCCATTTGGAGAATAATAATAAAGGAAACCATGGCACTTTCTGGAAATCCTGATCCCTGTTAGCTGCACATCGTTATCTTCTGCATGGCAAGTGCATGCAAGAATTTGTCACTGCGTGCAAATTCTGCTCGTTAGTTGGTATCTCGCTCCTCACATGCAAGACTGCAGTGTAGACCCATCGTCAACCTACCATGGCATCAAGCTTTCCCGACAGCCATTCATAATATTGGTGTTGGAGGAGTCAGTGAACTATTCTACATCTCTATGTTTTTTCAAAAGAAGCTACATATCTCCATGGTTGGGTTCAGCTAGCTATGCAGACGAACAAAGTCGCAAGAATTAGAGCTGCGGGGTGGATAAAGGATGGTCTGCATGTTGCATTTAAAAGATGATGGGTGCCTTCATGTCCTGTCAGCCATTTACAGTAAACGAATGGAGCCAGGCTAAAAAAGTATATGCTGGTCCCGTCGTTTAAAAACTGACATGCTGTCGTGCCAGAACCCAGTCCACACCGTGTGCTACCTCGCGGGTGGCCGTTGGGGCTAAGATGCTGGCCACGAGCGAGTTCAATGCGTGTGTTGCGTCGCGGGGCACGACTGCATGTGTCAGCTGGGAATACGCGTCTATACCTTTTGCTATACGCAGAGGGGAGATCATTATACGACGGAAGTGTATTTAATTAGCACGAATCGCGCGGCAGCGTGTGGCGTGGATACCGACCGCGCGTGATGGCATGTCCACTCGCCATTATTCGGTTTTATTTGAAAGAAACAAAAAAGAAAAAATTCTTGCATGAATCGCGATGCAGAGATGGATGACTAGATAAAAGGGTGCACCTAAGCCTAAGCTCCACAGGGTATTTTCCGTCACGGGGCTGCTGCGAGGAGGAACACACATTCTGTGAGTCGGCGGTGCGGCTGCAAACCAACCACCACTGCCTCAATGAGGCTTTTCCATGGCGACACGACTCACGGCGTTGCGAGTGGGAGACATGGGTTTGTGCTGACGTTGCGGGGTCTATGTTGACGTTGTGAGCAAGAGATGCGACACTGATCTTTCCCATGCACATATGGTGGAAACTAGCGAGAAGGGAATTTTATGTAGAGGGTGAGGTGGCCGATAGTACATTTGTGTGTTTATGCAAGCATGCACTTTTGAATTGTAAAAGGAAAGTGCGTGCACTTTTCGGTGTATGGGAGGGCAACCAGGAATATATTACCCAAGTAAGGTAGCCATCTCGTGTAATAAGTCTAATGCAGATTATATGATTAATTTATTTGTGTCTAAAGTAGGTATCTGCCTCACTTCGTCAGTTTAGCTCCGTTGGTCATTGTGCTCGATCATGATAATTATTTTTGTTTGTCCATTGTTAACCTTTTTTTTAGTGTTTCCATGGCAAATTATAAAATAAGTTTATCACACTGTATATAACTAAATATCGCAAACTGAGCACTACCTTTCCTACAGTATCATCAACGTAGTAGAGTTTATGTCACGAACAAATAGTCAAATTACCAGTACAATATATGATCTAGAAAACCAAACACATATAAAGATTGTACAATCAATGAACAACCATGTTTACTTTCATTTTTTTTATCCATGGTAAAACCCTCTGAGAAAGGGTAAAAACATACACCAAAAAGAGTCGCAACGTCCTCAGTTTGGGCAAAAACTTTCCAGCTCAGCTAAAAAGGAACTTCCTAGTTTGGAGATGAAACCGCATGAAAACGGAAGAGGTTGCAGTTCGCATGCACGCATCCATCACATGGAGCGGTTCATCTGCATCATACGTTTCTTGATCTTGCAGCAGCACAATATCGGTTATTTTAATAGTCAGAGTCGTTGCGACCAAGTTCTTTTAAGCTCTGGCCGGTTATTTTAGTGCTATCTCAAGAAGCTCTATGTAGGCCTAAAAGGTTGTGCCCAAGTTATTTAAATTAACTTTATAGTTTATGGTATTCTATATGTGTTGTGATGTTTTTGTACAAGTGTACCTTTCCTAAACTTTCTTTTTTCAAAAAAGACCCAAATCTATTATAAAGGTTCATCTGAAGTACAAAGCACACCACACATAATAATAATTACATCGATGTCCGTAGACCACCAAACGACCAATACCATCGCCTACTCGTGTTAAATACTCCATATTTAATTCTTGATAATCAACTAAGAACTGATAACGTTGTTTTGTGAATATTAAGAACTGATAATCAACTAAGAACTAAGAACAATAATCAACACTTAATAAGGAACTATAAGCAATTGACCAAAAATTATGAGTTGGCTAGTAATCAAGACTTAGCTAGTGAGTTCGTATATGGAGGCACGCCAACTATTACTGTGGCATCAATGACTTGGAGTCGTACTTTCATAGGACGCTTGAATCGATGGCTCCAGACCCGGAACAAATGTGATGGATGGCTCTTAGTTGGTGTTGGACGATGTACTAAAACCATCATATGTGTAGCAGTGTTCTTTCGCAAATAAAAACACTAATAATTGTAATAAATTGTGCTGAGGTGATCAAGTTTGCGCCAAAGCTGGAGGGCTAGAACTTGGTTAGCTCTGCCTCACTCTGTTGTTGAGCTCTACTGTTGCGCCATGCCGTATATCCTTCCGCATGCTCTGCTATGAGGGTGGGTCTTTACCTCTCCTACTGCGAGTTGTATGATCGCGGTCGCCTATAGCAAACATGTATTAGCAATGTAAATGTATAGCGTGCCACGTGCTGCATACTTTCATTCTTTTTTTTAACTTGTGAATATTTTTTAAAACCTTAAAAATATTTTTGAGATACATTAACATTACATATACGATATTTTTCTATAAAACAATTCTGGAAGAAACATAAATCTAATTTATTTTATTCATTTTAGTGATATTTTTTTACAAAAATTGGTCAGAATAGAAAAATGTTAGTCATATATGAAAAAAATGGTTGACAGCGAATTACAAATTGTACACCATGTAATAAATAATGCACATCATGTAGTAAAAAGTGTTAATTGTGTATTTCGAATAACTCATAGTGCAATTCAAAAGAGTTTTTCATGTAATAAATGTTGCTCATGTAGTTAAAAATCCATGTATTTAAAAACTATCTGTGCAAGTTAGAAATACTTGTGCATTTAACGTTATTCATATATTTTGAAAAAGTGTTCACAATTTTTTATAAAATGTTCACGTGTTTTGGAAAAGTGTTTGCATATTTTATAAAAATAGTTCGTATTTTCAACAAGAATTAGATGGTCACGCTTTAAAATATAAATTTCACACGGCTTCAAAATATCTTAACACTGTTACACAACAATGTTTCATGTACTTTTTAAAATGTTACCAAACTTTCAGGAAATGTCTAAAATATTTTCATGCAGCTCTAAAACAATTCCTGTATTTTAACCTCAAAGAATGAAAAATAGAAGTGAAATTAAGATAAATAGGAATAACTGAAAAAAACCACAACATAAAAGGAAGAAAAAAACAGAATAAAAATAGAAACAAGGACAAAGTGAAACCGAAAAAAAAGAAAAGCTAAAGGGAAGAGATAAACAAAAACACCAAAAACTGGACCCAAGCGAACCTGCCACACACAAACGGCATGCCAAAATACCAAAATCCATAGTCAAGGGTATATCTTGGATCACTCCCACTTTCTCATGTACTAACAACTGGCACACTGCATGCGAGATACTTGTGGCAACCTGGAAGTTTTTCAAAACATAGTCTGTCTTTAAAAAGCGAACACTTATTGAAACATAAACATTAAAAAAAAGGGTTACAATTTTTGAATCCTGAACAAATTTTGCACAAACTTTCAAAAAAATTGTTTTTTAAAAATTTGGACATAAATTCAGAAAATGTTCCAGAATTATACAAAATTTTGAGCATTTGAAAAATTGTTCATAAGTTAAAAAATGCTCCTGTTTTCTATTTTGGTCACAAATTGAAAAAAAAAATCTTGTTTTTGAAAATGTGTTTGGAACTTTCACCTTCTGTTTACATTTTTTAAATCTATTCGCGATTTCAAAAATTGTTCACATTTGTCAAAAGATGTTCGGAATTCCAAAAGTTCTTCACATTTTTCAAAAAATGATTGGATTTTCAAAAATTATCCACATTTTCCAAAAAAATATTTCTGGAATTTCATAAATTTTTTGCTTTCAAAAATATTCGGCATTTCCAAATTGTTCACTTTTCTTTTTCAAGAAATGTTTCATTTTCTAAAATGTTTACATATGAAAGATCATGTCTGTTCTTATTGATGTCGTGCTGATTATCGTCATGAGCAGCCTTTAGGGTGAGTGGCTATCCCGAGTTCGAGTATTGTTAAGCACTCTTGTTAGCGTAATTTTTCGTCTCTAGTTATAGAAGACAATTGGCTTTGTGTAGTTTAGAAACTGTTTACTGTCATTATGAAAATATTAAAGAATTATTGTCATTATGAAAATGTAAAAAAAAGAAAAAAAAAGAAAAGAGAATGCAAGCGACTGTGCTAATGGACCAGCCCAATTTGTCCTAATGTCCAGCCAGTCGGTCAGCGATCCTAGGATTTGACATGCCACATCAGCAAATACCAGCCAAACACCCTCAAGATTTAGAATAGACCGGGATAAGAAAGTTGGTGTGCTGATTTCATGGATCACAAGTTCAGGGTTCGATTTATCTTTCATCTAGTTCAAGGTTTGTTTTTGACTTTTTCCTAAAGTTTTCAATAAATGCCGTCGTGGTGGAGGAAGCGAGCAATGAGAGACCAATGCAGTGTTTGTGTGGGGTCACATAGAGGAGGGCCATTGCCACAATGGGGGGAATATTTAGTGCACCCAGCCATCTTGTGCTACCTATACACCTAGTTAATAAAACCCAGTTTATGAATGTCAAAAAATTCCGAACAAAAAGTAAGTTGTACTAGCAACAAGAGTCCGTCATAAACAAAATTTGAGATCCAAATTGTAAACATAACATTAGAAAAAAAGAGAAATTCACCGATGATATAGAAAATGGGCTGAATTCAAGGCCCTGTTGCACTAGCTACTATTCACAGCGTGATTTGTCTTTTTTGTTTCTACTTCATCCGTCTGAAAAAGGTTATCCCTCAAATGGATGTATCTAGCACTCTCGATACATCCATTCGAGAGACAAACTTGGGACAAGCTTTTTCTGACGGAGGGAGTACCTATCTATTTTGAATTTAAATCTAAAAGTTTATACTACGAGAGATATGTGTCATACTAATGATGTATACTACGCAACCTTCTTCTTGTAGACTCGTATTGGGCCTCCAAGCGCAGAGTTTTGTAGGGCAGTAGCAAATTTCCCTCAAGTGGAGGATCTAAGGTTTATCAATCCGTGGGAGGAGTAGTATGAAGATGGTCTCTCTCAAACAACCCTGCAACCAAATAATAAAGAGTCTCTTGTGCCCCCAGCACACCCAATACAACGGTAAATTGTATAGGCGCACTTGTTTGGCGAAGAGATGGTGATACAAGTGTAATATGAATAGTAGATATAGGTTTTTGTAATATGAAAATATAAAAACAGCAAGGAAGCAAGTAACAAAAGTGAGCAAAAACGGTATTGCAATGCTTGGAAACAAGGCCTAGGGTTCATACTTTCACTAGTGCGAATTCTCCCAACAATGATAACATAATTAAATCATATGAAAATCCCTCAACGTGCAACAAAGAATCACTCCAAATTTCTATCGAAGAACGTAGGACGAAAATATGCATCAACCCCTATGCAAAGATTACCTCAGTGTCACCTCGGGAATCCGCGAGTTAAGTGCCAAAACATGCATGAAGTGAATCAATAGAACATCCCATTGTCACCACAGATATCCCATCGCAAGACATACATCAAGTGTTCTCAAATCCAACATAACGAAACCTCAAAGAGCAATATTCAATTCATCACAAGAAGGTAGAGGGGGAGAAACACCATATGATTCAACTATAGTAACAATGCTCGCGGTACAAAAAGATCGTGCCAAATCAAAAACATGAGAGAGAGAGAGAGAGAGAGAGAGAGAGAGATCAAACACATAGCTATTGGTCATACCCTCAGCCCCGAGGATGAAATACTCCCTCCTCGTCATGGACACCGTCGGGATGATGAAGATGGCCTCCAGTGATGGTTTCCCCCTCCGGCAGGGTGCCGGAACGGGCTCCCGATTAGTTTTTCATGGTTACAGAGGCTTGCTGCGGTGGAACTTCCGATTTAGGTTTCCTTTCAGGGGTTTCTATATTTCTAGGAATTTTCGGCGTCGGAAACAAGTCAGGGGGGTTCCTGAGGAGCCCACAAGCTAGGGGATGCGCCCTAGGGGGGTGCCCCTAGGCTTTGGTCACCTCGGTTAAGGAAATATGCCCTAGAGGCAATAATAAAGTTTTTATTTATATTTCCTTATATCATGATAAGTGTTTATTATTCATGCTACAATTGTATTAACCAAAAACTTAGTACATGTGTGAATACATAGACGAACAGACTGTCCCTAGTATGCCTCTACTTGACTAGCTCGTTAATCAAAGATGGTTAAGTTTCCTAGCCATAGACATGTGTTGTCATTTGATGAACGGGGTCACATCATTAGAGAATGATGTGATGGACAAGACCCATCCGTTAGCTTAGCACTATGATCGTTTAGTTTATTGCTATTGCTTTCTTCATGACTTATACATGTTCCTATGACTATGAGATTATGCAACTCCCGAATACTGGCGGAACACTTAGTGTGCTATCAAACGTCACAACGTAACTGGGTGATTATAAAGATGCTCTACTGGTGTCTCCGATGGTGTTTGTTGAGTTGGCATATATCGAGATTAGGATTTGTCACTCCATGTTTCGGAGAGGTATCTCTAGGCCCTCTCGGTAATGCTCATCACTATAAGCCTTGCAAGCAATGTGACTAATGAGTTAGTTGCGGGATGATGCATTACGAAACGAGTAAAGAGACTTGCTGGTAACGAGATTGAACTAGGTATGATGATACCGACGATCGAATCTCGGGCAAGTAACATACCGATGACAAAGGGAACAATGTATGTTGTTATGCGGTTTGACCGATAAAGATCTTCGTAGAATATGTAGGAGCCAATATGAGCATCCAGGTTCCGCTATTGGTTATTGACCGAAGATGTGTCTCGGTCATGTCTACATAGTTCTCGAACCCGTAGGGTCCGCACGCTTAACGTTCGATGACGATTTGTAGTATGAGTTATGTGATTTGATGACCGAAGCTTGTTCGGAGTCCCGGATGAGATCACGGATATGTCGAGGAGTCTCGAAATGGTTGAGACGTAAATATCGCTATATTGGAAGGCTATATTCTGACATCGGAAAGGTTCCGAGTGATTCGGGTATTTTTCGGAGTACCGGAGAGTTACGGGAATTCGCCGGGGGAAGCAGTGGGCCTTAATGGGCCATACGGGAAAGGAGAAAAAGGCCTCAAGGGTTGTCCCCCGCCCCATGGCAAGTCCGAATTGGAGTAGGGAGGGGGCGGCACCCCCCCTCTCTTTCCTTCTCCCTCTCCTACTCCTTCCCTCTCTCCCCTCTTGGAAAAGGAAGGGGACTCCAACTAGGATTGGGAATCCTAGTCGGACTCCCTCTATAGGCGTGCCCCTCCTAGGCCGGCCTCCTCTTCCCCCCTCATTTATATACGTGGGCAGAGGCACCTCAAATGCACTCGAAGATTTGTCTTAGCCGTGTGCGGTGCCCCCCTCCACAGTTACACACCTCGGTCATATCGTCGTAGTTATTGGGCGAAGCCCTGTGCCGGTAACTTCATCAACGCCGTCACCACGCCGTCGTGCTGACGAAACTCTCCCTCGTCCTCAACTGGATCACGAGCTCGAGGGACGTCATCGAGCTGAACGTGTGCTGAACACGGAGGTGCCGTACGTTCGGTGCTTGGATCGGTTGGATCGCGAAGACGTTCGACTACATCAACCGTGTTACTAAACGCTTCCGCTTTCGGTCTACGAGGGTACGTGAACACACTCTCCCGGCTCGTTTCTATGCTTCTCCTAGATAGATCTTGCGTGATCATAGGAATTTTTTTGAAATACTACGTTCCCCAACAGTGGCATCCGAGCCAGGTCTATGCGTAGATGTTATATGCACGAGTAGAACACAAAGGAGTTGTGGGCGTGAGTATATACATATTGCTTGCCGTCACTAGTTGTTTCTTGATTCGGCGGCATTGTTGGATGAAACGGCCTGGACCGACATTACATGACCGCGTTCATGAGATTGGTTGTACCGACGTACTTTGCACACAGGTGGCTGGCGGGTGTCTGTTTCTCCAACTAGTTGAATCGGATTCAATCAACAGGGTTCTTTCTGAAGATCAAAAAGCAATCACTATACCACGTTGTGGTTTTGATGCGTAGGTAAGAACGGTTCTTGCTAGACGCCCGTAGCAGCCACGTAAAACTTGCAACAACAAAGTAGAGGACGTCTTACTTGTTTTTGCAGGGCTTGCTGTGATGTGATATGGTCAAGATGTAATGATATATAAATTGTTGTATGAGATTATCATGTTTTGTAATAGTTATCGGCAACTGGCTGGAGCCATATGGTTGTCGCTTTATTGTATGAGATGCAATCACCATGTAATTTCTTTACTTTATCACTAAGCGGTAGCGATAGTCGTAGAAGCAATAGTTGGCGAGACGACAACGATTCTTTGATGGAGATCAAGGTGTCAAGCCGGTGACGATGGTGATCATGACGGTGCTTTGGAGATGGAGATCAAAGGCACAAGATGATGATGGCCATATCATATCACTTATTTGCATGTGATTTTTATCTTTTTATGCGTCTTATTTTGCTTAGTACGGCGGTAGCATTATAAGACGATCTCTCACTAAATTTCAAGGTATAAGTGTTCTCCCTGAGTATGCACCGTTGCAACAGTTCGTCGTGCCGAGACACCACGTGATGATCGGGTCTGATAAGCTCTACGTTCACATACAACGGGTGGAAGCCAGTTTTGCACACGCAGAATACTCGAGTTAAACTTGACGAGCCTAGCATATGCAGATATGGCCTCGGAACACAGAGGCCGAACGGTCGAGCATGAATCATATAGTAGATATGATAAATATAGTGATGTTCACCATTGGAAACTACTCCATCTCACGTGATGATCGGACATGGTTTAGTTGATATGGATCACATGATCACTTAGATGATTAGAGAGATGTCTATCTAAGTGGGAGTTCTTAAGTAATATGAGTAATTGAACTTTAGTTTATCATGAACTTAGTACCTGATAGTATTTTGCATATCTATGTTGTAGATCAATAGCTCGTGATGTAGCTCCCCGTTTACTTTTGATATGTTCCTAGAGAAAAACTATGTTGAAAGATGATAGTAGAAATGATGGGACTAGGTCCGTGATCTGAGGATTATCCTCATTGATGCACAGAAGAATTATGTCCTTGATGCACCGCTAGGTGACAGACCTATTGCAGGAGCATATGCACACGTTATGAACGTTTGACAAAGCTTGGTATGATGACTACTTAATAGTTTAGTGCACCATGCTTTACGGCTTAGAACCGGGAATTCAAAAACGTTTTGAACGTCACGGAGCATATAAGATGTTCTAAGAGTTGAAATTGGTATTTCATACTCATGTTCGTGTCGAGAGGTATGAGACCTATGATAGTACGTTGCCTACAAGATGGAGGAGAATAGCTCAGCCAGTGAGCATGTGCTCAGATTTTCTGGGTACCACAATTGCTTGAATCAAGTGGGAGTTAGAGCGTGTTTGGTTGTTATCCTCACACAAAGTTGCCTGGCCTGGAGGGGTCCCTGAAGTCTGCCTGAACCTTGTTTGGTTGTTGCCTGGTATTTTCTCCGCTAGCCTGGCCTGGACGGATGATTAGCCTTGCCAACATGCAGGCATATGATTAGCCCGACCCAGGCGACCGGGAAGGTAAACCTGGACACAAAAATCAAGGTGCCTGGCGAATGCAAACAAGGGACTGGAGTAATTAACGAACTCTGGCGCAGCATAGCACTATTTTAATAATCCTTCACGTGCAGGGAGGAAACCAAACGCCTTCAGCTCAGGCAGCCTGGTCAGGCAAAAATCGTTCGCTTTTCAGGCGCAAGTCAGGCATCTATTTTTGCCTGGCGCCGAGACCAGGTCACGAACCAAACACACTCTTAATCTTCCAGATAAGATAGTAATTGACAAAATTATCTAGTCACTATCACCAAGTTACTAGAACTTAGTGATGAACTATAATATGCAAGGGATGATGAAAGTAATTCCCAAGCTCTTCGCAATGCTGAAATCGTTGAAGGTCGAAATCAAGAAAAACATCAAGTGTTGATGGTTTAAAAAAACCACTAGTTTAAAGTAAAAGGGCAGGGGAAAGAAAGGGAACTTAAAGAAGAATGGCAAGCAAGTTGCCACTCCCATGAAGAAGCCCAAAGCTAGACCCAAGCCTGAAACCGAGTTCTTCTACTGCAAAGGAAATGGTCACTGGAAGTGGAACTGCCCTAGATACTTGGCGGATAAGAAGGATGGCAAAGTGAACAAAGGTATATTTAATATACATGTTATTGATGTGTACTTTACTAGTGTTTATAGCAACCCCTCGGTATTTGATACTGGTTCAGTTGCTAAGAGTAGTAACTCAAAACGGGTGTTGAAAAAATAAACAGAGACTAGTTAAGGGTGTGGTGTTGATGTGAGTTGGAAGTGATTCCAAGGTTGATAAGATCACCATCGCACACTCCATTTACCTTCGGGATTAGTGTTGAACCTAAGATAAATGTTATTTGGTGTTTGCGTTGAGCATGAATATGATTGGATCATGTTTATTGCAATACGGTTATTCATTTAAGTCAAAGAATAATTGTTATTATGTTTACATGAATAAAACCTTCTATGTTCATACACTCAATATAAATGGTTTATCGAATCTCGATCGTAGTGATACACATATTCATAATATTGATGCCAAAAGATACAGATTTAATAATGATAGTGCAACTTATTTGTGGCACTGCCGTTTAGGTCATATTGGTGTAAAGCGCATGAAGAAACTCCATGCTAATGGACTTTTGGAATCACTTGATTATGAATCACTTGATGCTTGTGAACCATGCCTCATGGGCAAGATGACTAAGACTCCGTTCTCCGGAACAATGGAGCAAGCAACATACTTGTTGGAAATAATACATACTGATGTGTGTGGTCTAATGAGTGTTGATGCTTGCGTCGGGTATCATTGTTTTCTGACCTTCACAGATGATTTGAGCAGATATGGGTATATCTACTTGATGAAACATAAGTCGGAAACATTTGAAAAGTTCAATGAATTTCAGAGTAAAATGGAAAATCATCGTAACAAGAAAATAAAGTTTCTACGATCTGATTGTGGAGGTGAATATTTGAGTTACGAGTTTGGTCTTCATTTGAAACAATGCGGAATAGTTTCGCAGCTCACGCCACCCGGAACACCACAGCGTAATGGTGTGTCCGAACGTCGTAACCGCACTTTATTAGATATGGTGAGATCTATGATGTCTCTTACTGATTTACCGCTATCGTATTGGGGTTATGCTTTAGAGACGGGTGCATTCATGTTAAATAGGGTACCATCTAAATCCGTTGAGACGACGCCATATGAACTGTGGTTTGGCAAGAAACCCAAGTTGTCGTTTCTTAAAGTTTGGGGTTGCAATGCTTATGTGAAAAAGCTTCAACCTAATAAGCTCGAACCCAAACGTAGAAATTTGTCTTCATAGAATACCCAAAGGAGACTGTTGGGTACACCTTCTATCACAGATCCGAAGGCAAGATATTCATTGCTAAGAATGGATCCTTTCCAGAGAAGGAGTTTCTCTTGAAAGAAGTGAGTGGGAGGAAAGTAGAACTTGATGAGGTAATTATACCATCTCCCGAATTGGAAAGTAGTTTATCACAGAAATCAGTTCCAGTGATTCCTACACCAATTAGTGAGGAAGCTAATGATGATGATCATGAAACTTTAGATCAAGATTACTTCCAAACCTCGTAGGTCAACCAAAGTACGGTCCACACCAGAGTGGTACGATAATCCTGTTCTGGAAGTCATGTTGCTAGACCATGACGAACCTACGAACTATGAGGAAGCGATGATGAGCCCAGATTCCACGAAATGGCTTGAGGCCATGAAATCTGAGATGGGATCCATGTATGATAACAAAGTATGGACTTTGATTGACTTGCCCGATGATCGGCAAGCCATTGAGAATAAATGGATCTTCAAGAGGAAGACAGACGCTGATAGTAGTGTTACTATCTACAAAGCTCGAATTATCACAAAGGTTTTCGACAAGTTCAAGGTGTTGACTACGATGAGAGCTTCTCACTCGTATCTATGCTTAATGTCTGTCCGAATCATGTTAGCAATTGCCACATTTTATGAAATATGACAAATGGATGTCAAAACTGCATTTCTTAATGGATTTTTTGTATATGATACAACCAGAAGGTTTTGTCGATACTAAAGGTGCTAACATCTATGGACTGGTGTAAGCATCTCAGAGTTGGAATATATGCTTTGATGAATTGATTAAAGCATATAGTTTTATACAGACATGCGGTGAAACCTGTATTTACAAGAAAGTGAGTGGGAGCACTACAACCTTTCTTTCTGATAAGTATATGTGAATGACATATTGTTGATCGGAAATGATGTAGAATTTTCTGGAAAGCTTAAAGGAGTGTTTGAAAGGAGTTTTTCAAAGAAAGACCTCGGTGAAGCTTCTTACTTATTGAGCATCAGGATCTATAGAGATATATCAAGACGCTTGATAAGATTTTTCAATGAGTGCATACCTTGACAAGATTTTTGAAGTAGTTCAAAATGGAACAGTCAAAGAAGGAGTTCTTGCCTGTATTGCAAGGTGTAAAGTTGAGTAAGACTCAAAACACGACCACGACAGAATATAGAAAGAGAATGAAAGTCATTCTCTATGCCTCAGCCATAGGTTCTATAAAGTATGCTATGTTGTGTACCAAACCCATTGTGTACCTTGCGATGAGTTTGGCAAGGGGGTATGACATTGATCCAGGAGTGGATCACTTGACAACAGTCAAAATTATCCTTAGAAGACTAAGGAGATATTTCTCGGTTATGGAGGTGATAAAGAGTTCGTCGTAAAGAGTTACACCGATGCAAGCTTTTACACCGATCCGGATGACTCTGAGTCTCAATCTGGATACATATTGAAAGTGGGAGCAATTAGCTAGAGTAGCTCCATGCAGAGCATTGTAGACATAGAAAATTTGCAAAATACATACAGCTTTGAATGTGACAGACCCATTGACTAAGCTTCACTCACAAGCAAAACATGATCACACCTTAGTACTCTTTGGGTGTTAATCACATAGCGATGTGAACTAGATTATTGACTCTAGTAAACCCTTTGGATGTTAGTCACATGGCGATGTGAACAAATCACATAAAAATGTGAACTATTGGTGTTAAATCACATGGCGATGTGAACTAGATTATTGGCTCTAGTGCAAGTGGGAGACTGAAGGAAATATGCCCTAGGGGCAATAATAAAGTTGTTATTTATATTTCCTTATATCATGATAAATGTTTATTATTCATGCTAGAATTGTATTAACCGGAAACTTAGTACATGTGTGAATACATAGACAAACAGAATGTCCGTAGTATGCCTCTACTTGACTAGCTCTTTAATTAAAGATGGTTAAGTTTCCTAGCCATAGACATGTGTTGTCATTTGATGAACGGGATCACATCATTAGAGAATGATGTGATGGACAAGACCCATCCGTTAGCTTAGCACTATGATCGTTTAGTTTATTGCTATTGCTTTCTTCATGACTTATACATGTTTCTATGACTATGAGATTATGCAACTCCCGAATACCGGAGGAACACTTAGTGTGCTATCAAACGTCACTACGTAACTGGGTGATTGTAAAGATGCTCTACAGGTCTCTCCGATGGTGTTTTTTGAGTTGGCATATATCGAGATTAGGATTTGTCACTCCATGTTTCGGAGAGGTATCTCTAGGCCCTCTCGGTAATGCTCATCACTATAAGCCTTGCAAACAATGTGACTAATGAGTTAGTTGCAAGATGATGCATTACAGAACGAGTAAACAGACTTGCCAGTAACGAGATTGAACTAGGTATGATGATACCGACGATCGAATCTCGGGCAAGTAACATACCGATGACAAAGGGAACAACGTATGTTGTTATGCGGTTTGATCGATAAAGATCTTCGTAGAATATGTAGGTGCCAATATGAGCATCCAGGTTCCGCTATTTTTTATTGACGGGAGATGTGTCTCGGTCATGTCTACATAGTTCTTGAACCCGTAAGGTACGCACGCTTAACGTTCGATGACGATTTGTATTGTGAGTTATGTGATTTGATGACCGGAGTTTGTCCAGAGTCCCGGATGAGATCACGGACATGACGAGGTGTCTCGAAATGGTCGAGATGAAAAGATCGATATATTGGAAGGCTATATTTGGTCATTGGAAAGTTTCCGAGTGATTCGGGTATTTTTCGGAGTACCGGAGAGTTACGGGAATTCAACGGGGGAAGTAGTGGGCCTTAATGGGCCTGCTACCTCTTGAGCACTGCGTTGGTTTTCCCTTGAAGAGGAAAGGGTGATGAAGCAAAGTAGCATAAGTATTTCCCTCAGTTTTTGAGAACCAAGGTATCAATCCAGTAGGAGGCTACGCGCGAGTCCCTCGTACCTACACAAAACAAATAAATCCTCGTAACTAACGCAATAAGGGGTTGTCAATCCCTTCACGGTCACTTACGAGAGTGAGATCTGATAGATATGATAGGATAATATATTTGTTATTTTTATGATAAAGATGCAAAGTAAAATAAAAGCAAAGTAAAAAAGTAAAGGAAATAACTAAGTATTGGAAGATTAATATGATGAAGATAGACCCGGGGGCCATAGGTTTCACTAGTGGCTTCTCTCAAGAGCTTAAGTATTTTACGGTGAGTGAACGAATTACAGTTGAGCAATTGAAAGAATTGAGCATAGTTATGAGAATATCTAGGTATGATCATGTATATAGGCATCACGTCAGAGACAAGTAGACCGACTCCTGCCTGCATCTACTACTATTACTCCACTCATCGACCGCTATCCAACATGCATCTA
Organism: Aegilops longissima; assembly: GCA_021605205.1. Lineage (NCBI taxonomy): Eukaryota > Viridiplantae > Streptophyta > Magnoliopsida > Poales > Poaceae > Aegilops > Aegilops longissima. The sequence goes on along the minus strand of CM038678.1, from coordinate 709,796,402 downwards.
GAGTATTAAGTTCATAAAAATAGAGTAACACCTTAAGCAAGATGACATGATCTAGAGGGATAAATTCATGCAATATGAAAAAAAAACCATCTTGTTATCCTCGATGGCAACAATACAATACGTGCCTTGCTGCCCCTCATCACACCGGGAAGGACACCGCAAGATTGAACCCAAAGCTAAGCACTTCTCCCATTGCAAGAAAGATCAATCTAGTAGGCCAAACCAAACTGATAATTCGAAGAGACTTGCAAAGATAACCAATCATACATAAAAGAATTCAAAGAAGATTCAAATATTGTTCATAGATAATCTTGATCATAAACCCATAATTCCTCGGTCTCAACAAACACACCGCAAAAAGAAGATTACATCGAATAGATCTCCACGAGAGAGGGGGAGAACATTGTATTGAGATCCAAAAAGAGAGAAGAAGCCATCTAGCTAATAACTATGGACCCGAAGGTCTGAAGTAAACTACTCAGACTTCATCGGAGAGGCTATGGTGTTGATGTAGAAGCCCTCCGTGATGGATGCCCCCTCCGGCGGAGCTCGGAACAGGCCCCAAGATGGGATCTCGTGGGTACAGAAGGTAGCGGCGGTGGAATTAGGTTTTTGGCTCCGTATCTGATCGTTTGGGGTACGTAGGTATATATAGGAGGAAGGAGTACGTCGGTGGAGCAACAAGGGGTCCACGTGGGTGGAGGGCGCGCCCTGGGGGTGGGCGCGCCCCCCTACCTCGTGGCCTCCTCTTTTGTTTCTTGACATAGGGTCCAAGTCTCCCGGATCATATTCTTCCTAAAAATCACGTTCCCAAAGGTTTCATTCCGTTTGGACTCCGTTTGATATTCCTTTTCTACGAAACTCTGAAATAGGCAAAAACAACAATTCTGGGCTGGGCCTCCGGTTAATAGGTTAGTCCCAAAAATAATATAAAAGTGAATAACAAAGCCCAATAATGTCCAAAACAGTAGATAATATAGCATGGAGCAATCAAAAATTATAGATACATTGGAGACGTATCAAGCATCCCCAAGCTTAATTCCTGCTCATCCTCGAGTAGGTAAATGATAAAAACAGAATTTTTGATGCGGAGTGCTACTTGGCATAATTTCAATGTAATTCTTCTTAATTGTGGTACGAATATTCAGATCCGAAAGATTCAAGACAGAAGTTTAATATTTACATAAAAATAATAATACTTCAAGCACACTAACAAAGCAATTATGTCTTCTCAAAATAACATGGCCAAATAAAGTTATCCTTACAAAATCATATGGTCTGGCTATGATGTATCTTCACCACACAAAGTATTTAAATCATGCACAACCCCGATGACAAGCCAAGCAATTGTTTCTTACTTTTGACATTGTCAAACTTTTTCATTCTTCACGCAATACACGAGCGTGAGCCATGGATATAACACTATATGTGGAATAGAATGGTGGTTGTGGAGAAGACAAAAAGGGAGAAGATAGTCTCACATCAACTAGGCGTATCAACGGGCTATGGAGATGCTCATCAATAGATATCAATGTGAGTGAGTAGGGATTGCCATGCAACGGATGCACTAGAGCTATAAGTATATGAAAGCTCAATAAAACAAACTAAGTGGGTGTGCATCCAACTCGCTTGTTCACGAAGACCTAGGGCATTTTGAGGAAGCCCATCATTGGAATATACAAGCCAAGTTCTATAATGAAAAATTCCCACTAGTATAAGAAAGTGACAAAATGAGAGACTCTCTATCATGAAGATCGTGGTTCTACTTTGAAGCACAAGTGTGGTAAAAGGATAGTAACATTGTCCCTTCTCTCTTTTTCTCTCATTTTTTTATTTGGGCCTTTTCTCTTTTTTTATGGCCTCTTTTTTTTCGTCCGGAGTCTCATCCTGACTTGTGGGGGAATCATAGTCTCCATCATCCTTTCCTAACTTGGGACAAAGGTCTAAAAATGATGATCATCACACTTTTATTTTCTTACAACTCAACAATTACAACTCGATACTTAGAACAAAATATGACTCTATATGGATGCCTCCGGCGGTGTACCGGGATATGCAATGAATCAAGAGTGACATGTATGAAAGAATTATGAACGGTGGCTTTGCCACAAATACAATGTCAACTACATGATCATGCAAAGCAATATGACAATGATGGAGCGTGTCATAATAAATGGAACGGTGGAAAGTTGCATGGCAACATATCTCGGAATGGCTATGGAAATGCCATGATAGGTAGGTATGGTGGCTGTTTTGAGGAAGGTTTATGGTGGGTGTATGATACCGGCGAAAAGTGCGCGGTATTAGAGAGGCTAGCAATGGTGGAAGGAAGAAGAGTGCGTATAATCCATGGACTCAACATTAGTCATAAAGAACTCATATAATTATTGCAAAAATATAAAAGTTATCAAAGCAAAGTATTACGCGCATGCTCCTAGGGGGATAGATTGGTAGGAAAAGACCATCGCTCGTCCCCGACCGCCACTCATGAGGAAGACAATCAATAAATAAATTATGCTCCGACTTCATCACATAACGGTTCACCATACGTGCATGCTACGGGAATCACAAACTTTAACACAAGTATCTCTCAATTTCACAACTACTCAACTAGCATGACTCTAATATCACCATCTTTAGATCTCAAAACAATTATCAAGCATCCAACTTCTCATAGTATTCAACACACTCATAAGATTTTTTTTTACTAATCTTGGATGCCTAGCATATTAGGATTATTTAAGCAAATTACCATGCTATTTAAGACTCTCAAAATAATCTAAGTGAAGCATGAGAGATCAATAGTTTGTATAAAACAAATCCACCACCGTGCTCTAAAAGATATAAGTGAAGCACTAGAGCAAAACTATATAACTCAAAAGATATAAGCGAAGCGCATAGAGTATTCTAACAAATTCCAAACCATGTATGGCTCTCTCAAAAGGTGTGTACAGCAAGGATGATTGTGGTAAACTAAAAAGCAAAGGCTCAAATCATACAAGACGCTCCAAGAAAAACACATATCATGTGGTGAATAAAAATATAGCTCCAAGTAAAGTTACCGATGGAAGTAGACGAAAGAGGGGATGCCTTCCGGGGCATCCCCAAGCTTTGGCTTTTTTGTGTCCTTAGATTATCTTGGGGGTGCCATGGTCATCCCCAAGCTTAGGCTCTTGCCACTCCTTGTTCCATAATCCATCAAAATCTTTCACCCAAAACTTGAAAACTTCACAACACAAAACTCAACAGAAAATCTCGTGAGCTCCGTTAGCGAAAGAAAACAAAAGACCACTTCGAGGTACTGTAATGAACTCATTATTTATTTATATTGGTGTTAAACCTACTGTATTCCAAATTCTCTATGGTTTATAAACTATTTTACTAGCCATAGATTCATCAAAATAAGCAAACAACACACGAAAAACAGAATCTGTCAAAAACAGAACAGTGTGTAGTAATCTGTAACTAACGCAAACTTCTGGAACTCCAAAAATTCAGAAAAAATAGGACAACCTAGGAAATTTGTTTATTGATCATAATCAATTGGAATCAGTGTTTTATTATGTTATGGTGATTTTTAACAATTGTTTTCGTGAACATAAAGTTTCTGGAAATTTCTGCAAGATCAAATAACTATCATCCAAGAAGATCCTATAGGTTTAACTTGGCACAAACACTAAATAGGACATAAAAACACATCCAACCAGAGGCTAGATAAAATATGTATTCCTAAAAAGAAGTAAAAAGCAAAAAAACTAAAAATAAAATTGGGTTGCCTCCCAACAAGCGCTATCGTTTAATGCCCCTAGCTAGGCATAAAAGCAAGGATAGATCTAGGTATTGCCATCTTTGGTAGGCAATTCTTCAATGAGACATCTATCATCCTTAGAAATTTCTTTATTTTTAGTAATTATCAAACTTTTAGGCACAAGATCGAAAAATTCATTTGTAGCAAATGGTCCCTTAATGATAGCAACAAGATTGGGATGAATACTTATAGATTTGAGATCCGCAATTTCCTTACTAGAGGATTCACCCTTATTTTTAGGAACATACATAAGCTTGGGAATTTTAGTAGGAGGACTTGGAGTATTCTTTACGGAAGAAAAAGCGGTTCCCAAGTTGGTAATGATATCTTCAAGTTTATCGATCCTAGTGGAATCCTGATTTATTTTCTCATTAACTATGGGTTCCTTCTCTTTAATATTTTTCAAAGTGACTCCTACTTTAGGTCCATATTGAGAGATTCGGTTGTGGATCTTTAAATTTTCAATTAACTCTACGGTAGCAACCTTATTTTCAATAATTTCAAGCTTTTGCATTACATGCTCCAAAGTTAACATAGTTCCATTAACCAAAAGAGGGGGTAAGCCAAACAAATCTATCATAGCATTATAATAATCAAAAGGGTGGCTAAGAAATTCCCTCCGGTAACGGTATCAAGGATATATCCATACCAAGGATTAGCACCTACATGAAAATTGCGGAGATGAACGGAAGTAGATTGCTTCCCGGTAGATCTATTTTGAGCATTGCAAATTCTATACCAAGCATCTTTTAGATTTTCTCTCTCCCTTTGCTTAAAATTTAGAACTTCATTCTCGGGAGACAATGGAGAAGAAAGAGGACTAGCCATAACGATAAGCAAGCGAAAAAGAGGCGAACAAAAAAGAAAGGGCGAATAAAACGGCAAGGGTGAAGTGGGGGAGAGGAAAACGAGAGGCAAATGGCAAATAATGTAATGCGGGAGATAAGGGATTGTGATGGGTACTTGGTAAGTTGACTTTTGCGTAGACGTCCCCGGCAACGGCGCCAGAAATCCTTCTTGCTACCTCTTGAGCACTGCGTTGGTTTTCCCTTGAAGAGGAAAGGGTGATGCAGCAAAGTAGTGTAAGTATTTCCCTCAGTTTTTGAGAACCAAGGTATCAATCCAGTAGGAGGCTACGCACGAGTCCCTCGTACCTACACAAAACAAATAAATCCTCGCAACCAATGCGATAAGGGGTTGTCAATCCCTTCACGGTCACTTACGAGAGTGAGATCTGATAGATATGATAGGATAATATTTTTGGTATTTTTATGATAAAGATGCAAAGTAAAATAAAAGCAAAGTAAAAAGTAAAGGAAATAACTAAGTATTGGAAGATTAATATGATGAAGATAGACCCGGGGGCCATAGGTTTCACTAGTGGCTTCTCTCAAGAGCATAAGTATTTTACGGTGGGTGAACGAATTACTGTTGAGCAATTGACAGAATTGAGCATAGTTATGAGGATATCTAGGTATGATCATGTATATAGGCATCACGTCCGAGACAAGTAGACCGACTCCTGCCTGCATCTACTACTATTACTCCACTCATCGACCGCTATCCAGCATGCATCTAGAGTATTAAGTTCATAAAAACAGAGTAACGCCTTAAGCAAGATGACATGATGTAGAGGGATAAATTCATGCAATATGATAAAAAAAACCCATCTTGTTATCCTCGATGGCAACAATACAATACGTGCCTTGTTGCCCCTCATCACATCGGAAAGGACACCGCAAGATTGAACCCAAAGCTAATCACTTCTCGCATTGCAAGAAAGATCAATCTAGTAGGCCAAACCAAACTGATAATTCAAGAGACTTGCAAAGATAACCAATCATACATAAAAGAATTCAGAGAAGATTCAAATATTGTTCATAGATAATCTTGATCATAAACCCACAATTCATCGGTCTCAACAAACACACCGCAAAAAGAATATTACATCGAATAGATCTCCACGAGAGAGGGGGAGAACATTGTATTGAGATCCAAAAAGAGAGAAGAAGCCATCTAGCTAATAACTATGGACCCGAAGGTCTGAAGTAAACTACTCAGACTTCATCGGAGAGGCTATGGTGTTGATGTAGAATCCCTCCCTGATGGATGCCCCCTCCGGCGGAGCTCCGGAACAGGCCCCAAGATGGGATCTCGTGGGTACAGAAGGTTGCAGCGGTGGAATTAGGTTTTTGGCTCCGTATCTGATCGTTTGGGGGTACGTAGGTATATATAGGAGGAAGAAGTACGTCGGTGGAGCAACAGGGGGCCTACGTGGGTGGAGGGCGCGCCCAGGGGTGTGGGCGCACCCTACCTCGTGGCCTCCTCTTTTGTTTCTTGACATAGGTCCAAGTCTCCCGGATCATATTCTTCCTAAAAATCACGTTCCCGAAGGTTTCATTCAGTTTGAACTCCGTTTGATATTCCTTTTCTACGGAACTCTGAAATAGGCAAAAACAAAAATTCTGGGATGGGCCTCCGGTTAATAGGTTAGTCCCAAAAATAATATAAAAGTGAATAATAAAGCCCAATAATGTCCAAAACAGTAGATAATATAGCATGGAGCAATCAAAAATTATAGATACGTTGGAGACGTATCAGGGCCATACGGGAAAGGAGAAAAAGGCCTCAAGGGTTGGCCGCACAACCCCCCCCCTCCCCCATGTCAAGTCCGAATTGGACTAGGGAGGGGGCGGCGCCCCCGTCTCTTTCCTTCTCCCTCTCATACTCCTTCCCTCTCTCCCCTCTTAGAAAAGGAAGGGGTCTCCAACTAGGATTGGGAATCCTAGTTGGACTCCCCCTATAGGCGCGCCCCTCCTAGGCCGGCCTCCTCTTCCCCCCTCCTTTATATACGTGGGCAGGGGGGCACCCCAAAGGCACTCGAAGATTCGTCTTAGCCGTGTGCGGTGCCACCCTCCACAATTACACACCTCGGTCATATTATCGTAGTGCTTAGGCGAAGCCCTGCGCCGGTAACTTCATCATGACCGTCACCACGCCGTCGTGCTGACGGAACTGTCCCTCGTCCTCAACTGGATCAAGAGCTCGAGGGACGTCATCAAGATGAACGTGTGCTGAATGCGGAGGTGCCGTACGTTCGGTGCTTGGATCGGTTGGATCGCGAAGATGTTCGACTACATCAACCACGTTACTAAACGCTTCCGCTTTCGGTCTACAAGGGTATGTGGACACACTCTCCCCGCTCGTTGCTATGCTTCTCCTAGATAGATCTTGCGTGATCGTAGGATTTTTTTGAAATACTACATTCCCCAACACTCGGGACTCTTCTGGCCCATCTCCGATGCTCCGTGGGTCTCTTCTGGTCCATCAAAATTCACCGTAAATTGTCAGCTCGTGTGGACTCTGTTTGATATTCATTTTCTGCAAAACTCAAAAAGAAAAAGAAAAACAGAAACTGGCACTAGTCTCTAGGTTAATAGGTTAGTCCCAAAAATAATATAAAATAGCATATTAATGCATATAAAACATCCAAAACAAATAATATAATAGCATGTAAAAATCACAAATTATAGATACGTTGGAGACCTATCACTTACACTCTCACAAAAGTTCCTAATTTTTCAATGTTTATAAAGTGAGATACGGAGATCGAGTAATTCATAGGTGCGCTGACAAGGGCTTGGTCTAGTTTTATAGCCGTGCTAGCAAATACGATAAACAAATATGCATTGTATCTAGTATTAAATTTGATAAAATTCAAAGCTCACTGAATGAGAAAGGGTCGATGTAAGGTTGGTTTAGTGGAGCTAGATTTTTTTCCATGGATGTTAGTTTGCGGCCCATATTATTTTTTTGTGTGATATTGTGTCATATATTCTCTTTCATATAAAACCCAATTGTGAAGAAAATAATAATTATTCCCATTTTATCATGAAAAGCATAGTGGGGTCCTAGATGACCTTTTGACTCCCATTTCTGTTGATAAGGGTGAAGAGAGTACAGAGGGAAAACAAGTAAGGTCGAGGAGAAAGAAAGAAATTGCGACAACAAGAGAGAAGATGTCATGGGGAGCAGTTCTTTCGCTAAGTGATACGTTTCCAACGTATCTATAATTTTTGATTGCTCCATGCTACTTTATCTACTGTTTTGGACTATATTGGGCTTTATTTTCCACTTTTATATTATTTTTGGGACTAACCTATTAACCGGAGGCCCAGCCTGTAATTGTTGTTTTTTGCCTATTTCAAAGTTCCAAAGAAATGAATATCAAACGGAATGAAACCTTCGAAACGTGATTTTCTCACCGAACGTGATCCGAGGGACTTGGACCCTACTCCAAGGAACGAAGAGGCGGTCACGAGGGTGGGGGCGCCCCCGCCTCGTGGCCCCTGTCGCCCACCGACGTAATCCTTCCTCCTATATATACCTCACGCACTTCAAACGATCGTAACAGGAGCCAAAACCTAATTCCACCGCCGCAACTTCCTGTATCCACGAGATCCCATCTTGGGGCCTGTTCCGAGCTCCGCGGAGGGGCATCCACCACCGAGGGCTTCTACATCATCACCATAGCCCTCCGATGAAGTGTGAGTAGTTTACTTCAGACCTTCGGGTCCATAATTAGTAGCTAGATGGCTTCTTCTCTCTTTTTGGATCTCAATACAATGTTCTCCCCCTCTCTCGTGGAGATCTATTCGATGTAATCTTCTTTTTGCGGTGTGTTTGTTGAGATCGATGAATTGTGGGTTTATGATCCAGCTTATCTATGAATAATATTTGAATCTTCTCTGAATTCTTTTATGTATGATTGGTTATCTTTGCAAGTCTCTTCGAATTATCCGTTTGGTTTAGCCAACTAGATTGGTAGTTCTTGCAATGGGAGAAGTGTTTAGCTTTGGGTTCAATCTTGCGTGTCCTTACCCAAGGATGTAAAGAGTTGCAAGGCACGTATTGTATTGTTGCCATCGAGGATAACAAGATGGGGTATTTATCATATTGCATGAATTTATTCCTCTACATCATGTCATCTTGCTTAAGGTGTTACTCTGTTTTTAACTTAATACTCTAGATGCATGCTGGATAGCGGTCGATGAGTGGAGTAATAGTAGTAGATGCGAATCGTTTGGTTTACTTGTCTTGGACGTGATGCCTATATACATGATCATACCTAGATATACTCATAACTATGCTCAATTCATCAATTGCTCAACAGTAATTTGTTCACCCACCGTAGAATACTTATGCTCTTGAGAGAAGCCACTAGTGAAACCTATGGCCCCCGGGTCTTTTCTCATCATATCAATCTCCATCACTTTAATACTTGCTTTGTTTTTACTTTGCCTTTTACTTTTCACTTTGCATCTCTATATAAAAAATACCAAAAATATTATTTATCATCTCTATCAGATCTCACTCTCGTAAGTGACCGTGAAGGGATTGACAACCCCTAATCGCGTTGGTTGCGAGGAGCTATTGTTTTGTGCAGGTACGAGGGACTTGTGCGTGGCCTCCTACTGGATTGATACCTTGGTTCTCAAAAACTGAGGGAAATACTTACGCTACTTTGTTGCATCATCCTCTCCTCTTCGGGGAAATCCAACGCAGTGCTCAAGAGGTAGCACTAAGGTTGTCTGTAACGGGAGTATCATAGTTAGGATCATGCAGATAACTAGGAAATTTTGATAAGGTAACATAGAATTAAATGAAGAAAGAGAGACTTGAGTATCATATCATGATACTGTATCATAATAAATCAGACCAATGATACAGAGCACCCCACACAAAGGAATAATTACAAATGGGTCCCTGGGGAGCTGAACCACCCCACACAACGCCGTGAGCCGCCGCTCCCACAGGAAGCCACCATGACCTTGTAATCTGCGGTCGGACAATCCGTCGACGTGGAGTCTTCAGCTTCAGCCCATCTGGACTAGCATGATGGAGAAAGGGAGATCCAACATCGCTCGACCACTAGAACCGGCGAGACCTTGTCTTGATCTAGCCAAGACGCAGCCATTGTCGCCAACAAAAAGAAGCGAAGTCAACAACACATACCCTCGCCAGATTTGAAGACAACTAAGAAGATATGGCCACATGCTCCTCGACACCGCCGGTTGGAGCATTGTCGTTGTGGAAGGAGAGCAGAGGCAATTCATTCCAAAGATGCGGCGCCGCCCTCACCACATAAATAACGCCCCTGAGACAAACTCGACAAACCATTACAACGAGACGGAGCGGAATAGCCGGTGTACGCACCCCCATCCATCGCCGAATCAGTGGACGAAGGAGGCAGGGACCTGCAGCCTCACCGATGGAGAAAGGGGGCAGAACCGTCGCCTTGTAATCATATCGCTTCTGGGACCGCTCCGGAGAGAAAACTGCACATTCTCGATGTGGGGGGCTATATATTAGTGAAAAGTAGCGCGCTACATCATAATAGTTCCGCACATAAAATACGCTATTAGCGAATTATTGTACACCGATTTATTTAGTAAGACATTGTTCAAAATGCTATTACGTACTATTAGCAGCGCTATAGTGCACTATTCTTTTCATTGCTATATTTTTTCGCAAAAACATTGCTATATTTTTTGGACGCTCACAACTGGCGAACATTTGCCAGGGAGTGTGGCACACACGGATGACCGAGACACCTCTCCGGTCAATAACCAACAGCGGAACCTGGATGCTTATATTGGTTCCCACATATTCTACGAAGATCTTTATCGATCGTACCGTAATGACAACATATGTTATTCCCTTTGTCATCGGTATGTTACTTGCCCGAGATTCGATGGTCAGTATCTTCATACCTAGTTCAATCAAATTACCGATAAGTCTCTTTACTCGTTCCATAAGTCATCATCCCGCAACTAACTCATTAGTCACATTGCTTGCAAGGCTTCTTATGATGTGTATTACCGAGAGGGCCCAGAGATACCTCTCCGATACTCGGAGTGACAAATTCTAATCTTGATCAATTCCAACCAAACAAACACTTTCGGAGATAGCTGTAGAGCATCTTTATAATCACCCAGTTACGTTGTGACGTTTGATAGCACACAAGGTATTCCTCCGGTATCCGGGAGTTGCATAACCTCATAGTGAAAGAAATATGTATATGACATGAACAAAGCAATAGCAATAAAACAGAACGATTAATAGCAATAAAACTGAACGATCATGGTATTCTCTCCCTAAGGCTGCTTGTAATGGAAGTATCATAGCTAGTATCATGCAGCTAACTAGGTAATTTTGACAAGGTAACATAGAATTAAATAAAGAAAGAGAGAGTTGAGTATCATATCATGATGCTATATTATAATAAATCAGACCAATGATACAGAACACCCCACACAAAAAAAGAAAGGAGTGGGGTCTTCAGCTTCAGCACCGCCCTCCCCATAGAAATAACACCCCTGATACAAACTCGGCCAACCCTTACAACGATCCGGAGCAGAATCGCCGGTGTACCCACCCCATCCATCGCCGGATCAGTGGACGGAGGAGGCAGGGACCCGCAGCCTCGTCGATGGAGAAAGGGGGCAGAACCGTCGCCTTCTAATTACATCGCTTCTGGAACCGCTCAGGAGCGAAAACTGCACGTCCTTGATGTGGGGGACTATATATTAGTGAAAAGTAGCACGCTACATCATAATAGTTTCGCACTTAAAATATGCTATTAGCAAGTTATTGTGCACTGATTTATTTAGCAAGACATTGTTCAAAATGCTATTACATGCTATTAGCGGCGCTATAATGCACTATTCTTTTCATTGCTATATTTTTTTCGCAAAAACATTGCTATATTTTTTTGGACGCTCACAACTGGCGAACATTTGCCAGGGAGTGTGGCACACGCGGATGTGTCAGGTGAAGGCATTTTTTGTTTAAACACTGTCATCGTTTGAATTTTCTTCACAATTAAAACTGCCATCAAATGGTGTTCGCTTGCCAACCGCTCGCAGCGAAAGTTAGCCGGGTAACAATACCGTATATTTTTTTGCGGGGATTTTTCACTGCTATATTTGCCGAAACTTTAGCTACTAGTTTGGTCTTTGGCTCAAAATCGGTTTGGTTATCAAAAATGCAAATTGCTTGTCCCCTACGCGCATGAGTCCGAGTCCAGCTAGAAATCGGTTTGGTTGTCAATGCCCATTGCTTGTTCCGTACGCGTCTCGAGTCCGAGTCCAGCCGGAATCCCAAGCCTATTTATACGTACCTAACATGCCCATCGTCACAAGCGACGGCGGCTACGGGAACAAGGAAGACGAGAGGAACGCCGAAGACATCGTCGCCGACGACACCGTCGTACCAGGGCCCACAGATGGCACAGGCGCAAGCTCCTGACGACGGCGGCGACGACGCGGCCGTGGAGCAGTGCTCGATCTGCATGGAGGAGCTGGTGGCCAACAACCGTGGATCCGTCAAGAGATTGCCCGGCTGCTTGCACTCCTTCCACGAAAGCTGCATCCTACAGTGGTTCTGCAGGGCGACGACGTGCCCGTGCTGCCGGCACGACCTGGCAACGTACATCCGCCGCGTGTACGGGGTGATCACGCCGCCAGCGTCCTCCTCGGAGACAGCGGTTGCGCAGCCCATCCGGCGCCGTCGTCCGCGGCACCGGGCGGCTCCGTTCAACACGCGGCAGCGACAGATGCCGGCAGGGGTTTCTTACAGCCCCGTAGGACCATTGACGCCGGTGCATGATGGACCCTTGTTCCAGCGTGTGGGCTCTGTCTAGTTTGGTACGGTCGTGCCCTGTACTGCACGTAGCTAGATGTTCCAGTAGATGCCGGAGGAAGATGATGTCAGGTTTCCATCCATAATGTAATGTAATACTACTAGTGTGCTATTTACTGAATCAAACTGAATTCAGTGATATGTCACCTGGGGGCTGTATGATTTGAACGTTCTATCATATATTCGTCCACAATGAAGAGGTGACTGAATGTGTAAAGCTGTTTTGTTCAGAGGAATCGCTACAACAAATGTGAAAGAGCCAACTTTTTTTTTTGTAAGCAACAAGATTTTATTTTTAAAAGGTCATGTACAAGGGAATGAGAAATAAAATCCGGGAACATGTTTGGTTGTTTAAACAAGACAAGTACAAAGATAAATCCCGCACGAAAATCATGGCATTCACATGAATATCGCCTCATATTAACTCTTTTATTTCTGAATGATGAAACAAGGGGCACATATACATTCTTTTAAAAGAGCTCCACCAAAAAAAAACTAAAAGGCCCAAAGAGCCAAGATATACATGCCAAGGGTCTGGGGTACAGAAAAAACAGAAAGATGCGGAAAGGAGAAAGGAAAAAGAAACAAAAAGAAAAACCGAAGAAAAGACCTTACAAACTACTTCCTCTGTAAACAAATATAAGAGCGTAGTAATGCCTACGCAACATCAAGCCTGGAAAAGGAGTGCATTGGCGTCCTGTGGCCCTCGAGCACAACACCTCCACAACATGATCTAGTCACTGATCTTCGTCTCGAGGAGGCTGAACTAAAGTACTCTTTGAGTTGCAGGTCCTGTCGTTGCGGCACCCCGACAGCACAGGCAGAAGGCAACGGGCCGGTTATCACTTATCAGTGTGTTGTTCCTTTTATGGTCTGGACTCTGTACATAGCAGAGAAATGGATGTGGCACTTGCGGCCTGTTGATGTAGATTCAGATACCTTCACACCTGCTGTTGTGCCAGCCGACAGTGCAGGATAACGTGTTCTATGGACTCGGCGGCGGCGCACATATCGCTCCATGGATCTTCACTCCACCCCCTTTATGCCCCTGCAAGTGACTAGCTTGTAGGAATAACTGGAGCATGCCGTCGTCTGAAATGGTCCGCCAGTCATATCTCATATCCTTCAACATGGCTGCATGTTTTCTAGGACCTCAAGGTCAAGGAGTCGGTAACGCCAACTGAAAGCAGTGGCAGAAAGAACATGCCTAGCGTCTGAACCAAGCAAGCAACAATATGCAGAGAGAACAATTGTTACCGTACAATAAGTGTGAAAAGCCCCTCAAGGCAAGTGGAGGTAATAGAGGGGAGCTTAAGGGCACATAATGGGATTGCAGCAACTGTATCTACCACGAATACCCTATCAGATCTTTAATATAATCATAGCAACAATTACGAAGTGCTATGAACAGAATGCCAGAGTGCAATTAACTAGAAATCCTTGTGAGTTTGTTTGAATGAATGACCTTATTGCCGTGAGTGTATTCCCTATGTAGCTCTTCAACTATTTTTTTTTTTTGCGAGGTTAGCTCTTCAACTATTTGACTCTGTGGGTGGCATCCAAAGTGTCACCGGTAGATGCCATACCTATAGAGACGATGGACATGGAGTAAGAGAGATCCCATCAGACAGAGTATAGAAAAGAAGCAACACTGATGTACTGATAGTGCATAGCAAATGGCCTTAATTTTAAGAGCGTAGTAATGCCTACGCAGCTTCAAGCCTGGAAAAGGAGTGCATTGGCGTCCTGTCTTCCTCTGAACCAAAGAGATTGTTGGGATCGGAAACTTGATCGACTTGCCATTCTCTTGGACAAAAATGGGAAGGGCCCCATAGGCTTATGTCAGGTACTGCATCACAAATTGCAATTCTTCTGGATCATTTGGATAAGCTGTTGGGGCATAAGCTGTTTGGGCATATCCTCCTTTCCTCAAACCTACTTAGGTCTGCCCCTCTCCCCGCATAAACTACTGTCCTCTACTTTCCAGCCTGTCATCGACCGATGCGACACCTATCTAGCTGGCTGGTGCGCCTTACTCCTCTCACGTGGAGGCAAACTAGTTCTCCTCTCCGCCATCCTAGATAGTCTACCCACGTATTTTATGCTTTGTTTTTCTCTGCCCGTCCAGGTTATTGAAGCGATTGATAAACATAGACGCACCTTCTTCTGGTCCAACGATGATACCTGCTCTGGGGCTAAATGCTTGGTTGCTTGGGATAAGGTGTGCACTCCTAGAGATGCAGGTGGTTTGGGTGTTAAAATTCTTTGGGCACAAAACTTTTGCTTACTGCTGAAATTTGCTTACAAATTTTTACACTCCTCCCTCCCCTGGAAGGATTGGGTTTTGCATCACTCACCACTTCACATTGGCTTTGGCAAGAACAGCTCCTTTCTTGCTAAGACTATTTTTAAACACCTACAGAACTTGAGAGAAATTTCCCAATGCACTGTTGGAGACGGTTGCTCCACCTTCTGGTTAGGCCGATGGCTAAAGCCAGAACCTCTGGCTATAGTCTACCCAGCCCTCTTCTCCCACCATACAAAACAAAATGACATGGTAGTTACAATTTTACAGGAAGGGATCGAACTTGCTCTCCGTAATCGGCTAACCACGGCTAACCACTACTGCGATTGTGAATAAGTCAGCCACTACATGATTCGTATGTAAAAAAACAGGAAAACTGCATCTGTTGCCCCCGCGTCGTCTCCCCTGGAGGCGACTCGGGCGGACCTCTGCCCCCGCCGACGAAGCACCCCCTCCTCCCCCTTCCCCCCTCGCCGCCGCCGGCACACGTCGCTAGGCGAAGCCCGCTGGCGGCAGGCGGCGGCGGGACCTGCTCCCTTCCGCGCGGGGCTCCCTGTGCGCGTGGATCCATGTTGGTGCGCACGCGGCGGTCCGGCTCGGCGCGCTTTCAAGCTGCTGCGCGCGAGGGGGTGCCGGTGCTGGCTGCTGTGGGGCGCGGGTGGTGGTGCCGGGCTCGGCCTGGGCTTGTTCTAGACGCGGGCATCTGCCGTGGATCTGGCTGGTGCTGCCGCCGTCGGGTCGTTCCAGATCTGGGCAGGCATCGGCGTTTCTACGGCCTCCCTCTCGCCACTCTGCGTTCTGCGACGGTGGTGCCTGCTGCCGGCTTCGGGCCGAGCCAGCTTGTGCGGGGATGGAGGTGGAGGGGTCCCGGGCTCTACGGCGACGACACTTGTGGCCTACTTCTCCTGGTGCTGTGGGGGTGCTCCTCTCCCCTCCCCGGGCCTGCTGTGGCGGCCGGAGGTGACCCAGTCTTTGGACCTTGAGGCAAGGCTTGGTGTCTGGCTCCGGGTGAAATCCTTGCACAGACCTCTGGTTGGTGTCGGTGATGCGCGACGCCTTTTGGTGTCGTTCCCCCTGTTGGGGCGTCGCCGAGGAGTCTAGTCCACCAAAATCCCTCGAGTTTAGTGTCTCCGGGCAAACGCTCATGATCTGGTATTGCTAGATCGGGCGACGACGGCGTCATGTACGTCGCTACCTCCTTGGAGGCGTCGTCTTGGAGACCTGTGGGTGGTGACCAACGGCTCATGTGGTTGACGGTGGAGTGTGTGAAAGATCGTGGATGTCGCCTAGAGGGGGGGGGGGGTGAATAGGCGCTTTAAAATAATTACGGTTGAGGCTTGAATAAATGCGGAATAAACCTATCGGTTAATTTGTCAAGCACAAAACCTACAACAACTAGGCTCACTTAAGTGCACCAACAACTTATGCTAAGCAAGAAAAACTACTTAGGTGATAGCAAGATATATGACAAGAAACAATATGGCTATCACAAAGTAAAGTGCATAAGTAAAGGGCTCGGGTAAGAGATAACCGAGGCACGCGGAGATGACGATGTATCCCGAAGTTCACACCCTTGCGGTTGCTAATCTCCGTTTGGAGCGGTGTGGAGGCACAATGCTCCCCAAGAAGCCACTAGGGCCACCGTAATCTCCTCACGCCTCGACAATGCAAGATGCCGTGATTCCACTAAGGGACCCTTGAGGACGGTCACCGAACCTGCATAAATGGCAACCCTTGGGGCGGTCACCGAACCCAGACACTTTGGCAACCCTTGGGGCGGTCACGGAACCCGTCAAATTGCTCGGGCGATCTCCACAACTTAATTGGAGACCCGACGCTGTCTGGAGCTTTACACCACAATGATTGAGCTCCGAACACCACTAACCGTCTAGGGCGCCCAAGCACCCAAGAGGAACAAGCTCAAGGGCACCAAGCACCCAAGATTAATAAGCTTCTTAACTTGTAACTTCCACCTATCACGTGGAGAACTCAAACCGATGCACCAAATGCAATGGCAAGGGCACACAGAGTGCCCAAGTCCTTCTCTCCCAAATCCTACCAAAGCAACTAATGCTAGGGAGGAAAATGAGAGGAAGAACGAAAGAAGATCATGAAGAACTCCAAGATCTAGATCCAAGGGGTTCCCCTCACTTAGAGGAGAAAGTGATTGGTGGAAACGTGGATCTAGATCTCCTCTCTCTTTTCCCTCAAGAACTAGCAAGAATCATTGGAGGGATTGAGAGTTAGCAAGCTCGAAGAAGGTCAACAATGGGGAAGAACACGAGCTCAAAAGATTAAGTCTCAATGGGGAAGAAGACCCCCTTTTATAGGTGGGGAGAAAATCCAACCGTTATCCCCTCACTCAGCCCGCACGACGCGGTACTACCGCACGGAGCTGCGGTACTACCATGTCGATCATGCGGTACTACACTGCAGGTTGCGGTACTACCGCAAGTGCAGCATCGCCGATGAAGGCCAGTTGCACAGGCAACGAGCGGTAGAACCGCCGAGCGGTATTATCAGGCGCCCCTACGGTACTACCGTAAGGCAGGCAACACTAGGCGCAGAGAAAGCACGGAAGTAAAAATTACTCGCACCTACTTCACTGGGGAGGACTGCAAAAACTCCGCACGGTACTACTACACACGAAAGAGCGGTATTATCACAGAGGGCGGATGTAAAAATTACATCCGCCCTACTTCCGCTCATGCTGCTAAGCTGGCGAGCCCACGGTACTACATACGCCCAGGCGCTGGTACATTACAGCGTAGGGCGCGGATGTAAAAAATTACATCCGCCCCTACTACCGCTCGAGCAGCTGCGCCTGGCCAGATGCCACGGTACTACCGCTCCCACAGAGCAGTACTACCGTGAGCACCTGCAGTACTACCGCAGGGGACTGCGGTACTACCGCAAGGGCCTGCGGTACTACCGCTCCGGAGAGCAATACTACCGCATGCCCCAGATCAGCAACACTAGGAGTCCTTCATTTTGCAGACAAGACAACAGAGGGAAACAATAAAACCAGAACTGCCATAACTTCTGCAAATGAGCTCCGAATTGAGCAAACTCAAGCTTGTTGGTTATAGTAGGAAGAGGCAGGGGAGGTATGCCTAACAAGCAAAGGAGTGAAACTCCAACAGAGAAGAACCGGCATACCCTCCAACATCGAAAACATCATAGAAGACGCATGTGAACTCCGTTTTCGATGAACTCGAGCTTGTCATAAAAATGACCATAAGCTCCAAAACTCGCAAGGAGAAGAACCAAACAAGGACCAATAAAGATGATGCAAGGATGCAAAGGTTTGATCTCTCTACGAATGATACGATCAAGCTACTCATCGAGAGCCCCCCTTGATAGTACGGCAATCGATCCTATAACCCGGTCTCCCAACTACCATCATGAGACCGGTAAAATAGAAAACCTATCAAGGGCAAACCTTTGCTTTGCACATGGTCCACTTGAGCTAGACGATGACGATCTTGACTCCCTCAAGTTGGACCACCTTTCTTGATTGCGTTGGCTCGATGAAGACTAGTTGATTGCTCCCCCATACTCCACTATGGGTGAGCCACTCTTCCGCACATCTTCACAAGTCCATTGTTACCACAATGGACGGCAAGCTTCAAGCATTTGATCTCTTCGTGATGCTTCACTTGAATTTGCACACCGCAACCTAACCCCACAAAGAACTCTCACGAAGACCATGGGTTAGTACACAAAGCGTAATGGACAATGCTTACCATACCATGGGATCACTTGATCCCTCTCGGTACATCTTCTATGCTTTGTAAGTTGATCAACTTGATTCACTCTTGACTTAGTCTTGATCAACCTTGATTCTTTCCAACTCTCTTCATTTGGATGATGTCTTGAAGGTAAACATGGATGATCAAACAATCTTATTCTTCAAGACATGCTTGCAATAAGCTCAACTCTCAAATGACCAATCTTTGGATAATTCCGTGAATAGCACCTTGGTCGACACAAACTCTCCTTGAAACCAACACATGTACTCCAAGAAAAGCCTATGGACAAAACCTTCAAATAAACTCAAGGCAACCATTAGTTCATAGAGATTGTCATCAATTACCAAAACCAAACATGGGGGCACCGCATGTTCTTTCAGTGTGCCTGATGACAGCGGTGGTGCGGCGGCCTTTGCGGTCGGCGGTGGCTCCTTGTCTCTCTTCTTCGGCGGTGTTCGTGCTCGGGTGCTCTTTGGTGTGTCTCTGCTTGGCGATGCCCCGCGTCTTTGCCGGTGGCACACAGGTGCCGTGACGTCGTCTTGGTCTCCCTGGCCTTTCGAATGTACCCCCGACACAGGTGGTGTCGTGGCATTGTACTTTCTCGGTTGTGCGGTGCCTTTCGATTGCGTCGACGATGCAGTGCCGTGGTTTGGTCTGCTAGGTGATGCCCTTCGACTACGCCGGCGACACACAGGCTCCGTGGCGTCGTCTCGGCCCCGCGTGACCCTTCGAATGCGCCCCATGACACAGGTGGTGTCACGACGTTGTGCAGTCTCGGATGCGCGGTGCCTTTTGATTGCGTCGATGGTGCAGTGTTGTGGTTTAGTCTCGGCTGGCTGATGTCGTTCGATTTCACCGGCGGTGCTCTTTGTTTCTTTTGTGTTGTGTCTTCTCCCTTGGTTCCCCCCTGTTATGTGTGCTGTTGTGTGTTGTTTTGTTTTTTCTCTTCACTCTCGTGCCCCATGTGCTTCTGGTTCACTTGAACCTATCTTGCAATAGGCTGCAAAGTCTTATAGGCAACTGAATACAATTCAGGTGAAATCTCCCGCTGAAAATTAAAAAAACTACTGCGATTGCAGAACTTGCCTATCTAAACTCTTTGTTGCTTGTGCTCTCTCGCAGGTACCGGACACTCGTCGCCTGCTCAACGGGTCCGCCTTCTCGACCTGGGGTGCGTACGCGACACTCTCGGATCATCTCTCTGATCCCATTCTCGCTGCCATTTGGGACTCAAAAGTGCCCAAAAAGGTTATGATCTTCGGATGGCTCTTCTACCTCGACCGCCTTAACACCCGGAAGAACTTGCACAAAAAAAAGCATCCTGGACACAGCTGGATGCCCAAGATGTTCTCACCAGGTTGAAGATAGAGAGCACCTTTTTTTTCACATGCCCAGCAGCACGGAGGATTTGGCAGGCTACCTCCATTCGCCCGTGCTTTTCGCCTATTGGTGATCTCTTCTCCACGATGTTACCAACTGCATTGCCAACTTCAGTCCGCTCCTTCATGCTCCTAATCATCCTCTGGAAGATCTGGGACGCACGAAACAAAAAAGTTTTCCAAGGATTAGACCTTCCCTATGCTGATTCTGTTAGAGCTATTATTGATGACATGACTATATGGGCTCCTCGGTTCAAATCCGAGAGCCTAAAGGAACACGCCAGGCTGTGGCGTGACTTCCTCTCCTCACGTAACATGTGAGCTCTATACTCAACTACTATGTTTGAAATATATTCAGGTGGGAGCCTCCCCCCCCTCCGGTGACCATTTAAAAAAATGCACTCAAAAGAAAAGGTTCCATCTTTATGTCACAGCTACAACTTGCAAAATGGTCACAATTTAGATAGCTTGCTCACTGTATGTCTAAAACAGCTCAAACCAGTAGCACCTTTGATAGACAATATTGGGAATTTTTACCTCACTTGTCTCTGGAGTTGATCTAGAACCTGCATCACAGAAGTAAATATACTGCCATTATACATTTCGAGCTTAGACAAACTATTTGGTCAGTGTTTATGTCAGTATATGAGTCAAATCCCCAATTTAAGCTCCAAAAAATCATGAACAATGCAGCAATATGCCTATGCAGATATAAAGGTTGCTTACTTCTCTTGTAGACTGACATGTTTGCTGCATAGTCACAAACACCTTTATTTAAAGGGCGGCTGTTCACATAGACAGAATAGTAGTGATTTATTCCTATGAAATCAGTAGCACCTTTAACAAATTCAGATCGGGAATTTGTGAAGGATGGAAGACAAAAACCAACATTCATCTCCATCACTTGTGGGTAATCTTCAAACACCAAGGGTTATAGCATCCTACAAAACAACACAAGTTGATTGGTTAGCTCCATGTTTGCTGTAAATTCAATCGCAAAATCTTTCAGCCATGTTTGCTCTTGGGATCAAAGAAAATAAAAAGGTAGAAACATTTCAGCCATGTTTCTTTCCTTTTGTGCGAGGGAAACTATGTAAATTTTAACTGTGATTAACTTGTACTTGTCATATCCGTCAGAAGCGATGTCGCCTGTGCTTTTGTCTGGCATTTGAAGAAAAAAAGCTTCCAGGCAAGGATTTAATGACCAATGCCTTATCAGCGTGAGTGAAGTTTATGCTCCATTATTAGCAGGGTTGCTTTGTGGCGTGCCCTTGATTTGTTTAGCACTACATCTCCGATCATCTTGTTTTGTTGCTATTGTGAGTTGGCAGCTAAGCTAATCACTCGAGCCAAAAAAAAAATACTCAGCGCCAAGCATGCATGGCATTCTTATCTATTCTAATAGGTCACGGAAAGTTCCTTCATAGCCCGGCCTACTTGATACCCATTATCTGGGCCCTTGGTTTCCTTCGAGATTTGTGCAGAAAAGAAGCAGCAGCTGCTCGCTGTACTGTCATTAGCAGGTGCTGACCTGCCCTCTCTCTTGTCTGCATTGAGGTACTGTAGTCACGTGAGTTTGCCACGAACCGAAGCAAAGAAACAGAATCAGCCGCATGCAATATTTAAAGAAAAAGAGAGAGTTGTGTTGTGTAGAGAAGAGAGCGAGAAAAGCTGTGCTGTGCAAAAAAAGTCAGAAGATTTTAAAGAGAGAGAGAGACGTGTCAGATGAGAGAAGATTTAGAAAAAACAGACTCGAAGAAAGAGAATCTGCCCCATATACTCATGTTGGTAGAGAGAGAATTTTTTTTTGAAATGGAGGAGGACCCCCGGTCTCTATATCTGGACTATGCATGCAGCCACTTTATTAATTATTCACACAGCAAAGGGTCAACCCTTGCAATCAACATGTGGATATTTGTATTGTTCATCTCATGGATAATAAAGCGAGTACTACATGAGATGAACTGATGTGCTATGTGTTCCATGAGAGAGAGGGAGAACGGTTTAGGAGGAGAGAGAGGTGTGTATCATGTGAGAGAGAAGAGAGAGAAAACTGCTCAGAGAGAGAGAGAGAGAGACCGAGAGTTGTTGAAGGTAGAGGAGGAGATACGGGCAGGCATGCATGTGAGTCGACCCAACGACCAGCCCTGCAAATTTGTTTTTTAAACAACCGGGTGTCTTGTCATTGCCATGGTTCACATAGTCCTGTGATCCCCGCATCTCGATGTTTGCCGACGACGTAATAATCTTCCTCAAGACAAACGAGCGGGATTTGAACACATGCACATCACTTCTTACAATGTTTGGAGAGGCATCGGGCCTTCACGTCAACCTTGCCAAGAGCGTTGTCTATCCTATACGATGCTCTGCCGAGACCATGGAAACAGTGGAGCGAACACTTGGATGCCCGAGGGGTGCCTTCCCGTGCAAATATCTTGGGCTGCCGCTCACTCTAAGGAAGCAGTCCCATGTACAGCTATCAAGCCTTGTGGATCAACTCGCAATGGCGTTGCCAAAGTGGAAAGCAGCAAAGATGCCAAAGAGTGGAAGAATGCTTCTTGTTCAATCTGTGCTATGTGCGATCCCGCTACATGCGATGATGGCGCTCGACCTCCCGCATAAGACAATTTCAGCAATGAACAGAATTTGTCGCAGTTTCCTATGGTGCGCTGAGGCAAACTCGTTCGGCGACAGCTGCGCGGTCGCTTGGGAAACTGTGTGCACCCCAAATGGACGGGTGGACTAGGCATACCCAACCTAGGATGGATGAACAAAGCTGTGCAGGCAAGGTGGCCTTGGTTGCAACGATCAGACACATCGCGACCATGGGCAGAATTTGACATCGCTGTGCCAAAAGCTTCAAGGCAAATCTTCAACGCGGCTGCTCGCTGGATCCTAGGAGATGGAAATGCAGCACTCTTTTGGGAGGATAGATGGCTCGAAGGACACCGGACCGTGGAGATTGCACCCTTGACCTATGGGCGAGTCAGGAAGAGAATAAGAAGCATATGCACCGTATCCCAAGCGCTATTGAACGACTGTTGGGTCGCCCAAGTGAGCCCGGAGGTATCAGCTGACTCGCTACGTGAGTACCTACAGTTGTGGAGCATGATCCAAAGGGTCGAGCTTGACCCAACGCAGCGCGATAACATCTCTTGGTCATGGGAAGCAAGCGGATGCTATTCAGCGAGGGCTGCCTATGCAGCCAAGTTCTGGGGCAGGCAGGTCGTCCCCACGGTCGAATTCACTTGGAAATCTAAGGCACCGGCGCCCTGTCGCTTCTTCACATGGCTCGCAATCCAGGACAGGTGTTGGACGTTCGATCGGCTGGCAAGACGTGGACTCGACCATCAAGATTGCTGCCCAATGTGCAACCAAGAAGAGGAGAGCATAAACCACATTCTACTTCAGTGTGTCATTGCACAGGAAGTGTGGACCGCGATCTTCCATCCCTTACGCAAGCCGGAGTGGGTACCTACTGCGACCGAAAGCTTCGGTGCATGGTGTCAAGACAAGAGAGGAAGAGTACAAGCCGGGAGGGATGCAAATGCAATCATCATCCTAGGGCTATGGCAACTATGAAAGCACCGCAACTCTATCGTCTTCGACGGAGCCGCACCTTCAAAGAACAGGATTATCCATGCAGTCGTCCGAGAGGGCCGTGTATGGAAGCAAGCGGGCATACTACGAGGAGACATGGACGCATTCTTTGTAGAAGTGGATGAGTGGGCAGCGAAAAGTAGATAGTCATACGAGAGCAAGGTGGAGGTGGAGTTAGTGTGCAGTGTATATATGTAATCTGTAACGCTAACGTGGACGGGCTCTTTACCCTGATTCCTTCTTTATAATATAGTACGCATACTCGTGCGTATTCGAGAAAAAAAAGTCGTGTGATCCCCGTGACAGCTGCTTACCTGGCACATATCTCAAAGTGATTGCATGGCCTAGATAAGGGGTTCTGTGAAGCTCAAGCTACAGAAAACTGCACTTAATTAGGTCATCCCCCACAATGTGATGTTAGCATGCAGTGCAGGAAATAAACTCTTTATCAAAAAGGGAATGAAGTCATGGGCACTAATCTTGTTAGATGATGGAAAACTACGAATGGAGCTTATTTTTCTGTTACTGTGTCAGTTGCCATGTGTGGATATATGACTGTTATTATTCTAAAACAACTAATTGGCTCGCCGTTCTAGCTGCGTGGAGTGACATCAGAGAAAACGAAAAGGAACAGACACAAGAACAGCGATTAGATCGATCTTCAGCTAAACCTAGCTGTGTTTTTTTTTACCTTGCAGCTTATTTAGGTGCGATAAAGAGTAATCATCCGTCCGTGTACGTAGTACCGAGCCCTGCTTTTCCACAGATTAATAGATGCTCACAAGATATAAGATAGAACAATCCGCAGCACGTTTGGCCCTGCTTTTTCACATATTATTAGATGCTCACAAGATACAAGATAGAACAATCCGCAGCACGTTTCCATGACGGACGTTGAGAGTTGTGCAATAAATCGCACATGTTACGCGTTGCGCTGTGGATTTGGATCCAAGTTTCAGCTTCATGCGTTGGGACAATGGAGCAAAGCGGTGGGATGGTCCATGTGTTGTACGTTGCAGAGTCAGAGCATGCAGTGCCAACCTGCATGTATCTATCACACCAGACCAGAGGTGTTTTCTCTTCGCATCTATTCGTAAATTAAATGTGATAATGCTTGGACTAAGTGGATTTTTCTTCTTGGTATTTAGCTCAAGTATGAACTAAGCACAAAACTAAGAATTAACAGCCAATTCCACAAATTTGTGAGTAAATAGCATAAAATTACTACAATTCAGTCCGAAAAACTACCACTCTTTGGAAAGTTCCTAAACCCTACCACTTTTGTGGTTCGCTGTTTTTTTCTTTCAAAAAAACACTAGCCGCTGAATCGTTCAGCCACTGGTCAAACAAGAGTGCTCCTTGACCCCTTTTAAGGGAGATTGTTAGATAAGAAATGAAATATATTAAATTTTCTAATGTTCATATTTGTCGTCGGTGCCTCTTTTCAAAAGCAAAATATGCGAAGTCTCACCATGCGTACGTGCTGCAAGAGTCTTTGAACAGCAACTCTGCATGCTAAAGCCAAGTGTAAAAGCTACCCTGGAAATACAGTACGTATAAGATAAGGAGCTCACCTGTGAAAATGAAAAGTTAATTTAGCTTTTCCTCTTTTGAATCTAGATTGAAAACGAACAGAGTGAGGTGTCGAGCATGCAACTAGCTGAACAAGAGCATATGATACGGAGCAAGTCAGCGATCACACCGTTTATTCGACGTACTTTCCTAGCTTTGAGAGGTCTCAACTGTAGCGTATCGAATGTAGCACTGCTCACGTTTGAAATGATTCTCGCCACACCAAAAACACATGCAAAATGAAAGAGAGGTAAGATGCACGTGTGTAATATATATGTGCCTACAGAGGTGTACAATGTATTCGTAGCATCTTCACTTTACAAAAGACAAACGATGGGAGGGGCTGAGATCGTACGGTATCTGATCCCTCCATGTGAGCGATGTACTATACCTAGTTAACATATTTTAGTGGAATCAACGCTTGTGAACATTGCATTGCATGCACACCTAATATATCCCTAAAGAACTCATCGTTCCCACACATCTAAACCATATTAGGGCATTTTTAGTGCTGACCCTCAAACCACCTGCACTTTTTTAGTTTAATTAATGTAATGAACAAACTTTTGGTGGCAATATATATTTTTAATTTAGAAGAAAAAAAAGGAATGAAATGCGGGCCGGCGGACACACTTTTGATGTCCATCTAACCATCAAAACAGATAAAAAACGGACACATTTGTTGTCCATTTGGATCGGCCTGTTGGAGTTGCCCTAAGCTCTCGGAGTCTTTCTTTTAGAAAACAGGCTTTGCCCTGTGTTAAACTGGTGCTCCACGGAGCTTTGCTCTCTGTCTGTCGTATTAGTTGAGCTGCTCCACACGTAGACAACTCTTACCATACCATAAACGCGCAGAGAAAGGAAGAAAGAAATTAGTTCTCCATCGTCCACACTTGGAGTTGGAGGCTCGATCAGTTTTACAACATACGGTAGGTATCATGCATGTGTACGCATGGCTTCTAATTGTGCGCTCGGAAGAATAATATGATGGAGATCGCTCCTAAAGTAATTAATTTGGTATCTTCAGAAGTGAATCCCCCATCGCGACGATATAGTTTACGCTCCATTATTGGCAGAGAAGTCGTTGCTGATCTTCACAAGCTTCCCAACCTCCCAGTTTTATGGTAGGCCTTGCTTTGTTTAACACTGCAACAATGTCCTTGTGAGTTGGAAGCTAATTAATTAGTGGTAGCAGCTGATTTCTCAGTTTTTCTTATATATACTCGATCAGAGGCTTGTATAACCATTTTCTGTCATCCTACAAGCTGCCGTTTGTCCAAACAGCTGGAGCCGGATTTCAGTAATCCAGCAAGAGTATGTGTAAAATCAGAACCGTGCCTTCTTTTTAATGGAGTTCTGCCATGCATGTGTGGATAAGTGATGCTGTAGACAAAGTTTGGGAAAACGAGAGAAAACAAAACGACTGCTTAATTAATTAGGTGCAAGTACCTACCTTTCGTTCAGCGTTTCTTTTCTCGGATGCGATCGATCGAAATTGTACGTTTCGATCATCCATTTACACATGTTCAGCATTACATTGCATTGCGGTTTAATTATATAGCGGTTTCAACTGTCAGATGAATCACTAAACGTGATGATAATCGCATGCTGACTGTACACAGTACAAGACGGAGCATAAACAACTAGTAATCCAGTACAGCACTATTCCATCCTAAGCGCGTGAGCGTGATGCACACACTGCCTTTAACTAATCCGGCCACGGAATAAATAAAAAGTAGTTCAAGCATCCCTCTATAAATAGGTGAAGCCAACCACTGCTCCCACCGTCCAAATCATCATCAGCAGAGCAGAGGAGAGCAATCTTTCTTCTTCTCCTTCGATCTCTCGCCGATGGCCAAGATCCAGCCCCTCCCCCCGGCCCCCTCGCCGTCGTCCTCCGATGATCACCGCCAGGGCCACCAGGCGTACACGGTGTGGATGAAGTCGCTGGTGTTCAACGGCAACGGCTGCGCGGTGTACGGCCCCGACGGCGCCGTCGCCTTCCGCGTCGACAACTACGGCTGCAGGGGCGGCCGCGAGGTCTTCTTCATGGACCGTCAAGGGAACGCCCTCATCAGGATCAGGCGCAAGGGCTTCGGCATGTTCAGAAGGTGGGAGGTCTGCCGGTGCGAGGACGAGGAGGCGACGCCGTGGTTCACCGTGCGCCGAGCTGGCAAGGGCGGGGCCGCCGTTGCGATGCACGGCGGCGCGTGGACATGCTACAAGATCGACGGGTGCTCTGCCCGCAAGACGGAGTACAAAGTCCGCGGCGTGGATGGCGCGACCGTGGCGGAGGTGGCCCGGAAGCAGACGGCGGCGGGGGTGGTGCTGGGGGAGGACGTGCTGACCCTGACGGTGGCGCCGGAGATGGATCACCTGCTCGCCCTAGGTTTGGTCGTCGTGCGTGGCCTCATCAACCGCTCCTTGTGACCCTCTTCTTCTAGTTCAGGTTCAGGTCTCTGTAGGTAGCAACGTAGACGATGAGAGTAGGAACGCTGTAGGTGGTTCATGTGACCATTTTTTTTTTCTGAGCAACAATTCACCAAGTTTTTGCCCATGCCAATCGGCATGGTGACTCTTTTTTGGTGTATGACCTTTTTTTCTCCTTTCTCAAAGGGGTTTTCACGACCATAGTTTCAACACAAAACACAATGAAACAAGGTTATATGGTGATTGTATAAATCTTTGGATGTGTTCGCTTTCCAGGTTGTCTATGGGTTATCCTCAGTTTGTGGGAGTACAGTTTAATTGTACAATGAAACACAAATGTTAGCATATGAAACTCCAATATAATACTTTATGGTCCAAGGCACCAAAAATGTTTCTAGACTACTGAATTAGTCGTCGGCCTCTTTGAGAAGAGGCTGACACACACAAAAACGTTAGACAGTCACTACTCACTGGCAGACGCACAAGCAGCTGTCGCACTGAAAATACCTCTGCGCGAAAAGAAAGTTTAGTAGGGCACACCACAACTTCAACGCAAAGAAGAAAAAAAGAGCACACATCGACATCAGCCTGCCCCGCGGGCGACCCGGGGGAAAACCCTAGCCTCCGCCCCTCGACTCTCCTCCTCCTCTCCCCCTCCCCGCCGCCGTCCATAGCGCCACCGGGCAAAGCCTGGCCGGCTGGGCGGCGGCGGGGCTTCTCCCCATCCTCTCTGTCTTGGCTGGCGCGGGACAGCGGGATCCAGAGGAACGTCGGGCGAACGTGGGTCCGGCGGCGCGGCGGGCGGGTCCCCCATCGGCGTCGTGCGCAGCGCGGCGGTGGCGACCTGCGTGTCGTGAGGTGGTGGCTGCGTTGGCCTGACAGGTGGTCGCGAGTGCCGCCGGATCCAGATCGGATCCATCTGGATCTTTTCTTCGGACTCCGTCGGCCGCCGCGGGGTGGTGTTGATCGTCGCCAGCCACGTCGAATCGTTGGATTCGGCGTCTGGAGATCTACAAGGAGTTCTTCTCGATCCTCCTTTCTGGTGGGTTGAGCCCCATGGCTCTTTCATCTTCGCAGGTTTCGGATCGTGGCTTGCCGGATCTGGAGTAGACGGGGGTTTGGTGGCATAGGATGGGGACCGGAGGAAAATTTGGTCGGCGTGTTCGGCCCGGCATCGGCGACGTCACTTGACGCCGTTACCCTTCCTGGAGGCGAAGCCGAGGTCCCCCCTATCCACTCCCGAACCCCTCCCGGACGAAAGTCCAAAATTCAGTCTGGATTGGGCGGCGGCGGCGTCCTGCGCGTCGTATCCTCCATGGAGGCGCCGTCTTGGGAGGAACTACTGTTCGGGGAAGAGATGTTGTGGATGGTGGGATCCGAGTAGCTCCAGCAGCGGCGATGGTGTGGAGGTGGCCAGGTGGTGCGGCGTTGTATCTACCGCGTCATTGACGACGAGTGGTGCGGCATGGTGCAGCTGCATATCGACGACGGATGCGGCTGGATGGACGAGCGCAGGGTGGTCGAGATGTCTGGCGCCATGGTGGCGTCGACGGCAGGCCTGGCAAGGTCTGTGCGTCAGTACCTGCTCTGGAGATGGATCGACGAAAGAAGGCGGCGGCAGCCTCGGTGAGTGCGCCGGACCGGCGTATGACCCAGTCCCGGTATGTGGCTAGGATGGGGCATCCGGCATTAGATGTTAGGATTTAGTGCGATGTCTGTTTGGTATTAGGCTCGGACATTCGGCACTACTACATCAAGGGGTAGGAGTAACGTCAGATGTTGCCTAGATGGTGGCTTCAGGTTTACTGATATACTACTTTATCATCCTCCTTTTCTAAAAAAATAAAAAAAACAATTAAAAAAACATCAACATCAGCCTACCGAAACGATGCCCGTGCCACTGCCAGCCTTATTAAACTCAGTCGATTTATCGAGGAAACCGGAGTACAAAGTGTGTACAACGAGCAGAAGGCCAGTATGTACGTACAGACGGCGACGGAGATAGCTGCCTGCTTGGAAAAGAGCAGGCGAGCAGCAGACCGTCTCTCTCCCTCCCTCCCAAAAGGTTGGAATAATTCACCGGCTGAGATGTACAATACGTGACAAGTGGTGAACAAATTGAGCCAATAATGGGAGAAAATGAAAAAATTGAGCCCACTTGCCTCTTAGAGTATAAAGTCTATTCGTATTGTAATCTATCTCTATTAGTCTAGTCTTAGAGCCCAAGCTTTGTAATCTATATAAACAGCCCTTGAGGCCCTAATCAATACAACAATTACTTCTCTAATATCTTAATCTATCATGGTATCTGACACCTAGGTTTTCCGCACCTGGTATGGCTCCGCCACCCGCGCCGCCGCCCCGGCCAATTCGGCCCTCTTCTCCATGGCGAGTTCAGCGCCACGGCGCCCCCATCCCTACCTCTTCCTCTACAACTACCCAAACACCTCCCCAAACCCGTCATCCACCGCTCCCGCACCACCAGCTCCGTTGTCATGGCCTCCTCAAGATGATCCTTGGACTGGCCTCGTCCGAGCTTGGTCGATGCCTTGGTCGGCCCCTCGCCGTATGGTGCCCTCCTGCGACACAGGCACGTGGAGCCCGGTCTTCGTCCAGCCACCGGCTCTCCGGGACTCCTTGGACCCGAGCGGCTGGCGCCGTCTACACCGCCACTCCCACTCCGCCTACCAAGACGCCAGACCGCCGTCGCCTCCAACACCATGCCGGTCTTCTAAGGCAACATGCAGGCCCCAATTGCATACTACCCATCCGCTATCCCCTACGTCAACATGCAAGCTCCTGGCCCCTCTGCTCCTCCCCAACAGCCGGCTTGGGACCAAGCCGCCTGAAGGAAATATGCCCTAGAGGCAATAATAAAGTTATTATTTATTTCCTTATTTCATGATAAATGTTTATTATTCATGCTAGAATTGTATTAACCGGAAACATGATACATGTGTGAATACATAGACAAACATATAGTCACTAGTATGCCTCTACTTGACTAGCTCATTAATCAAAGATGGTTATGTTTTCTAACCATAGACATGTATTGTTATTTGATTAATGGGATCACATCATTAGGAGAATGATGTGATTGACATGACCCATTCCGTTAGCCTAGCACTTGATCGTTTAGTATATTGCTATTGCTTTCTTCATGACCTATACATGTTCCTGTAACTATGAGATTATGCAACTCCCGTTTACCGGAGGAACACTTTGGGTGCTACCAAACGTCACAATGTAACTGGGTGATTATAAAGGAGTAGTACAGGTGTCTCCAAAGGTACATGTTGGGTTGGCGTATTTCGAGATTAGGTTTTGTCACTCCGATTGTCGGAGGTATCTCTGGGCCCTCTCGGTAATACACATCACATAAGCCTTGCAAGCATTGCAACTAATAAGTTAGTTACAAGATGATGTATTACGGAACGAGTAAAGAGACTTGCCGGTAACGAGATTGAACTAGGTATTGGATACCGACGATCGAATCTCGGGCAAGTAACATACCGATGACAAAGGGAACAATGTATGTCGTTATGCGGTTTGATCGATAAAGATCTTCGTAGAATATGTAGGAACCAATATGGGCATCCAGGTTCCGCTATTGGTTATTGACCGAGAATAGTTCTAGGTCATGTCTACATAGTTCTCGAACCCGTAGGGTCCGCACGCTTAATGTTACGATGACAGTTTTATTATGAGTTTATAAGTTTTGATGTACCGAAGTTTGTTCGGAGTCCCGGATGTGATCACGGACATAACGTGGAGTCTCGAAATTGTCGAGACATAAAGATTGATATATTGGAAGCCTATATTCGGATATCGGAATGGTTCCGGGTGAAATCGGGATTTTACGGAACACCGGGTTACGGAACCTCCCGGGGATAATGGGCCTTAGTGGGCCATGAGGGAGAAGAGGAGGGCGGCCAGGGCAGGACGCGCCCCTCCCCTAGTCCGAATAGGGCAGGAGAGGGGGCAGCGCCCCCTTCCTCTTCCCTCCCCTTTCCTTCTCCAACAAGGCAGAGGGGAGTCCTACTCCCGTGGGAGTAGGACTCCTCGCGCACCCCTTGGGGCCGGCCGCACCTCCCTCCCTCCTTTATATCACGGGGCAGGGGGCACCCCATAACACACAAGTTGATCTACTGATCGTTCCTTAGCCGTGTGCGGTGCCCCCCTCCACCATATTCCACCTCGGTCATATCGTCTCGGAGTTTAGGCGAAGCCCTGCGCCGGTAGAGCATCATCATCGTCACCACGCCGTCGTGCTGACGGAACTCATCCCCGCCGCTTTGCTGGATCGGAGCCCGGGGATCGTCATCGAGCTGAACGTGTGCTGAACTCGGAGGTGCCGTACGTTCGGTACTTGGACCGGTCGGATCGTGAAGACGTACGACTACATCAACCGCGTTGTCATAACGCTTCCGCTTACGTTCTACGAGGGTACGTGGACAATACTCTCCCCTCTCGTTGCTATGCCATCACCATGATCTTGCATGTGCGTAGGAATTTTTTTGAAATTACTACGTTCCCCAAACACCGCCTTCATCAACGCCATGAACAATTTTGTCCTCAATGACGCAGGTACGGATTGGATTTTCGATTCTGGTGCGTCAATGCATATGTCTTCAAATATGAATTTATTGTCACTTGTTTTCCTTCTCGCTTTTCCACTATCACCATTGGCGATGGCTCCACCATCCTGTTTCATGCACCGGTCACTCTTACATCCCTTCCTCTCATGCCAATTTTCTTCTCCGCAATATTCTTGTGGTTCCTTCCATCATCAAAATCTTATTTCTGTTAGACAATTTTGCATTGACAACAAAGTTATCCTGGCCTTTGACCCTTTTGGTTTGTCTGTGAAGAATCGACAACGGGGCGGTCCTCGCTTCGGTATAATAGCACGGGCGATCTTTATCCTCTTCATGGCGCCCACATCCACCCTCGTGCCATGCTCGCATCCGTTGATCTATGGCATCGTCGCCTCGGTCATCCCAGCAAAAACACTTTGACGTCTTTACTCCAAGAATTTTGTATCCCTAGTTCTAGCAGTCCCCATAATCCCTCTCTCTGTAATGCATGTCAATGCGGCAAACATGTTAGATTACCTTTTGGAACCTCTACTACCATTAGTACTTTTTCTTTTGAGTTACTTCACTATGATTTATGGACCTCCCCAGTCCCTAGTGTTTCTGGTTATAAATATTATCTTGTAATCTTGGATGATTATTCTCACTAGACTTGGACCTTTCCTCTCCGCGCTAAATCTGAAGTACCTGCAATCTTTCTCAACTTTCGACAATATGTAATCACACACTTTGGCTTGCCAATTTGATTTATTCAATGTGATAACGGTCGTGAATTTGATAACACCCAAAACCGCACCTTCTTTCTCTCCCAAGGCATTCTTCTTCGCTTTTCATGCCCTTATACATCTTCTCAAAATGGTAAAGCTGAACGCTGTCTTCGCTCTATTAATGATGTTCTTCGCACATTGCTTTTACAAGCCTCTCTTCCTTCCCGTTTTTGGGTTGAAGCCCTTCGCACTGCCACACTCCTTCTTAATATTCGACCAACTAAAACTTGCCCTCTTTATTCGCCTTTCCAATCTCTTTTTCTCTCCCACCCTGACTATTCTTTTCTACGTGTTTTTGGCTGTCTATGCTTCCCCAACATCGCCTCTACCGACTCCAACAAACTAGAACCACGCTCACTACCTTGCATTCACCTTGGTCTTTCTGATGATCACAAAGGATATCGTTGTTTCGAACCATCTTCTGGTCGTATCATTCTCTCTCGTCATGTCACATTCGATGAAAATACTTTTCCTTTTTCTGTCACTACAACCACAACACCAATTCCACCACAATCCGCCACCACCAAAACCCCTTCCCTAGTTCGGCCTTCGGTCATCTCTGCTGCCATGGAATCTTGTTCCGTCTCTCAGCCGGAATCGCCCAACGTTAGCCACCCTCCTGCCCCGTCCCCCACCTCTCCCGCAACTGCATCCTCTACCCCAGCCGTCTTTCCCTCACCACATCCTACCACAGCAACCCCCTCGACACCCACCACCTCTGATTCTTCTTCCTCACCGTCCTCTTCAACCGAAAACCCACTGCCACGCAATGTCGTTCTTATACCACCGCTCACCAATGATCATGTCATGTGCACCCGTGGAAAACGAGGATTTCTTCTCCCCACCAAACGTCTCAAATCTTACCGCCACCCCAACCATCTCTCCTATTCCAACCAGTTATAAGCGAGCTCTTCTTGACCCTCTCTCGCTTTCGCTATCTTGCGATGAATTTGAAGCTCTTCAGCAAAATAATACATGGACTCTTGTTCCCAAACCTCCTGGTGTTAACATTGTTTCGCAAATGGGTTTTCATCATAAATTTCATTCCGATGGCACTCTCGCTCGTTACAAAGCTCGTTGGGTGTGTCGTGGTTTCTCCCAAAGAGCCTGGTATTGACTTTGATGAGACTTTTCTCTTGTTGTTAAACCAAGCACTATTCGTGTTGTTCTTAGTCTTGTTGTTTCCTCTTCTTGACCTATTCATCAACTTGATGTTAAAAATGCTTTTCTTCATGGCACTCTCAATGAAACTGTTTATTGCCAGCAACCCTCTGGTTTTGAGAATCCCTCATCTCCAAATTTTGTTTGTCTCCTCAACAAATCTCTTTATGGCCTTAAACAAGCTCCTCGTGCATGGTTTCAATGCTTTGCTACTTTTATTCAAACCATAGGCTTTATTCCCTCCAAATCCGATTCTTCTCTCTTTGTTTATCAGTCTTCTACTCACACTGCCTACCTCTTGCTTTATGTTGATGATATCATTCTCACGGCTAGTTCTGATTCTTTTCTTCAACATACCATCTCTTCTCTCAATCGGGAGTTTTCCATGACTGATCTTGGTCCTCTTCATCATTTTCTAGGTATTCATGTTTCTCGCTTTAAAATCTTCCCTCTTTCTTTCTCAACGCTCATACATTTTGGACTTGCTTTCTCGCTTACGGTATGTCTGATTGTCAACCCTCTCGTACTCCAGCCGACGTTGGTGCTAAACTGTCTGCTGATGGTGGTCCTCTTCTGATCCTACTTTATATCGTAGCATCATTTGGCGCTCTTCAATATGCCACTCTTACTCGTCCTGAAATCTCCTATTCAGTTCAGCAAGCCTGTCTCTTTATGCATGATCCTCGTGCTCCTCATCTGGCTCATGTCAGACGCATTCTCCGCTATTTAAAAGGCACTCTTGATCACGGTCTCCTTATTAATTCTTCTTCACCTACAAGCTTGACAGTTTATTCGATGCAGATGGGCAGGTTGTCCAGATACTCGACGATCTACATCCGGATTTTGCGTTTATTTGGGTGATAATCTTGTTTCTTGGTGTTCTAAAAGGCAGGTAACAGTTTTCAGGTCTTCTGCTGAGGCTGAGTATAGGGCGGTTGCTCACGCTGTGGCCGAGGCGGTGTGGCTACGGCAGCTTCTTGTTGAACTTCATCGTCCGCTCCCACGTGCTACCATTGTTTACTGTGATAACATCTCTGCAGTATACATGGCTTCCAATCCAGTTCAACATCGTCGCACAAAGCACATTGAGATTGACATTCACTTTGTTCGTGAAAAGGTGGCTCTTGGCGAGGTTCGCGTTCTTCATGTTCCTACAAGTGTCCAATTTGCTGACATTTTTACCAAAGGACTCCCGACTGCATCGTTCACCGACATACGCTCCAGTCTCAACATTGTTTCACCTGACGTTGAGGCTGCGGGGGATCTTAGAGTATAAAGTCTATTCGTATTGTAATCTATCTCTATTAGTCTAGTCTTGGAGCCCAAGCTTTGTAATCGATATAAACAGCCCTTGAGGCCCCAATCAATACAATAATTACTTCTCTAATATCTTAATCTATCATTGCCCACGGCGGTGCCTGGCCACATGATCGCAACAACACACTCGTATATCAGTTGACAGGAAATGCAACTCCACGTCTAGTTCAACCTTCTCAAACCATCAATCAGGCCGTCCATTTCATCAAGATATTTGTTAAAATTTTCTTAAACAAAGAAAGACCCGATTGTGCATCATCTTCATTGTGTAGCAGCTCACATTTCGCACAACATACCTGACAATTGCATCCAGAATTTGTCAGGTTTCTCTCTACCAAAAAGGCTTGCCATCCCACCTCACATTCTTTCACATTTCATCTATTGAATCTCAAACAGAAAAAAGAAAAAAAAATGATTCACCATGGATATCTTATCTTACACCATGAAAAGTAATTATTCTTACACGTACGAGCAGCTGTAAGCGTATCAACAGTAGTTGCAGCAAGGACTCATTCATTTCAGATCTTAGCATGGCTCAAAGATTACAATATGGTTCTCGTGCACATCAGTTTGTCCTCCGTATCTACCAGGAAACACGGACAGTCAGACAGCCAGCAAAAAGTTTAGAATAACCCGCTTATGTGTCTAACAAAGTCATCATATATTCACATAAAAGACAAACTCTCCTCAAATCACCATCTCCTGATGCCTCACGAGCGGTGGGGACACATTTTTCAAGCTAGCGGTTCAAAGTAAGCCGCTAATGCACTTGAACTCTTGGTCGCTGATCCCATAAGCCACTAATTCCTCCAGTCTGCCTAACTCGTTAGGTGCTAGCAACCTGAGAACAAAATTAACTGCACAAAATCTGAACAAGAATGTTGCCAAAATTACATCATCATCTAATAAAGAACTCAAAGGTCAAATGTAGCAATAGATGGTAAGAAGAAAATACTACAATTGGCCTCGGACTGAAAATAAATGGTCCGATCACAACTAAGGACCAGATTATAACTTCTTATTAACTAAAATTCCCAATGGAGATAAGATCTATTAGCCTTATACTCCCTCCGTTCCTAAATATAAGTCTTTTTAGACATTTTAAATGGACAACGACATACGGATGTATGTACGTAGACATATTTTAAAGTGTAGATTCACTTATTTTGCTCCCTATGTAGTCACTTGTTGAAATATCTAAAAAGACTTATTTGGGAACGGAGGAAATAGTTTTTGTTCATATCTTGACATGCATAATTTTCCGTCATACAAACTTACAAAGTATGCTAACATCAATAGACAACTAGACAAACACAATTTAACATGTTGAACTTAATGAAAAGGATACTGGAAGCTCATAAGTATTGTACGTACTACTACATTGTACAAGCTGCAATGATAAATGAAACCCCACTGTGCGCTGTTGTATCCAAAAGGCGATCATTATATAAAAGATACTCCGGTGCATGAGTAGTTTGTAACAATTGCATGATTAACTGTTTCCTCCAAAATCACATGATAAATTGGATTGCAAGCCACAGGGACTTCACCGTGTTAGGTGTCTAGCGTGACAAATTAGATGGTTGTATTGTACCTAGCTCCGCCTACGTTAGCACTATCACTGACTTTTGAAACAACTACAAGCCTTAGTGCAATACACAGGGAAATGTCTGCTTGAAAATGACATGACTGTTTTCCTTCAGAGAAAAAATGGCATGACTATTGCATGAAGAACTTAAAATACTTCATTGAGGCCTGCTGCCTTGCACATTAAAAATTGTGTACTTGTGTAAATAGCAACCTTACATGAAAGTCCAATGCTTTGCAATCTCGATGGTCCCATGGAAAATTTTCTCTGACTGGTACTAGCATCCACATATATTAACACATGTGCAAAGAGGACGGAACTGAGTGCCAACATGTGGCTCCAGGCCCAACTTGGTCTATATGAAAACACTTTTGTGATGAAAAGGAGCTTGGGGTCACAATTGAGCGAGGAAATTCAGCACTAACTTAGAGAAAGGGGAGAAAGAAAAGGAAGGCACTTGGACATCCGCTGACTCCCTTTGACTCTCGAGCACCACGTATCCCAGTGTCAAGAAAAAAATCTTTTCCAAAAAATGTTTATACGAAAACAAACCAATTCTTCAAATTATCCATATATGAGTTGAACCATTAAATTTCCGTATCCAAATTCAAACATGTATGACATATGCAAAACTAACAATATGTGCAATCCTTTCTTTCTGGAAAATACCGTATGCGCAATCCCAGATCTTAAACTGAGGCTACGTACACGGAGGACGGAGCCTTGCTCTCTGCCAGCTAGCTAGTTCAGCTGGAAGAAATGAGTTCTCCATCGTCCACACCTGGAGGCTCGATCAGTTTTGCAAAATACAGTAGGTAGCACCCATGTGTACACACGGTTTTTGCGTGCTAAGAATAACGATATGGGGATCGCTACTAATTCTTCAGAAGTCGATCTCCTGTCTGTCGCGACGACATATATAGTTATTACGCACCATTATTGGCAGAGTCGTCGTTGCTGATCTCCATAAGCCTCCCTCCCCTCCCGGTTTTATGGTAGGCCTTGCTTTGTTTAACACTGCAGCCAGCATTGCCCTTGTGGTAGCTGATCTCTCAGTTTTATATATACTCGGAATCGGAGGCTTGCATATTCATTTTCAGTTTGTCTAATTCATATCTAAATATTTTTAAAGGATGTTACATCTAAGCTTCCACAAATAGATAATGCAGCAACAAAAAAAATTAAAACAAAAAAATAAACCATAAACAGAGTGGACATCAGCTTAGATGTAACATAATTATGTCGCATCTAGATGTGTCCTAGACAGACCCATTCATTTCTGCCATCGATATAAGCACTAGTTTGTGCAAACAGCTGGAGCCGGGTTTCACTAATCCAGCAAGAGTACGGATATAACCAAAATCGCATCTTCTTATTCTTATGCAGTTCTGCCATGTGTGGATATAAAGTGATGTTGTAAACAAAGTTGAGGGTCGATCGCTGGCCTGACATCATCAGACAAGGGGGACACAACAACTCAAGTTTGTCGCCCCACAGCACTTCATGGAAAACGAGAGAAAACCGAACTGGACCGCCGGATTGCTTATAATTGATTAATTAGGTGCAAGTACTTATCCTCCCTTGAGCAAACGTACATGGCTACATGCCTGCTTTCTTTCTGCTCGCCAAACACAACAATCTATTTTCTGACATACATGGGTCCAAATAGTACGTTTCGATCATCCATTTTTAAACTTTTCAAATGCGATCTCACACATGTTCAGCATTGCATTACATTGTGGTTTAATTATATCCAACTCTTGGATGAATCGCTAATCGTGGTGCTAATCGCATGCTGACTGGGACTACAGTACGTACTACTAGATGAGTAGATGGAGCATAAACAACTTTGGTGCGTCACACGGTGGGATAACGAACTAAGTAGTCTACTTCAGAGCACATCCTGAATAAATAGGCCAAACAGCAGCAGCAGAGCAGAGCCGAGCAGAGCAATCTTCTTCTTCTTCTTCGTTCTCTCTTCAATGGCCAAGATCCAGCCCCTCCCTGCGACCACCTCGCCCTCATCCTCCGATGATCAACGCCAGGGCCAGCAGGCGTACACGGTGTGGATGAAGTCGTTGGTCTTCAACGGCAACGGCTGCGCGGTGTACGGCCCCGATGGCAGTGTCGCCTTCCGCGTCGACAACTACGGCTGCAGGGGCGGCCGCGAGGTCCTCTTCATGGACCGCGCCGGCAACGCCCTCATCAGGATCAGGCGCAAGGGGTTCGGCATGTTCAGGAGGTGGGAGGTCTGCCGGTATGAGCAGGGGGAGGAGGCGACGCCGTGGTTCAGCATGCGCCGGACCAGAAAGAACGGGGCCGCCGTGGGGATGCACGGGGGCGCGGGGACCTGCTACAAGATCGACGGGTGCTCTGCCAGCAAGACGGAGTACAAAATCCGCGGCGTGGACGGCGCGGCCGTGGCGGATGTGGCGCGGAAGCAGACGGCGGCGGGGGTAGTGCTGGGGGAGGACGTGCTGACGCTGACGGTGTCGCCGGAAATGGATCACCTGCTCGCCCTGGGTATGGTCGTCGTGCGTGGCCTCATCAACCGCTCCTTGTGACCCTCTTCGACTTCTAGTTCAGGTCTCTCTAGATAGCAACGTAGATGATGAGAGTTTTTTCCTGACGAACAATTCATCAAGTTTTTTCCCATGCCCATTGGCATGGTGACTCTTTTTGGTGTATTACTTTTTTCCCCCTTTCTCAAAGGGTTTTTCACGATGTACAACACAATGAAACAAGGTTATACAGTGATCGTATAAGTCTGTGGATGTGTTCGATTTCCAGGTTGTCTATGTTGTTATCCTCTGTTTGTGGGAGTCTTTAGTTTAGTTGTACAATGAAGCACACATGTTAGCATATGAAAGTCCAATATAAGACTTTATGGTCTCACACAGAATAAATTGAGAGGCACCAAAAATGTCGGCCTCTTGAAGAAGAGGCTGACACACACAAAAAATGTTAGCCAGTCACTACTCACTAGCAGACGCAGCAAGCAGCTGTCGCACTGAAAATGTCTTGCACAAAAAGAAAGCTCAATAGGGCACACCACAACTTCAACGCAAAGAAGAAAAAAAGAGCGCACGTCAACATCAGCCTACCAAAACCATGTCCGTGCCACTGCCAGCCTTATTAAACTTAGTCAATTTATCAAGGAAACCAGAGCACAAAGTGTGTACAACGAGCAGAAGACTAGTACGCAGAGACGGCTACGGAGATAGCTGCCGGCTTGAAAAAGTGCAGGCGAGCAGCAGACCGTCTCTCTCCCCCCTCCCAAATGGTTGGAATAATTCACTGGGCTGAGATATACAATACGTGACAAGTGGTGGCCAATATGAACTTGAGCCTATAACTGGAGAAAAAGAAGAAATTGAGCCCATTTGCCCTTGGCGGTGCCTGGCCACACAATCTCGCTGACGCCATGTCCATATGTTAGTGGACCTGAAATACAACTCCACGTCTAGTTTGACCTTCTCAAACCACCAATCCAGCCCGTCCATTTCATCAAGATTTGTGCTGATATTTTTTAACAATAAAAAAAGACATGATTGATTATGCATCATCTTCATTTTGTAGTCTCGCACTTTCATTCTCACTCCGTTCGAATTCGCATGCCGAAATGGATGTATCTGAAACTAAAATACGCTCAGATACATTCGTTTCTGACACAATAATTCCGAACGAACTAGACTGACAGTTGCATCCAGAATTTGTTAGGTTTCCCTCTATCAAAAAGGCTTGCTATACCCACATCACGTTCTCTCGCATTTCATCTATTGAATCTCAAGCGGAAAAAATGATTCACCATGGATGTCTTATCTTGCACCATGATTGTTTTTATTCTTACGTTATATTAGCAGCAACAGACGTATCAACATCAGCAGGAACAAGGATTCGTTCATTTCAGGTCTCAGCATGGCTCAAAGATTACAATAGGTTCTCGCGCACATCGCTACCAGGAAACCCGGATGGTCAGACAGCCACACAAAAGCTTAGGATAAACAGCTTATGTATCTAAAAAAGCCATCATATATTCACATAAGAGACACAAACTCTCCTCAGATCACCATCTCCCGATGCCTCGAGAGTGACGGGAACACATTTGTGAAGCTAGCGGTCTCCAAAGTAAACTGTATGCACTTGGACTCTTGGTCGCTGATGCCATAAGCCACTATCTCCACCTCCAGTTCGCCTAATTCGTCGGGTACTGGCAACCTGAGAACAAACTTAACTGCGCAAATATGAACAAGAATGCTGCCAAAATTACATCATCATCTAATTAAAGTACTTAAAGCTCAAATGTAGCAATAGCTAGTAGGAAGAAAATACTACAATTAGCCTGGGACTGAAAATAAATGACCCGATCACAACTGATGAGCAAATTATAACTTCTTTTTAAATTCTAATGGAGATAGGATCCCTTGGCCTTACAGTTTTCGTTCATAGTTTGACATGCATGATTTTCCATCATACAAGCTTAAAAAGTATGCTAACATCAATAGACAACTAAACGAACACAATATAACATGTTGAACTCAATGGAAAGGACACTGGATGCTCGTAAGTGGAAGCTGAAGATCCATTGATCCACTGGGTTGATAAACTATATGGGGGTTCTCATGAATCTCCTCATCTTCTGTGCCACCTTTTATCCTAAGCTGGTAGAACCTGAGATGTCCACTTAAGGCTCTAATGCATAGATATTGCTACATTGTTTATAATGGAGTCCCCCAGCAGGCCCCCATAGACCCTCTTTGCTTGTATTTAGAATATATTTAGAGGGTCATCAAGATAATGAAATGTGCCAATAGCTGATTAAATTTCCAAGCAACTTTTGTTATGTCAAGAAAGGTTAAATTTCACAACCCACTAGTTTCACTTGAAGAATCCGTGGAACAAATTAACTACATTGGAAAGACAATGGTAGCACATTCCACTCTAAAATCATCTAGGTATTTGATAATCCCCAAATGCAGGGAATCATCGTAGCAATTCCCAATGGTGGAAGTGATAAGTATGGAGTGTCGAACCCACAAGGAGCTAAAGGTAAGATCAATATTCTCTCAAATCCTATCTGCCACTGATACGACTCTACGTACACCGAACGTTTGCTTCCAACTAGAAACGAGAAATAAAACTACGTTGTGGGTATGAAGAGGATAACTTTGCATGATATCGGAGAGCTAAAACATAAAAGTAGGTGTTGTTATCATAAATTAGAATATATTACTAAATATTATAAATAGCGAGTGTGGAATAATGATGGGTCGGTGTGCGGAATTATCCTAGGCAATTGTTAACAAGACCGGTAGTCGTCATTGCAGTTTCATATGAGGGAGAGGCATAAGCTAACGTACTCTCTTCTTGGATCATATGCACTTATGATTGGAACTCTAGAAAGCATCCGCGACTACTAAAGATCATTAAGGTAAAACCCAACCATAGAATTAAAGCAACAAGTCCCCTTTATCCCATACGCAACAACCCCCTTACTCGGGTTTATGCTTCTGTCACTCAAGCAACCCACTATAGCGAATCATGAACGTATTGCAACACCCTATAGCAGGAATCCCTCACGCTTGCGCGACACAGAGGGCACAATAGGACAACACCAAAATAAAACATACAACTCATACCAACCTAGATCATCAATCAACCCAAAGACAAAGGATATCTACTCAAAACATCATAGGATGGCAACACATCATT
The DNA here is from genome assembly GCA_021605205.1 of Aegilops longissima. Classification (NCBI taxonomy): domain Eukaryota; kingdom Viridiplantae; phylum Streptophyta; class Magnoliopsida; order Poales; family Poaceae; genus Aegilops; species Aegilops longissima. The sequence continues at coordinate 709,753,713 of CM038678.1, read as the reverse complement.
GGATTATAATATGTGGCATAAAGCACCATGTTCAAGTAGGGATTACAGCGGGGTGTGGGAGAGTGGACCGCGTAAAATAGATGAGGATGGTGATGATGATGAAGACGATCACCGCGGCGATGATTCCCCTCCCGATAGCACTCCGGCGCCACCGAGAGAGAGGAGGAGAAGTTCTCCCCTTGTGCTTCCTCCTCCATGGCCTCCCTCCTGGATGGGGAGGGGTTCTCCCTCTGGATCTTGGCCTTCATGGCGATGATGGCCCCTCCAGGATCCTCCTCCATGGCCTCCGGATGATGGCCCCCTCCGGCAGGGTGCCAGAGAGGGCCTAGATTGATTTCTCGTGGCTACAGAGGCTTGCGGAGGCGGAATTTCCGATCTAGGTTATTTTCTGGAGGTTTGGGTATTTATAGAAAAGGTTGGCATCGAGAACAAGTCAGGGGGGCCCACGGGAAGTCCACGAGGCACAGGGGCGCGCCCTCCACCCTCGTGGGGCCCACGGGCCTCCCCTCCGGTGATTCTTCGTTCCAGTATTTTTTACATTTTCCAGAAAAATTCTCCGTTGATTTTCATCGCATTCCGAGAACTTTTATTTCTGCACAAAAACAACACCACGGTAGTTCTGCTGAAAACAGCGTCAGTCCGGGTTAGTTCTAATCAAATCATACCGAAATCATATAAAACTATTGTAAACATGGCATGAATACTTCATAAATTATAGATACGTTGGAGACGTATCAGCATCCCCAAGCTTAATTCCTGCTCGTCCTCGAGTAGGTAAATGATAAAATAAATAATTTATGAAGTGTGAATGCTAGAAAGTTCCTAAGTTTGATCAATGATAGTTCCAATCACTTTTTCTAGCATCATTATATATCATAACAGTAGCTCAACTCATAAAACTTCTCATGATCAAGTAACAAGCTATTCACATGTTAAAGTATAGATCATAAACTTTCTTGAATACTATCAAATGGTGCTCTTAGTCATCAAATAATTGCAATTCATCTTATTTTCGGGAAGGGTCTATGTAAGAGCTTTGATTCAGCAAACTCCACATACTCAACTATCATTTAATCTTTCACAATTGCTAACACTCATGTGATATTTATGGGTTCAAAGTTTTAATCGGACACAGAGAAAGATATGGGCTTATAGCTTCGCCTCCCAACCTTTTACCTCTAGGGTAATGTTAACAATAATAATTTATGAAAACCTACATCCAAGAGGATATATATATATCCGGATCGCTCCAACACAAAGTGCTTGCCAAAGGAAAAAGTGTAAAAAGGAAAGGTGATGATCACCATGACTCTTGTATAAGGGTAGAATATAAAATTAAAAGATAGGCCCTTCGCAGAGGGAAGCAAAGGTTGTCATGCACTTTTATGGTTGGATGCACAAAATCTTAATGCAAAAGAGCAACACTTTATATTGCCGCTTGTGATAAAGAACTTTATTATGCAGTCCGTCGCTTTTATTTCTTCCCTATCACAAGTTCGTATAAAGCTTATTTTATTTGCACTAATAGGCCATACATATTTAGAGAGCAATTTTTATTACATGCACCGATGACAACTTAGTTGAAGGATCTTACTCAATCCATAGGTAGGTATGATGAACTCTCATGGCAATACTAGTTTAAGGAATGTTTGGAAGAACAAGTAGTATTTCTACTTGGTGAAAAGAATTTGGCTAGCATGAGAGGGAAAGGCAAGCTCAACATGTTGGATGATCCAAGACAATATAACTTTCCGGATATAGGAAAACATAACCCATTAAGTTGTCTTCCTTGTCCAACATCAACCTTTTAGCATGTCATATTTTAATGAGTGCTCACAATTACAAAAGATGTCCAAGATAGTATATTTATATGTGGAATCTCTCTTTCTTTAATATTCTTTCATGAATTGTTCAAGTGACCAATTCTGTGTTTGCTAACTTTCAATAAATTTACCACCTATACTTTTTATGTGTGAAGTCATTACTCGCCATGGTATAAGCATATGAAACATATATAAATTCAGATTTATGATATTCAATTCATTCAACCATTTACTCTTAGGATATACGTGAAGCACGTGAGTAAACAACGAACTACTCCAAAAAGATATAGGTGAAGAACACTGTAGTCAAATAATTAACTAGCCATGGGAGGATTCTTTTTCATTCAAGATTTCAGATCCAATGATTTTATTCAAACAACAAGTAAAATTTAAAATACGCTCCAAGAAAAACACATATCATGTGACGTATAAAAATATAGCTCCGAGTCAGGTATACCGATAGTTTTCAAGACGAAAGAGGGGATGCCTTCTGGGGCATCCCCAAGCTTAGGCGCTTGAGTCTTCCTTGAATATTACCTTGGGGTGACTTGTGCATCCCCAAGCTTAGGGTATTTCCACTCCTTATTCTCTTCATATCGACATCTCACCCAAAGCTTGAAAACTTCAATCACACAAAACTTAACGGAACTTCGTGAGATAGGTTAGTATGATAAAGAGTAAACCATTCACTTTGGTACTGTCAAAGACAAGGTCCATAATTTTTCTCACACAATGCCTACTGTAACATATCATTTCTACAATTTATATTGAGAAATATAAGCCATAGAAACTAGAAAACAAGCAAACTATGCAATGAAAACGGAATTTGTCAGAAACAGAACAGTCTGTAATTATCTAAACAGAAACCATACTTCCGCTACTCCAAAAGTCATGAAATAAATTGGTGGACGTCATAAATTTGTCTATTAATCTTCTTCAAAAAGAATCAACTCAAAAGCACTCTTCTGTAAAAAATGACGGCTAATCTCGTGAGCGTAAAGTTTCTGTTTTTTACAGCAAGATCATATTAACTTTCACCCAAGTCTTCCCAAAGGTCTTACTTGGCACTTTATTGAAACAAAAGCTATAAAATATGATTACTACAGTAGCTTAATCATGTAAACACACAAAAACAATAAGGGTAGATATTGGGTTGTCTCCCAACAAGCGCTTTTCTTTAATGCCTTTTAGCTAGGCATGATGATTTCAATGATGCTCACATAAAATATAAGAATTGAAACATAAAGAGAGCATCATGAAGGATATGACTAACACATTTAAACCTAACCCACTTCCTATGCCTAGGGATTTTTTGAGCACTTAATTTATAGGAACAAGAATCAACTAGCATAGGAAGGAAAAACAAGTATAACTTCAAAACTTTAAGCACATAGAGAGGAAACTTGATATTATTGCAACTCCTACAAGCATGTAGTCCTCCCTCATAATAATTTTCAATAGCATCATGAATGAATTCAACAATATAACCATCACATAAAGCATTCTTTTCATGATCTACAAGCATAGAAATTTTACTACTCTCCACATAAGAAAAATTCTTCTCATTCGGAATAGTGGGAGCAAACTCAACAAAATAACTGTCATGTGAGGCATAATCCAATTGAAAATTAATATCATGACGACAAGTTTCATGGTTAACATTATTATTTATAGCATACATGTCATCACAATAATCATCATAGATAGCAACTTTGTTCTCATAATCAATTGGAACCTCTTCCAAAATAGTGGAATCATTACTAACTAAAGTCGACACTCTTCCAAATCCACTTTCATAAATATCACACTAAGATTCAACACCCTCCAAAATAGTGGGATCACTAATTCCTAAAGTTGACACTCTTCCAACCCCACTTTAGATTATAGTATTATTCATATTCCAAAAGATATAAGTCAAGTTGATGGAGCATTCTACAATTAATATAGACTAACCAATATCCAAGCTCAAAATATATAAGTGAAGCACACGAAGCATTCTATAAAACCATACTCAAAAGATTTAAGTGAAGCACAAATAGCAATTCTATAAGATCATACTTAAAAGATATAAGTGAAGCACATGAAGTATTCTATAAATCAATGAAGGGCTATCTAATACTAGCATGGTTCTTAAAGAAAAAACAAAAACACAAAGGACACAAATCAGTGAACAAAACAAAAACCGAGGTATACCGATAATTGTTGAAGAAGAAAGATGGGATGCCAACCGGGGCATCCCCAAGCTTAGATGCTTGAGTATCCTTGAAATATTTACTTGGGGTGCCTTGGGCATTCCCAATCTTGAACTCTTGCCTCTCTTTATTCTTCTCATATTGATATCTCCTCGATCTTCGAACACTTCATCCACACAAAACTTTAACAAAAACTTTGTCAGATCCGTTAGTATAATAAAGTAAATCACTACCTTTAGGTACTGTTGCAAACTTATTCCAATTTCATATTAGAACTATATCTACTGTATTCCAACTTCACCATGGTTCATACCCCCCGATACTACCCATATATTCATCAAAATAAGCGAACAACACATAGAAAACAAAATCTGTCAAAAACAGGACAATCTGTAGTAATCTGGAAGTTTAGTATACTTCTGTAACTCCAAAAATTATTAAAAAAATATGAGAATTTAAACAAATTGTACAGAAGTAATGTACAAAAATTTTCAGATCCAATTGACTTTCCAGTAAAAAAAATGTAAATTCACGCGCTACAGCCAAAGTTTCTATTTTTGTACTGCACAAAGTAAACAAGCAATCTAATAATCCTAAAACCAAAGCTTGGCACATTATTTTTATAATACAATGGTATATACAAGGGGATAATTATTTTTAGATAAACTTCCAATAAAAAATTTGCATTGTTTCCATGAGCATGAACACAAGTGTTCAAGGTTGTCGTGGTTTTGTCACGGCAGATGTCCTAGTGAGAGGACTTAGTCGGGGAGCCATCGCAACGGGTTAGCTTAAAGGGGTTAAAGCGGGACAAAGGACACAAGGAGTTTATACTGGTTCGGCCCCTTGCGGTGAAGGTAAAGGCCTAATCCAGTTGATGTGGAATTGTTAGGGTTTCGATGACCAGTGAGCGAATCCGCTATGCCTGGCTCTCAAGTTGTTGTTTCTTGTCCCTAAACCGCCGCCGGGTCGTCCCTTTATATACACAGGTTGACGCCCGGTGGTTTTACAGAATCCCGAGGCCAGCTCATAAACGAGTCCGGCTCGGTTTCTACCTTTCCTATCTTACAACACAAGTTACATATCATATGGCGGTTTATGTCTACGGGCTCTAATCCGCTTTTGGGCCCTGGGCCTTCGTGTTAGATCTCCTCCGTAAAGCTCCATACTCCTTGTCTTCATGGGCTTCAATATGAATAACTCATTATGGGTATAACCCGGCCCTCCTGGCTGGTTTATACTTAGTAGTAATATCCCCAACATTAGGCCCCACATTGATTTGAACCTGTTCATGTCAATCTTCAATACTTAGGAAAATTCCTCCTTTTGTACCTTCGCATAAACCTTGTAATCCGCCATGACGTCATCTTCCAAGATTATAGTAAACCGCCATGACGTCATCTGTTATTAAAAATTGTATATATCTCACCTTCATTAATGAGCCTCCGGCAATCGAGGCGACAACTCTGTCACATATCCAATTTTTGGGCTCCTCAATTCTCGCGCCTGTCAAATAAGGCTGAGGGTCATTTTCATCTTTCCCCCTCGTGCCTCTTCACATCGTCCCCTTCCTAGCGTCAACCTGGCGCTCGAGCTCTGCCGCTGCAGCCGACCTTCGCTTCTGCCCCAACAACGACCGCTGCATCACCCTGATCGAACTAGAGAACCGCAACACCTCTCCGCTGCTCCTATGACACTGGTAAGTCCTCTTTCCTTCCACCCTAGATCTGTCGTTAGGGTTTCAGTGTTCATCGGAGTTCGTCGGTGTTCATCACTGTGCCATGGCTCTTAGATTCAAACCTTAACTTTTTTCCTCCGTTTAGAGATATCTGTAGTCCTTTTCCATTAGTACATCTCTCTATAGCAGGAAATCCCGTCTGGATCCCTTGACTGTTCAAGTATCAGAATATTTAACCCTGAATATTTTTCCATTTTCCGACACACGGTAGATCCAAATTTGTGATGCCAATTTATGAAATCTGTTTTTCCATCACTTAGTTATTTCAGATCTGTACCTTCCGTACCTGCATAGGCGGTTTAATTTTATAAAATGATAATCCGGCAGGTACCATTAGCCTTTTTTAAACTGCCGATTCCTTTAGCCTTCCAATGTCAGACTCCGGTTTAACAATGTGTATACGCCTCAATATTTTCTCCTTCTGATCTTGCGTCGCTTTATACTTGTCAGTCATGAATCTTAAACCGGCATTGATCTTTTTCCAGCTTTTTATTGAAATGGCCAAACAATTTTATGCTTGTAACTGGGTCCCCTCCCGGGTTACTGAAGAGCAACTAAACGGTTGTGTTGCAACCGGCGCTTTAACAAAGAAAGAAGTCATCCACTGGAGGGCCCCTGGTCCAGAAAATCCTCCTGAGCCCAAGGATGGAGAAGTAATCGTGTTCGTTGACCATCTGGGTCGAGGGCTTAGCCCTCCCGGGTCAAAAAATTTCCGTGATGTGCTTGCTAGCTTCCAACTCCACCCTCAAGATATTGGACCAAACTCTGTGTCCAATGTTTGCAATTTTCAAGTATTTTGCGAGGCTTATCTGCAAGAGGAGCCCACAGTTGAACTGTTTAGGGATTTCTTCTATTTAAACCATCATACAAAATTTACAGACGGACCCAATACTGAACTTGGCGGGATGGCAATCCTGAAGAGGAAAGATGTCAGCTTCCCTCACGCCAAGCATCATAGTCACCCCAAGGACTAGAATCAGACTTGGTTTTATTGCCGAGACACGTCTCCAACTGATGAGAATCCTCTACCGGGTTATCGTCCTCACCAGGTTACCAACACACATCCATTTCCCCAACGACTTAGCGCCAAAGAACGATCCAAGTATGCACCACAGCTTTCAAAGCTTCGGGCCTTCATTGCGAACGGTTTAACAGGTGTTGACTTTGTCCGTTGCTGGATCTCCTGGAGCATTCTGCATTTAAGACGACACCCCGGTTTAATATGTGAGTACACAGGGGACTTGAAAGACCCTCAACGGCATATTGACATTCAACTAACAGAACCTGAAATTACTGTGGCTGTCAAGAAAATATTGAATGAACCGGAGGCTGTCTGCAGCAAGACAGGGCTAAGTCCTTTCTGCGCTTCCAATAAACCGCAAGCTGTAAGAATTATATAACTTTTGTTTTAGCCTGATTCATTTAAATATTCCCTCAAAATTTTGTCCATCTTTGACAGGGTGATGATCCGTTCTGGAAGAAGAAACCACAGGATAAACCGGCAAAGACACCTCGCCCCAAGACTAAGGTTATTAAAAAACCTGCCAAGAAGAGAACCGTTGAATCCTCTGAACCAAATGTTGATGATGATCTGGATAATCCGGAATCAGAGGTAGAACTTGATTCTCTTGGTTCTTTTTTCATGCACCTCATTGACAATGACTATTATCAGGATGAAGCTGAAGGCAGCCAAGCTGACGATGTAGAGGTAATTATTCTTTCCTCCGGTTTAGATCCACTGCCAACACAGAAAATCCGTCAAGCAAACCGGAAAGTAAGATTTTCTCACCCCTAGCTCACTTGGACCCAAACTTTCTTTTGAAGAAGCAGCAACACGAAGCTCACCGCACAACCCAGCACAGCGGCCAAGTAGTTACTTCAACCGGTTTACCGAACACTCCAGTCTGGAAATGTCGATCCGAGGTCTCATATACTTCTGATACTTCTTATCCTAAGGCGGGTTATTTCCGACAACCTCTTAATCTGTACGATTCAAATTATCAGGGAACACCTCACTCATCATCTGGCGAGTCAACGGCCACACAACTTCCAACCCTCAAAACGGTTCCTGGTTGAGTTATGCTTTAAATTTACCTTTTACCCCTTATATTTGCCCGATGTATTGATCTTTATACTTGTTCTTCTCAGTGCCAAGCCTAGACCCAGCAAAAAGGCCAAATTAAATAAATCGGCTGATGACAATGTGGTCACTGAACCGGAGAGAACTCCAGAACTGGAAGAAACAAATGTTGACGCCATGCTTGATGATCTGCCACCGCAAGATCATGACTTTGTTGTTGAATAAGTGGAAGTTGATCCAACGGGCCATGCTGATAAACCGACCCGGTCCGAACTGCTGATAAACCGTCAAGTCCAGTTAAGGCTGCTGAAAAACCGTCAAGTCCAGTGAAGGCTGCTGATGACAAGGAGGATGATGTTATGATTACTGGCTTCGCCCACACCACCCCTGGCAATCATGTCGCTTTATCAAAGCATAGTGCCAAGGAAGAAGTTTCTACTATGAACAAAGGCAAGTGGAATACAGATATGTCCAGCTACGCCCACCTCAATTCATTCTGGCTTTTTGAACCGTCTGTACACAAGCCGTGACTATGAAGCCGGTTTAGTGAACCTGATGAAAGAGCGATATGAGGTAAATGATGTTTAACTCTGCATAACTGTTTCTCTCTTGTGTACAATTTCAAATATCAACTTCAGTAGCCCCCAAGGGCCGGTTTATGATATCAATATAAACCGGGACTTTGTAATATCTCAACTTTGCTTGCGTAGCCCCCAAGGGTCGGTTTATCTTTTCAAGATGAACCGGGTCCTTAGAATATTAATCTTGCAACTTTCGCCTGTGTAGCCCCCAATGGCCGGCTTATTTTTCCAAAATGAACCGGAACTTATATCCTGCCAAATTTCTTTGCTAAATTTTGTTGTATACCAATCGTCCACTGCCTACTGGGAGAATACTGCTACCTCTTGAGCACTGCGTTGGATTTCCTTGAAGAGGAAAGGGTAATGCAGCAGAGTAGAGTAAGTATTTCCCTCAGTTTTTGAGAACCAAGGTATCAATCCAGTAGGAGGCTACACGCAAGTCCCTCGTACCTACACAGAACAAATAGCTCCACGCAACCAACACGATTAGGGGTTGTCAATCCCTTCACAGTCTCTTACGAGAGTGAGATCTGATAGAGATGATAGATAATATTTTTGGTATTTTTGGTATAAAGATGCAAAGTAAAATAAAAGCAAAGTAAAAAGCAAAAAGCAATAATAAAGTGTTGGGAGATTAATATGATGAGAATAGACCTGGGGGCCATATATTTCACTAGTGGCTTCTCTCAAGAGCATAAGTATTTTACGGTGGGTGAACGAATTACTGTTGAGCAATTGACAGAATTGAGCATAGTTATCAGAATATCTAGGTATGATCATGTATATAGGCATCACGTCCGAGACAAGTAGATCAACTCCTGCCTGCATCTACTACTATTACTCCACTCATCGACCGCTATCCAGCATGCATCTAGAGTATTAAGTTCAAGAAAAGCGAGTAGCATGTAAGCAAGATGACATGATGTAGAGGATAAATTCATGCAATATGATAAAACCCCATATTGTTATCCTCGATGGCAACAATACAATCGTGCCTTGCTGCCCCTCATCCTTTGGGAAAGGACACATAAGATTGAACCCAAAGCTAAGCACTTCTCCCATTGCAAGAAAAACCAATCTAGTATGCCGAACCAAACTGATAATTCGAAGAGACTTGCAAAGATAAACAATCATACATAAAAGTATTCAGAGAAGATTCAAATATTGTTCATAGATAGACTTGATCATAAACCCACAATTCATCGGTCTCAACAAACACACCGCAAAAAGAAGATTACATCGAATAGATCTCCATGAGAGAGGGGGAGAACATAGTATTGAGATCCAAAAAGAGAGAAGAAGCCATCTAGCTACTAACTATGGACCCGAAGGTCTGAGGTAAACTACTCACACTTCATCGGAGGGGCTATGATGTTGATGTAGAAGCCCTCCGTGGTGGATTCCCCTTCCGGCGGAGCTCCGGAACAGGCCCCAAGATGGGATCTCGTGGATACAAAAAGTTGCGGCAGTGGAATTAGGTTTTTGGCTCCGTATCTCATCATTTGGGGGTACGTAGGTATATATAGGAGGAAGGAGTACGTCAGTGGAGCAACGGGGGGCCCACGAGGCAGGGGGGCGCACCCTAGGAGGGTGGGCGCGCCTTCCACCCTCGTGGCCACCTCCCTTCTTTCTTGACGTGGAGTCCAAGTCTCCTGGATCATGTTCGGTGATAAAATCACGTTCCCGAAGGTTTCATTCCGTTTGGACTCCGTTTGATATTCCGTTTCTTCGAAACACTGAAATAGGCAAAAAAACAACAATTCTGGGCTGGGCCTCCGGTTAATAGGTTAGTCCCAAAAATAATATAAAATTGGAAAATAAAGCCCAATATGGTCCAAACAGTAGATAATATAGCATGGAGTAATAAAAAAATTATAGATACGTTGGAGACGTATCAGGCATCCCCAAGCTTAATTCATGCTCGTCCTCGAGTAGGTAAATGATAAAAAGAGAATTTTTGATGCGGAGTGCTACTTGGCATAATTTCAATGTAATTCCTCTTAATTGTGGTATGAATATTCAGATCCGAAAGATTCAAGACAAAAGTTCTTATTGACCTAAAAATAATAATACTTCAAGCATACTAACTAAGCAATTATGTCCTCTCAAAATAACATGGCCAAAGAAAGTTCATCCCTACAAAATCATATAGTTTAGTCATGCTCCATTTTCATCACACAAGAATGCTCTCATCATGCACAACCCCGATGACAAGCCAAGCAATTGTTTCATACTTTAGTAATCTCAAACTTACAAACCTTCACGCAATACATGAGCGTGAGCCATGGATATAGCACTATGGGTGGAATAGAATATGATGATGGGGGTTATGTGGAGAAGACAAAAAGGAGAAAGTCTCACATCAATGAGGCTAATCAATAGGCTATGGAGATGCCCATCGATTGATGTTAATGCAAGGAGTAGGGATTGCCATGCAACGGATGCACTAGAGCTATAAATGTATGAAAGCTCAACAAAAGAAACTAAGTGGGTGTGCATCCAACTTGCTTGCTCACGAAGACCTAGGGCACTTGAGGAGGCCCACTGTTGGAATATACAAGCCAAGTTCTATAATGAAAAATTCCCACTAGTATATGAAAGTGTCAAAACAAGAGACTCTCTATCATGAAGATTATGGTGCTACTTTGAAGCACAAGTTTGGAAAAAGATAGTAGCATTGTCCCTTCTATCTTTTTCTCTCATTTTTTTGGGGCCTTTCCTTTTTTTTATGTTCCTCACTTGGGACAATGCTCTAGAAAATGATGATCATCACACTTATATTTATTTACAACTCAATGATTACAACTCGATACTAGAACAAAGTATGACTCTATATGAATGCCTCTGGCGGTGTACTGGGATATGCAATGAATCAAGAGTGACATGTATGAAAGAATTATGAATGGTGGCTTTGCCACAAATACTATGTCAACTACATGATCATGCTAAGCAATATGACAATGATGAATGTGTCATGACAAACGGTATGGTGGAAAGTTGCATGGCAATATATCTCGGAATGGCTATGGAAATGCCATAATAGGTAGGTATGGTGGCTGTTTTGAGGAAGATATAAGGAGGTTTATGTGTGAAAGAGCGTATCATATCACGGGATTTGGATGCACCGGCGAAGTTTGCACCAACTCTTAATGTGAGAAAGGGCAATGCACGGTACCGAAGAGGCTAGCAATGATGGAAGGGTGAGAGTGCGTATAATCCATGGACTCAACATTAGTCATAAAGAACTCACATACTTATTGCAAAAATCTACAAGCCATCAAAAACCAAAGCACTACGCGCATGCTCCTAGGGGGATATATTGGTAGGAAAAGACCATCGCTCGTCCCCGACCGCCACTCATAAGGAGGACAATCAAATAACACCTCATGTTTCAAATTTTTTAGATAACGTTTACCATACGTGCATGCTACGGGACTTGCAAACTTCAACACAAGCATTTCTCAAATTCACAACTACTCAACTACCACAACTTTGATATTATCACCTCCATACCTCAAAACAATTATCAAGCATCAAACTTTTCTTAGTATCCAATGCACTCAAAAGAAAGTTTTACACCCTAAAAAAAGTTTTACAAATATTGAATACCAAGCATATTAGGATTGTTTAAGCAAATTACCATGCTATTTAAGACTCTCAAAATAATCTAAGTGAAGCATGAGAGATCAATAGTTTCTATAAAACAAATCCACCACCGTGCTCTAAAAGATATAAGTGAAGCACTAGAGCAAAACTATATAGCTCAAAAGATATAAGTGAAGCACGTAGAGTATTCTAAAATATTCCAAATCATGGATGGCTCTCTCGAAATGTGTGTACAGGAAGGATGATTGTGGTAAACTAAAAAGCAAAGACTCAAATCATACAAGACGCTCCAAGCAAAACACATATCATGTGGTGAATAAACATATAGCTCCAAGTAAAGTTACCAATGGAAGTAGACGAAAGAGGGGATGCCTTCCGGGGCATCCCCAAGCTTTGACTTTTTGGTGTCCTTAGATTATCTTGGGGGTGCCATGGGAATCCCCAAGCTTAGGCTCTTGCCACTCCTTGTTCCATAATGCATCAAAAGATTTTACCCAAAACTTGAAAACTTCACAACACAAAACTCAACAGAAATCTCATGAGCTCCGTTAGCAAAAAAAAGCAAAAGACCACTTCAAAGTACTGTAATGAACTCATTATTTATTTATATTAGTGTTAAACCTACTGTATTCCAACTTCTCTATGGTTTATAAACTATTTTACTAGCCATAGATTCATCAAAATAAGCAAACAACACACGAAAAACAGAATCTGTCAAAAACAGAACAGTCTGTAGTAATCTGTAACTAACGCAAACTTCAGGAACTCCAAAAATTCAGCCAAAATAGGAAGACCTAGGAAATTTGTTTATTTATCAGAAGCAATTGGAATCACTATTTATCATGTTCTGGTGATTTTTAACAATTTTTTTTGTGAACCGAATGTTTCTGGAAATTACAGCAAGATCAAATAACTATCATCCAAGAAGATCCTATAGGTTTAACTTGGCACAAACACTAATTAAAACATAAAACCACATCTAAACAGAAGCTATATGGATTATTTATTTCTAAACAGAAGAAACAAGCAAAAAACTAAAAATAAAATTGGGTTGCCTCCCAACAAGCGCTATCGTTTAGTGCCCTTTTTAGCTAGGCATTGAGATTTCAATGATGCTCACAAGAAAGACAAGAATTGAGGCAGAAAGAGAGCATCATAAAACATGTGACAAACACACAATCTAACATACTTCCTATGCATAGGCATATTATAGGCTAAAAAATTATCGTAGCAAGCAAAAACTAGCATATGCAAGGAAGCGGAAAGGAACAATAGCAATCTCAACCTAACAGAGGTAATTTAGTAACATGAAAATTTCTATAACCATATTTTCCTCTCTCATAATAATTACATGTGGGATCATAAGCAAATTCAACAAAATAGCTATGACATAAAGTAATTTCAACATGATCCACATGCATGCAAAGTTGACACTCTTCCAAAATAGTGGGATTAACATTAACTAAAGTCATGACCTCTCCAAACCCACTTTTATCAAAAATACCATAAGATTGAACATTCTCCAAATATGTGGGATCTAAAGTCGACACTCTTCCAAACCCACTTTCAATAATATTGCAGACATTATTATCAATCTCATAGTCATCATGGGGCTTAAATAAATTTTCAAGATCATACGAAGAATCAACCCAATCATGATCATTGCAACAAGTAGTAGACATAGCAAAACTAGCATCCCCAAGCTTAGGGTCTTGCATATTATTAGCACAATTGTCATCAAGATAATTTATAGTAAAATCATTGAAATCATGCTTTTCATCGAAGGAACTACCAAGTATGGGTGCATTAGCAACGATCTCATGTTTAACGTAAGGAACTATAGCGAATTCATCTTCATAAATATTGGCATCATGGCCACAAGGATAGCAAGCATCATGTTCATCAAGGGATATTTCAATCAAATCAACGGAATCATAATTATCTATAGATTCGTGCATATCATTATTTTCTTTAGAAGCAACGGTCATTCTTTCAATAAATTCTTGGACATAGACATTATGAGCAAAGTTTTCATTGCAATATTTAAGTATGATGGAATTTTCAGATTTGTTGAGAGTAAAATCATACTTTTCAATCAAAGAAGCAACTTCATGAGCACCCTTAAAAACGACAAATTCTTCAATTTGTTCGATATCACAGTAGCTATAAACACCCTTTGCATAAGAAGATAATATTTCATTATCATTGAACTCACATAGGTAGGGAAGGTGTTTTTTAGGGTTCTTAGAGCAACAAGTAAAATCACAAATTTCACAAAGATTCCCAGCATAGCATAGCAAACTATTTATATGATACCATAAGAGCTTCCCCTTTTCAGACAAACGATGACGCACAAAATGAGCATGCTCATCTAAAGATTTCCATCAACTAGGCTAGTTGGGGTTTCAACTGAAAGATAAGGATCGAAGATGATCCAAGTAAACACTTTAAGTGGATCCATATCAATAGATTTCAGCAAGCGAAGATGCAAGCATATAGAAGGCACAAGGAAACACAAGCAAAGATACATACGGGAACAAGGTGAACGAAAAAGAGAGGGCGAATAAAACGACAAGGATGAAGTGGGGGAGAGGAAAACGAGAGGCAAATGGCAAATAATGTAATGCGAGAGATAAGGGATTGTGATGGGTACTTAGTATCTTGACTTTTGCGTAGACTCCCCGGCAACGGCGCCAGAAATCTTCCTGCTACCTCTTGAGCACTGCGTTGGATTTCCTTGAAGAGGAAAGGGTGATGCAACAGAGTAGAGTAAGTATTTCTCTCAGTTTTTGAGAACCAAGGTATCACTCCAGTAGGAGGCTACGCGCAAGTCCCTTGTATCTACACAAAACAAATAGCTCCATGCAACCAACGCGATTAGGGTTGTCAATCCCTTCGCGGTCACTTATGAGAGTGAGATCTGATAGAGATGATAGATAATATTTTTGGTATTTTTGGTATAAAGATGCAAAGTAAAATAAAAGCAAAGTAAAAAGCAAAAAGCAATAATAAAGTGTTGGGAGATTAATATGATGAGAATAGACGAGGGGGCCATAGATTTCACTAGTGGCTTCTCTCAAGAGCATAAGTATTTTACGGTGGGTGAGCAATTCTTGTTGAGCAATTGACAGAATTGAGCATAGTTATCGAAATATCTAGGTATGATCATGTATATAGGCATCACGTCCGAGACAAGTAGACCGACTCATGCCTGCATCTACTACTATTACTCCACTCATCGACTGCTATCCAGCATGCATCTAGAGTATTAAGTTCAAGAAAATAGAGTAATGCCTTAAGCAAGATGACATGATGTAGAGGGATAAATTCATGCAATATGATAAAAACCCCATCTTGTTATCCTCGATGGCAACAATACAATACGTGCCTTGCTGCCCCTACTGTCACTAGGAAAGGACACTGCAAGATTAAACCCAAAGCTAAGCACTTCTCCCGTTGCAAGAAAAACCAATCTACTAGGCCAAACCAAACTGATAATTCGAAGAGACTTGCAACGATAACGAATCATACATAAAAGAATTCAGAGAAGATTCAAATATTGTTCATAGATAGACTTGATCATAAACCCACAATTCATCGATCTCAACAAACACACCGCAAAAAGAAGATTACATGGAATAGATCTCCACGAGAGAGGGGGAGAACATTGTATTGAGATCCAAAAAGAGAGAAGAAGCCATCTAGCTACTAACTATGGACCCGAAGGTCTGAGGTAAACTACTCACACTTCATCGGAGGGGCTATGATGTTGATGTAGAAGCCCTCCGTGGTGGATTCCCCTTCCGGCGGAGCTCCGGAACAGGCCCCAAGATGGGATCTCGTGGATACAGAAAGTTGCGGCAGTGGAATTAGGTTTTTGGCTCCGTATCTGATCGTTTGGTGGTATGTAGGTATATATAGGAGGAAGGAGTACGTCGGTGGAGCAATGGTGGGCCCACGAGGCAGGGGGCGCGCCCTAGGGGGGTGGGCGCGCCCTCCACCCTCGTGGCCACCTCCCTTCTTTCTTGACGTGGGGTTCAAGTCTCCTGGATCATGTTCGGTGAGAAAATCACGTTCCCGAAGGTTTCATTCCGTTTGGACTCCGTTTGATATTCCGTTTCTTTGAAACACTGAAATAGGCAAAAAAACAGCAATTCTGGGATGGGCCTCCGGTTAATAGGTTAGTCCCAAAAATAATATAAAAGTGGAAAATAAAGCCCAATATGGTCCAAAACAGTAGATAATATAGCATGGAGCAATCAAAAATTATAGATACGTTGGAGACGTATCAAATACCCATAATGTTATATTGAGAAAATATACATTAGCCCCCAAGTGCCAGCAATAATACTTGTATTGAGCTTGGGACTTGTAAAAAATTCTGATAACAAGCAAATAGGCATTAGCCCCCAAGTACCAAGTGTATAACTTGTTATGTGCTTGGTACTTCAAATATGTGCTGCCAACTCATGATATGTATGTCTCTTATAGGCTGAGCTGAGCAAAAAGTAATCCCAAACCGCTATACTTCAAGAAAACATCAAGTCCCAACAAGCAGAAACCTCTAAAGCCAAAGATGAGCTGACTAGTGCCTTAGCAGCCATGGAGAAGCTGAAGGAGAGTTTCAAGAAGGAGCGGGCGGATTGGGATATAGAGAAATCCACATTGCAAAAGAGAGCTGATGACGCAGAAGCAGCCACTACTAGGGAAAAGCCTATACACAGAATCTTACCAGCAGCGCTCCTCAAAATACAACGCTACTGCTATTTAGCAGCAGCGCATGATAGCAAAACGCGCTGCTGAAAGGAAAATAGCAGTAGCGCTTCCACGCCAAACCGCGCTACTGCTCTAATTGCCATGATCTCGCAACCCAGCTAGTTATAGCAGTGGCGCCCTATCTTGAACCGCTCTTGCTATAGAAGTTAGCAGCAGCACGCTTATAAGAAAATCGCTCTGCTACGATCAGCCCACAAGTTTAGTCCCACCTCGCTCCATGAACAGGTGTTTACCACCTTAAATATGTTACTTCGAAACTATCACAACTAGTTGGTCTTCACTGAACTCTATGTGTAGAATTTGTGGCGCAATATGAGTCCTCTCCGGTTCCTACGGAGTGGACTCATATTGACAATTCAGATTGTACACAAAAGATCATTGATGGCCAATGTATTTTTGATCTTGGCGCTTAGACTTAGTAGTAGCGTTTTTCCGTAAAATGCGCTGTAGCTAATTTAGCTATAGCGCGGTTCCTAAAGTCTTGCTCTCTGCTAGTTTGACTTAACCCGCTCAAAATTTCACTAAGTCCTCCTCCCCTGTTCCCCTACTCCTCTATCGCCCGCCCGAGCCTGAGCCTGCCCTCACCGCCGCCCAAGGCCGCCCTCAACCTCACCACTGCCGCCCGCCGCCGCTCTCGACCTCACCGTCGCCGCCTCCCCACCCCTCCGCTCTCGACCTCACCGCGCCGCTCTCGACCTCACCATCGTCCACCGTCGCCGCCGCCGTCCTCCATCCGCCACCGAGGTACTCCCTCCTTCCGTGCCTCCTCCTCCCACCGTGCCCTCCTCCCTCCTCCTCCCACCGTGCCCTCCTCCCTCTGCCTGCGGCCGCCCCCTCCTCCCTCCTTCACTGGCAGCCCTCCTCCCACCGCCCCTCCCTCCTCCTCCTCCGGCCGCCCGCTCCCCCTCCTCTCTCCTCCCTCCCTCCCTTGTCTCTGTTCTTGCAAATCGTAGGTGTTTTGAATAAAATAGAAGTAAGAAAATTTAGGGTAGAACTAGGGTAGTAGAATTTTTAGCAAGTGTTTAATAAAAAAAGTTTATTTAGCAAGTGATTAATATAACTAGTTTATTTATATTAGGTACTTAATAGAACTAGTTTATTTGGTAAGTGCTTAATAGAACTAGTTTATTTATAGTAAGTGCTTAATAGCACTAGTTTATTTAGTAAGTAGTTAATAAAACTAGTTTATTTAAGGAGCCCCTCCATCATCCCCGCCGTCGTCCCCGTCACCGCCCCCCTCCGACATCGAGGTGAGACCAGCCAAATATCCATGTATATCTTTTGTTGCTCAAATAGGACATGTGGTTGCCCAAGTGGCCGTTCATGTTCAGTTTACACCTCCAAGTGGCCTATGTTTTGCCGGAGTGTTGATTAATTTCCGTTCCGGCAAATTTCAGGCGCTCGATATGTCCTTTTTTAGCAAAGGTCATGCCGGATTTTTCCGTGAATTCTGGCATGACTTGTGCTAGAATATGTAGGAAATATCGAGAGGCCTGGATTTTCTCGAAAAATAATGATCTAATTTAGGTTTTTTAGTACATATATTTAATTGTACAATTTTAATCTTTGAATTATGAACATAGGAAATGTCGTACTCGGACGACGACAGTCTCCCGGGGGAGTGCAGCTGGTGCCACGACGATCAAGGTATGTGCGACAGGTTCGTTGAGCTGGACGAAGATCGGCGCTTCAGCATTAAGCTCGAGGAGACCTTCGATGTTGAAATGGTACGCAATAACGACAAGATTTTTTTTCATAATTAAGCATGACTTCAACTATTTCAACGTCAAATTTTCATCTTTTACAATTCGACTAGCTTATCCCATGCCATGCAAGACGCTATGTCTTGGAGAGGATGGGTTTTGAAGACCATGAAAATTTTGAAACAAAGAAAATACACCTAAGGACCCATCATGATATGGATTTTGAAGTAAATCTGTACAATGCTCAGAGCGTAACCCATTTTGGTTGCCAAAATTGGGAAGCACTTTGCAAAATGTATGGTTTTTATGAGGGTATGATTGTCACCATGGATCTTGGTGATCCTGACATCGAGCAAGACAATATGGACATTTGGGTCCTTGTTGATACACTTCCGATTCTACCGCAATGTGAGTTTCTCAAACATAGTTATTAACTAATTTATATTGTTTATTTCAAAATAGTTGACAGCTTATTTTGAATCTTCAAAGAATGTGCAGAAGATGGTAGACAAAACCCACTACACTGATGGCTCCGAATTAACTTATAAGGAGAAAACTCATCTGATTGCTTATTGTACTTTCTTTGAGAATTACAATTCCTATTATCGAACTCCTCCAAATTATGATGAATACGTGCCACTAGTGCACGTGTTGAACCACGATAACTTCTATGGAGATACCCTGGTAAGATTTTTTACTATTACGACATCCGTGCATGTTTTGCATACTTCCAAAACTAGTACATCATTGCTAACTACGAAGTTATTACTATGTTTTTCAACAGAAAATCCCAATGGATTGTGTGCCTCATCGATGTATTACAATGGTCGCCTTGAAGTTCGAACATACAGCCAGGTCATCCTCTGGATCTCACTGTGCATATCGGTTCTAAAACCGTGAACACATGCTAATCAAAGAATGGAAAAATGTTTGGACATTCGCAAGGAGGTTCTTGGAAGTAACATTAAGCGAAAGGCAAGAATTGGAGCAGGATAATCTCCATTCTCCATAATGGAGAGTCAGGGGCTATCTTGTTTTTTTCTATTTTACCCTAGAGAATATAGTAGGTCCTAAGAGAATGTAGTAGGTCCTATGAGGTACAATATGTTTATTATGTGATACAATGTGTTAGAGTTGATGATGAGGAGTACTTGTGATTACGACTAGTGACCAATTTGCTATGTGATGTCTCATTGATGAAAATGATGATCTTGAGGAGGTGTTATATGACAATGATGTATTATGATGATACGTTGTTAATGATATGATATGATATTTATTATATCATTGGGTGAAAGAACCACAGATTAGTTTCTAGTGGATGGACATCCACTTGAAACTAGTCCATGGTTGTTTCACCTACTCATTATGATGTAAAAACAGTCTCTAAATTCCTGTTGTATGAAAAATTGTGTAAAGGTGTATGAAATACAACATGAAATAAAAAAGAAATAAAATACTAAATAATAGTAGTAGCGCGGGCAAGGAGGAGCGCTACTACTAATTACCAACAAGCTGCTCTGGAGAAGCGCTACTACTAGATCATTTTAGCAGCAGCGCGGGTCCAGGCGCGCTGCTGCTAAGCTTTAGCTGTAGCGCCTTATCAGTAGCGCTCCTGCCTGCGCTAGTGATTGCCTAAAACCCGTGCTACTGCTAGGCTTTTCCCTAGTAGTGAGCCCTTAAACCGGTGGTAGAAGAGTGCTACCTCTTGAGCACTGCGTTGGATTTCCTTGAAGAGGAAAGGGTGATGCAGCACGGTAGCATAAGTATTTCCCTCAGTTTTTGAGAACCAAGGTATCAATCTAGTAGGAGGCTACGCGCGAGTCCCTCGTACCTACACAAAGCAAATAACTCCTCGCAACCAACGCGATAAGGGGTTGTCAATCCCTTCACGGTCACTTCCGAGAGTGAGATCTGATAGAGATGATATGATAATATTTTTGGTATTTTTGTGATAAAGATGCAAAGTAAAATAAAAGAAAAGTACAAAAACTAAGGAAATAACTAAGTATTGGAAGATTGATATGATGAAGATAGACCCGGGGGCCATAGGTTTCACTAGTGGCTTCTCTCAAGAGCATAAGTATTTTACGGTGGGTGAACGAATTACTGTTGAGCAATTGACAGAATTGAGCATAATTATGAGAGTATCTAGGTATGATCATGTATATAGGCATCACATCCGAGACAAGTAGACCGACTCCTGCCTGCATCTACTACTATTACTCCACTCATCGACCGCTATCCAGCATGCTTCTAGAGTATTAAGTTCATGAAAACAGAGTAACGCCTTAAGAAAGATGATATGATGTAGAGGGATAAATTCATGCAATATGATAAAAACCCCATCTTGTTATCCTCGATGCCAACAATACAATACGTGCCTTGCTGCCCCTACTCTCACTGGGAAAGGACACCTCAAGATTGAACCCAAAGCTAAGCACTTCTCCCATTGCAAGAAAGATCAATCTAGTAGGCCAAACCAAACTGATAATTCGAAGAGACTTGCAAAGATAACCAATCATACATAAAAGAATTCATAGAAGATTCAAATATTGTTCATAGATAATCTTGATCATAAACCCACGATTCATCGATCTCAACAAACACACTGCAAAAACAAGATTACATCGAATAGATCTCCACGAGAGAGGGGAGAACATTCTATTAAGATCCAAAAAGAGAGAAGAAGCCATCTAGCTACTAACTATGGACCCGAAGGTCTGAAGTAAACTACTCACACTTCATCGGAGAGGCTATGGTGTTGATGTAGAAGCCCTCCATGATGGATGCCCCCTCGTGAGCTCCAAAACAGGCCCCAAGATGGGATCTCGTGGAGTGCAGAAGGTTGCGGCGGTGGAATTAGGTTTTGGCTCCGTGTCGATCGTTTGGGGTGCGTAGGTATATATAGGAGGAAGGAATGCGTCGGTGGAGTAACAGGGGCCACGAGGTGGAGGCGCGCTGGGGGGGCGCGCCCCCTCGTGGCCTCTGGAAGCTTCCTTGACGTAGGGTCCAAGTCTCCTAGATCATGTTCGGTGAGAAAATCACGTCCCCGAAGGTTTCATTCCGTTTGGACTCCGTTTGATATTCCTTTTTTGCAAAACTCTAAAATAGGCAAAAAACAACAATTCTGGGTTCGGCCTCCGGTTAATAGGTTAGTCCCAAAAATAATATAAAAGTGAATAATAAAGCCCATTAATGTCCAAAACAGTAGATAATATAGCATGGAGCAATCAAAAATTATATGTACGTTGGAGACGTATCAAAGAGCTGACTGGTTTAAAGCGGCAAGTAGATGCCATGACTTCTGTTGTTTTCGGTAACAAACCTCTTCATAACCCTTTAGCATGGAATGTCCATAAATCTACCGGTTTACTGATTATTGTGTATAATGCAGGATCTCGCATCACTCACCTTGGCTCAGATGTGCGGAAAAGTTGAAAGTTGCCTATACTCTCATAGAGCAATTGTATACCGGTGCACAACGGATTATCTGCACGGCTTCCCACAATAAACCGCCCCCGACCTTGATCAAGGAGATGCTTCATAGATTATCAATTATGCCTGCCTGGTTTGAAGAGCTAAAGAGATCAGCTACAAGGGCAGGTGCTCTAACAGCCCTAACTCGGGCCAAAGCCTGGGTACCTGATCTTGATCCGGCTGCCGTGTGGAATGGCTATCCAAGCTTAAGGGAGGACGGATCAGATTTTGATAATGATGATCTCCGAGCTTTGATGAGGGAAATGCGCCCCTTGGCTAGCAAGTTGGCCGAAGAAACGGATCTTTCTCATTATCAATCGATCTATGATGCTGATAATAAGAGAGTCAATCCGCCAACCTATGACACTCCAACGATTATTCCTCCAATCCGTAAGCATACTTACGCCCCTGATGTTGAACCTTCCACCCTTATAAGTGATGAAGTTGTATTCAAGGCCTTAACTGGAATAAACTGGGCGACCACTGACTTCCAGCCACTGGATAGAGAGGAGGAGGGTGAACTGGCGCAGGATGATCCACAACCTTCAAGTCAGCCTGGCGATGATGCATGAACCGGAAGCCGGTTTATCTTTCTGCATACTGCAACACTTGATTGAAAACAATTATCCTTTTGGGCATCAAAGCGCCTTGTAATAGGTAGACACTGTTAATCAATCATCGGTTATGCCATCGTGCATATTTATTTTGCATGACACTATTAATCCGCCATGCCTAAGATATGTTATGCCTGCTCATAATCCGTAGTGGTTTATTCAAGTTGTTCCTGCATACAATAAGTTGAAAGTGTCATGGCGGTTTACCACTGGACGGGTCATGATGCCCAAACGTATAGCCAGGGTTTACAACCAAGGCTGTATTTGAAAATAATCAAACATGAAATAGATGATACCTGTGACACTGAATCACATCATTGGTTTACCAACATTTTGTAGTAAGGGTGATAACCCCAGTCTTGAGTACTGATAACTCCTTCCATACTCTGCCGATTTATAATAAAACCGTACCGGGTTGTAACAAACACCTGATTATAATACTGGCGACTTGTAGTCGAAACAAGACCGGGTTAATAAATACCGGTTTATTTTATACTGGTGACTTGTAGTCAAAAACCAGGCCGGGTCAATAAACACCGTTTTATCATAAAGTGTTGTAAACCTTAAAAAGAGAAAAAATGTTGAATAAAACCATGGGAAGACACGAGGCTTTTCATGGGTTGCCAGGCCCAAAATCGAGGTTTTTCATGGGCTGCTAGGCCACTGAGTTAAACCATTTTACAATGCCTTTTAAGATGGACCTCACATTAACCAATCGTCATTTAACTTTGACAAGTCTAGGGTCTGTATAAGATTGACTTGCCAAACGTTCGGCGGGTCATACTAGGATTACCTGGACGGAGTGGCTTACTTAAAGAAGGCATGATAACCCGGGGGTCTAGGTGAATACACCTGGCTTCCAAGCCTGGCTTGATAGCCTATTACAAGGGTGTAGACTCTTTGTTCTTTGAGAAGCAAAGAGTCCCCGAGCAATATTTTGAGCTGTACTCAGTGGGTGCCTATGTTTGAGTTATGCTTTTGCAACACTCTGTTTGGCCCCCAAATGATTTCCCTGGTGTCCTTACGTCGATCAAGAGGTGTAGCTGTGGTTCGAATAAGACCAAGCCCCCAAGTAATTTCCCTGGTGGCCTTACGCCGATCAAGAGGTGTAGCTATGGTTCGAATACGACCAAGCCCCCAAATGATTTTTTATATGGCTCTATAAGCCGGATCAATGGGTAAACAGAACTCCGCTTTATGAACAGAAGCCCCCATGTAACCACACATGATGTAAGAAAAACAACAGAGACCCCGCTTTAGCTGAGGCTCCGGTTTATTATATTGATCATAATATATACATTGTCATAACTATGTACATAAGAAGAGCATGTGTGCGACGCCCCCGATTCAATCGTACACTAATCATGCACGCAAATGTGTACGATCAAGATCAGGGACTCACGGGAAGATATCACAACACAACTCTAAAACACAAATAAGTCATACAAGCATCATAATACAAGCCGGGGGCCTCGAGGGCTCGAATACAAGTGCTCGATCATAGGCAGTCAGCTGAAGCAACAATATCTGAGTACAGGACATAAGTTAAACAAGTTTGCCTTAAGAAGGCTAGCACAAAGCGGGATCTGAGATCGAAGAGGCGCAAGCCTCCTGCTGAGATCCTCCTAACTACTCACAGTAAATCGTCGGTGGGCTGCTGCGTAGTAGTAGGCACCTCCGGTGTAGTAGTCGTCATCGACGGTGGCGTCTCGCTCCTGGGCTCCATCGTGCAGTCGCAGCAACCGGTTAAAGAAAAGGGAAAAGGGGAACAAGGCAACCATGAGTACTCATCCAAAGTACTACTTAAGCAAGGAACTACACTACATATGCATGGATATATGTGTAAAGGGCCATATCGATGGACTGAACTGCAGAATGCCGAATAAGAGGATAGCTAATCTGTCGAAGACTATGCTTCAGCAGCCTCCGCCTTGCAGACTTGTTGCGAGAGTAGATCAAGTCCTCCAAGTAACATCACATAGCAATAATCCTACCCGCGATCCCTCCTCGTATCCACGAGAGAGCGACCACCGGTTGTATCCGCACTTGGAAGGGTGTGTTTTATTAAGTATCCGGTTCTAGTTGTCATAAGGTCAAGGTACAACTCCAAGTCGTCCTGTTATCGAAGATCACGGCTATTCGAATAGATTAACTTCCTGCGGGTGCACCACATAACCCAACACGCTTGATCCCATTTGGCGGACACACTTTCACGAGTCATGCCCGACCGCGGAAGATCAACACGTCGCAGCCCCACCTAGGCACAACAGAGAGGCCAAGACGCGGTCTAAACCTAAGCGCCGCAGTGCAGGCCCATCGCCTGAAACACACCTGCACGTTGCGTCTGTGGCGAAGCAGACCTAGCCTAGTGGCGTTCTAGTCCAATCCGGCGCGCCTTTCGATCGTGACGTCACGAAATGCTTGGTGATACCACGGCGCCGAGTGCCCATATCTTTCCCACGTGGTTGGTTAGTGCGTATAGGCCCGTAGCAGGACTCAGATCAAATACCAAGATCTCGTTAAGCGTGTTAAGTATCCACGAGCGCCGAACAGGCCAGCCCACCTCTCTCTAGGTGGTCTCAACCTGCCTGTCGCTCCGCCACAAAGATCCACTCATGGGTGCTCCACCACCGACCGACTTTAGTCTCCACATGTATCATGTATAAGTATATAGTATATACCCGTGATCACCTCCCGAGTGATCACGGCCCGATAGTATAGCACAGCAGACGGACAAGAATGTAGGGCCACAGATGGAATACTAGCATCCTATACTAAGCAAGTAGGATAGCAGGTAAAGGTAACAACAGTAGTAGCAAGGACAGGCTATGCATCAGGATAGGTATAACAGAAAATAGTAACATGCTACACTACTCTAATGCAAGCAGTATAGAGTGGAATAGGCGATATCTGGTGATCAAGGGGGGGGGCTTGCCTGGTTGCTCTGGCAAGAGAGAGGGGTCGTCAACTCCGTAGTCGAACTAGGCAGCAGCAGCGTCGGTCTCGTAGTCTACCAGGGAGAAGAGGGGGGGGGGGGAGAAACAATGAATACCATGAGATGCATATCAATGCATGACATGACAAGTAACTATGCTAGGGGTGCCCTAACGCGGTATGAGGTGATACCGATGAAAGGGGGAACCATCCGGGAAAGTATTCCCGGTGTTTCGCGTTTTCGGGCAGAGGAGCCGGAGGGGGAAAGTCGCGAGTTCGATAGGTTAGGGGGGTGTGGCGGATAAACGGGTTGCGAATCCGGAATCGTCTCGTCGTTCTGAGCAACTTTCATGTTGAAAATATTTTAATCCGAGTTATGGATTAAAAGATATGATTTTCTAAAGATTTTATTAATTTCTGGAATTTAATTAATTATTTAATTAATTCGGAAAACAGATTAATGACATCAGCATGATGTCATGCTGACATCAGCAGTCAACAGAGTTGACTCGGTCAACCTGACCAGTGGGTCCAGTGGGACCCACCTGTCATACACTGTTTAGATTTAATAAGGGTTTAGGCTAATTTAAGTACTATCTTATATCTTATATCTTATATTTACTAATTGGAGGCACCATTCGAGGCTCCACGTTAATCCTACAAAACTTCCTATAATAACCGTTAGATTTTAATTTAACATCTGAGATTGAAAGAAAATCGACAACATTTAAAAAACAAAAACAAAAATCGTTGTACATCTATTTGACGCAAGCTATAGAGTCCTAGACGCCTACAACTTCCAAGTAGTAGTACGGCTTCAAAATTTGAAGGAAAGGAAAGATGGACGTGGTCTATTGCCATGTGTTAGATGATTAACCATAGAGTCCATATATAATATACAAGGAAACGTGTAAAGTTAAGTCTCCAAAGGTTAATGTGTTAGCGCATGCATAACGCAGCCATCAATCACGAATCAATCAGTGTTTTGTTTCTCTATATATATGCATGCATGTCAGTACACAATTTTTATAAAAGTAAATCACTATATAGGCAACTACCAATGCATCCTTCACTAATCTCCTTCGTACATCACCTAGGTCTATAGGCACGAATCACTTAACTAATGTTCTCTGAACAATGAACAAATTAGTCTCGAGAAAATAGTTCTAAATTTTTGTAAAAAAATTAATACATACTAATATAAAATTGGTAACTTATACCAGCGCACCAAATAATCAATGGATTTTGTATGACAGACTACCTTATATCTTATATCTTATTTCTTATATTTACTAACTGGAAGCATCATACGAGCCATCACATTAATACTCAAAAAGTACATAAAAATAACCCTTAGATCTTAATCCTGTGTCTAGAATTAAATGTTATATAGAAAATTTATTCCCAAACATTTACAAGAAAGATCTGATATACTAAGAGTCCATGTGTATTACTCTTGACAGGAAAGACCCATGAGTCCGTCGTACATGCAACGTCTCGATGGAAAAAAACAGACAAAAGGAGACTTCTACGACTTGGACTTTTCAATTCAAATCCTATATGTCCAGATCTCTAAGATAATTGAAAATAGTATCCTGTAGGCTTTGCCTGGGCAGAATAATAACGTTAAGCTTTCCCCTTTTCGTGCACAAGCAAATGAGCTAACAAGTTAAAGTTTTTTTTCCCCCAAGAAACGTACTGATGAAGTTATACATGCATGTGTAACACAGTTGTTCGTGTATCATGGCTCTAACAAAAAAAATACGCATACATCACGGATTGACGATGGTCATATCCCTAAAAAATCTACGTACACCACTTCAGTGTAGTTCGTAAATCTAAAATTCTGTCTTTAAATCACACCTATAAGTATATATTCCTGAATTTCTACATGACATATGCACATAGTATTTTCTGAAATTATAAAAAAAATTGTAGTAAAAGTTGTAAATCTGTGTCACAAATAAATTTAATAAATAATCCTATATTATATTCCAAATATCCAAAATTGCAACAACCAAATGAGTGCATCAGCAACCTTAAAAAACCTAAAATTGATAAACCACACGATTGCACCAGAAACCGACTAATTTCAGAAATTCTTTTATTTTCTAAAAATATAAAGAAATTGGTATAGAAAATGTTATGAATATATGTCGGAAAATATTTAATAAACAAATCATATTAGAAATTGCTAAACCGCGCAAGTGCATCAGAAACTACTTATACTTGAAAAAAATTGTTAAATTAGCATATTTATATGATATTCAAGGAATAGTCGCACAATACAGGAGTGCTTATACTTGATAAAAATTCCATTGTGCGCTCCCGTATTATTTTTTATGGAATAAAGCTATATATATCATAGACAAGGATAGGGGCTTCCAGCAAAAAAATGGAGTAGGATAAGGGCTCGGAGTAATGGCCTAAAAAAATCATCCTTATTAGTACTATTTCCGATGGCTTAGTTGGGATGTCAAATGGATCAAATTTTCCCGAATGTAAAGTAGCTTTACGACAGCAATCCAATAGTTAGGGGAATTCTTAGGCAAAACAAAAGGGTAAGGCTATAGAAATATAGATGCCTATTTTAAAAAATCGAACAGACTACAAATTTGTGTTGTTGAAATTCTAAAACAATAAGGAATTATTCTAGAACATTATAATCCAAGTAAAAAAATGATATGATCGGAAGACCAGAAATATGGTGAATTATTAAAAGCACATATAAGGCTTCCATGAATTTAAAAAACGAACTTGAAGAAGTTCAACGAACTTGCAAACATTTAAAAGCACAAGGGATATGTGTGTGTCTCCGCATACGCTTGGACGGTTCTGAGAGTGATAGAGAGAATGGTTATTCGTTACACATCTTTTGAAAAAATATTTTAATCACATGTATGCTTGCGGAAACATGGAGTAACCGATCAATATTTAGTGGTAGAGAACGAAATCACAGATGATATATGTATAATAATGTTAAAAAGATAGGACATATTCATATGCATTTAGTCATTACTAAATTTAGGAACATCAAAATATGTATAATTCTGTCGCCCGTGTTTTATGGTGGCACAAACATTAATACAAAATTTTCAAAGTATAGGGCGTATGGAAATATAATATTTTATACACTACAAAAATTATTCAAAGTAGTTGTAAATATTTCATACTTATGATTTGTATGAGATTTATAATGTAATAATTACTCAAACCTTTTTTGTACAATATTATAAATTTTCAAAATTCCTAGCCCGTGCAGGAGCACGGGTTGATGACTAGTTTAATTAACCTAACTAGTTAATTAAATTAATTAAACCGGATTAATTAACTTAATTATTTCATTAGATAATTAATTAATTAATAATTAATTTTATTAAATCATTTTTATTTTTATTTATTATTTTTATTTTTAATTCTTCTTCTTTTTTTTAACGTCCTGTGGTGTGGGGCCCCCCTGTCATAGGCACAGGGGGCCCTAGCGGGTTCGGATGCTATGGGACGGGTCGGGCGTTCTGGCGCCCGATGGCGTCGCCAAATCGCCGGGCGAGGAGGGCGAGGCAAGGCCATGGCCGTGGCGTTAACACAGGCGGCCACGGCGAGGGGGGGCGCCGACCGAGAATGGGCGCAGGGCGCTGGCGCCGCCGGGCGGACCGGCGCGACGCAACATCGATGCCGAGAGCGGGCGGGCGGCACGAGGCCGAGGGCGAAGCGGCGGCTGACTGCGGCGCAGTGGTAAGGCCGGAGCCGGAGAGGGTCCGGGCGCGACACGCACGGGCGCAGCGGCGGCGGCGTGGCTAGAACGGGCGAGGCGGCAGGCGTGGCCGTGGCAGCGCGTCGGTGTCGGCAGCGACAGGGGAGAAGGAGGATGCCTCCTTTGTGGGGAGTAGGGAACCGTGGCGATGGGCTCGGCGGAGGTTGGGGAGGTCCGCGAGGAGGAGGACGGGAGGTTCAGCGATGGTGAGACGATGTGGTGGCCGAGGATGAAGCCGGCGTGGGGCGGCGTCGGGGCGCCCCTGGCACGGTCGCGGTCGGCGAGGCGAGGAGCACCGTCGAGGAGAGAGGGACGGGTGCGAGGACAGGGACGAGGGCCGGCGAGGCGGCTCCGGCGAGGGGGGTGGTGGTGACGGGCGACGCCGGCGACGCGGGATCTGGCTCCCCCGCCTCGATCCAGTCGAGGGAGAGAGGGGAACGTGGGAGGAGCGAGTGGGGGGGAGTGGACGAGTGGGGTGGCGGCTAGGGTTGCGGGGGATAAGGAGAGGAGTGGGGCGCGGGGTGGGCCGGCCGGGCCTGGTGGTGGCCCAGTTGGGCCTGAGGTCAGCTGGGCCGAAGCCCGGGGGGGCTTCTCTCCTATTTTTTTGTCTTTTGTTTTCTGTTTTATCTCTTTTCTTCTATTTATTTTCTTTCACTATTTTTACTCAACTCAGGGCATTTAAGTATTTTATAAATTTGTGTTTTCTATACTATAATTACCACGGCATAGCTGCACACTCCGAACATTTTAGTTTAATATTTTGAAACTTTTGCCGTTTGACAATAATTTGAATCTGAATTTGAGCGGTTTGAACTAATGGGCGTTTAGCATCGATGTCGGGATAACGTGGCATGATTAGAGAGGTATTACTGTAGCAAGATTATCCGGCGTTACAAATCTCCTCCACTACAAGAAATCTCGTCCGAGATTTAGGAGGTAGAAGGAAGCAGTCTGCGGGTATTCATCACGCAGGCGATCCTCGCGTTCCCGTGTGGCCGTCTTGAGTGATTCGACCACTTTGGACCTTGAGGAACTTGATCGCCTTCGGCGTGTCGGCGTTCAGCTTGTCGAGAATGCGGACGGATGCTCTTTATAGGAGAGGTCTGTTGCGGTTCGAGCACTTCATGGTCCTTTGCTCGGATTGGGTCCTTGAAGCGGCGTCGGAGTTGTGACACGTGGAACACATTGTGAACTGAGAAAGGTTCGACGGAAGCTCGATTGATATGCCACTTTTCCGCCTCTCGAGAATAGTGAATGGGCCAATATAGCGAGGAGCTAGCTTGCCCTTGATCCGGCGGTGAGCACCCTTCATTGGTGTAGCGAAGATAGGCCTTTTCGCCCGAGTTGATAGGCCATGTCTTTATGATGACGGTCATAATTACTCTTTTAGCGTGGTGAGCAGTCTTGAGATTCTCGCGAATAATGCGGACTTGTTCTTGACATGTTGGATAATATCCGTGCGAAGAGTGGGCGTTCCCGATTTATAACCAGTTCGAGAGGGTTCGGCACTTTCGTCCATATAACACTTGAAGGGGCCATCTTGAGACTAGCTTGATAGCTATTGTTATAAGAGAACTCAGCATACGGAGAGATTCCTCCATTTCTTGCGAAGGAAATAACACAAGCTCGAAGCATGTCTTGAGAACTTGGTTGACACATTCAACTTGCCCTTGTGATCGGATGAAGCGATCTTGAAAGATAAGTGAGTCCCCATAGCTTCTTGAAACTTGCCCGAATCTTGAAGTGAATAAGCTGCCACGGTCCGAACGATAACCAGTGGAATACCGTGAAGTGAAACAATTCGGACATATAGAGAGTTGCAAGCTGACTAGCGTGATCGTTTCTTTGACCGCCGGAAAATGTGCAAGTTTAGAAAGCGGTCAATGGCGACAAGAATAGCATCATTACCTTTCTGCGACTTGGGAAATCCGGTGGCGAAGTCCATTTCAACATGGTCCCATTTCCATTCAGGAGCAGAGATAGGTTGCAGAGTTCCAAAGGGCCTTTGATGTTACTGCTTTGATCTGACGACAAGCGTCACACTTAACAACAAAGCAAGCAATGTCTTGCTTCATATTAGACCACCAGAATCTCTGACGGATGTCTTGGTACATCTTTGTACTGCCAGGATGGATACATAGAGGCGTATCATGAGCTTCTTTCATAACCTCCTGAGTCATATTCAGGTTTTCCTTCTTACACGGCACCACTAGGCGGCCTTTGAAGTACAAGGCGCCATCATCAGAAATAGTGAAGAATGAGGGCTTTCCTTCTTTGAGGTCGCGCTTAATCTTGTGGACTTGAGTCATATCCTGTATTGTCTTGATGGAGCTCACGAGATCGGGTTCGACATCCAGGGTATAGAGGAACCACGGGAAACAACACGGAGATTCATCTTGCGAGACTCCTCGGGGGGGAGCGAGTGCACCGGAGGAACAATATGGAGGTTCAGCTTTCTGAATTCTTCACCAAGTGAGGCTGAACCTTGTGAATCTGGAGGTGGTTGCGATAAGACTTGCGGCTTAAAGCATCAGCCATTACATTAGCCTTGCACGGTGTATAGGAAATACCCAAGTCAAAGTCGCAACAATCTCCATCCATCTCTGGCAGCGGAGGTTCAGGTCTGGCTGAGTGAGCAGATACTTCAGACTTTGGTGGTCGGTGAAGATCTACGCAGCGATTACCGAGAAGGTAATGTCGCCACTGTTTTAGCGCATGAATGACAGCAGCAAGTTCGAGGTCGTGAACTGGGTAGTTTTCTTCGTGAGGCGCAATTGTCGAGAGGCATAGGCAATCACTTTGCGCTCTGCATTAGGACACAGCCTAATCCACGACGGAAGCGTCGCGATAAATGACGAAGTCCTTCTTAGTATCGGGAGGAGCTAATCTTTGGGGCGAAGTCAACTTGTCTTTGAGTGCTGGAAACTTTCCCGACATTTATCATCCATTCGAACTTGACGCCCTTATGCAATAGGTTAGCGGAGGCACGGCAATCTTGGAGAAGTTCTCGGCGAATCGACGGCAATAGTGGCGAGGCGAAAAAACTTCGACTTGCTTGACATTCTTGGAGGAGTCAATCAAGAATAGCTGAACTCGTTCGGGGTTGGCAATACCATCCTTAGAGATGACATGCCCGAGATAGGTCACTTCGGGAAGCCAGAATTCACATTTGGAGAACTTGGCATAAAGTTGATGCTCTCGTAGCTTTTCCAGCACAAGACGAAGATGTTCAGCATGTTCTTCTTCGTTCTTGGAAAATACCAGGATATCATCCAGATAAACCACGACGAACTTGTCGAGGTAATCCATGAATATATAGTTCATCAGTCGAGAGAAGGTGGCTGGAGCATTGGTTAAGCCGAAAGACATGACGGTGTACTCGTATGAACCATAACGAGTCATGAATGCGGTCTTTGGGATATCCTCTTCACGAACACGGATCTGGTGGTAACCCAACCTCAAGTCGAGTTTAGAGAACACCGATTTAACCAGCCAGTTGATCATACTGGATCATTGATCCGAGGAAGAGGATACTTTTTCGAATGGTAGCTTGATTTATAGGACGGTAGTCTTGGACCAATCGGTTTGTCCCATCCTTCTTCTTGACAAAGAGGGAAGGTGCTCCCCAAGGAGAGCAACTTGGGCGAATGAAACCACTGCGAAGAGACTTGTCGATTTCCTCCTTAAGCTCAAGGAGTTCATGCGGCGGCATCTTGTAGGGTTGCTTGGCTATAGGAGTGGTGCCTGGTTTCAAGTCGATAACGAATTCAACAGCTCTAGCAGGGGGAATCCCTGGGAGTTCTTTAGGAAAGACGTCGAGGAATTCACGCACGACAGGAATGTTTTCAATACCCTCGAGTGGTGCAGCATTCAATGCATTCAAGGCATAAAGCCGTGCCTCGACATTTTGCACCAGATGAGCTTGGTAAGTAACTATTTCATCTGAAGGGTGTAGCAGATGGACGGTCTTAGTGGCGCAAACTATAGAAGCAGTATGCGGCTTTAACCAATTCATTCCCAGAATGAGGTCAATGCTACAAGACTTTAGTACGATGGGTGAGACAAGGAATTCCAGTCCTTCAATTTCAGCGGGGACGTCGTTGCAAATCATGGAGGTTCGACATTGGCCCGCAGGGGTGTGTACTAATAGTGAAGCACTCATGTCTTCACATTTAATGTCGTGCAAGCATGCAAAATCTTGACATGAATGAATGCGATGCACCAGTATCGAATAAAGCGGATGCAGTACTGAATTTACGAGGAGTGTACCCATCACGATGTGAGCTGGTCTTGAACCGTTCGGATCAGCGTGGTTGGCATGAACTTCGACCATAAGGCTTGGCATTGTTGTTGCGGGGTTGGTTGCTTCCACGGCCGATGGCGGAAGGGCCGCTTGATTCGGTTACGATTGCATTCCCTAACAAGTGCCCTGGTTGACCACATCTTAAGCACAATCCATTGTTGGGAGTAGGAGCAGGAGCTTGGGGTGGTGGAGCTGGAAGCCTTGGCTGCCTAGTTGGAGGAGTAAGCGGGGCGAGGTGCAGCATAGCTCTGCCTTGGGGCAGTGCATTTGGCTGGTACATGCTGTTGGGAATCCATATCTTGCGCTTGCGAGGAAGGGCCGAAGATGAGCCCGTGTCACGGTTATGCATTATTAGAGCTCTGGTATTCCTGCAGACCAGTTTCGACATTGATAGCTTTGTTCACCAAGGTGGCGAAATCAGCAAAGTCATGCACTAGAAGTGCGAGCTTGATGTCAGCTTGAAGGCCGTCACGGAACTTCTATTGTCTGCGTGCATCAGTTGCAATGTCCTCTTCAGCATAGCGAGACAAGTCCAGGAACTCCCGCTAATAAGCTTCAACAGTCTTGTTGCCTTGGGTGAGGTTATGAACTCACGCTTCTTCGGTCCATGACTCCTTGAGGATGAAGCGGGCACGGAAAGCAACTTGGAAGTCTGGCGGTGATGATTGTTCCAGGTGGCTGAAATACGCTGTGGCTGTCCCACCATTGAGCTGCGGGTCCCTTCAGAAGAAGGAAGCAAAGGTGACATAGCTGGCGGGCTACATCAGCAGACTCCATCTCATAGGTGATGTCACGGGCCGATCATCGACATCCGAGGGCTGGGTTGAGCTGCGGTACACACTTGGGTTGGCGCATGAAATCCTGCAGAGTTCTTGTGTTTGGCTGCTGGTTCATATTGGGGCGAGGCGAGCCATCATATTTTCCATGGTGGCGATTCATCTCAAGCTGTTGGATCATACCAGCCATGTACTCAGGCGGTGGTGGGAAGTTGCCACCACGACCACGACCAGCTGGTCTAACCATCCTGCTAATATATAACAGGGGTAGTTCAGCATTTGAGAATATGCAAAGGACAAGAATCATTCATGATAAAACATGCATAATGAAAGCAGCACAATAGAAACTACATAGTAGTCGGCATATCATACAAAAGGGATCATGCATAGAGTTCGGTACACAGGGTTCAGTACATAGACTAAGACATCATAGGCGGCACGCAGGCTCGCGGGGAATGCATCTAACACTTAACAAGCAAGCCTACATCAGTCCCACGCGGTACTGCGGAGGTAGCTGTAGCCTGAAAGCTGGTAGTGTGGCAGCGGGTAGTCCTCCACGTCAGTGACCTGGGGGCTGCGGATACTCTGGTGCGGAACCCGACGCCCAAGTGGCAGAAGAGGACCAAGTGCGGGAGAGTAGCCTCCCACCTCTGGCCAACCAACACCCTGGAGCATCACGGTCCTGGCTGGGTAGATCGCAGAACGCGGCAGCTCTGGATCGGACAAAGGGGTGCAACAGCGTCGAGCACGGTAAAGGTGCCGACGGGTGGTGTACAACTCGTGGCGAAGAGCTCGGTTAGCTCGATCCAGCCCATCGCATGCGAACAAAGTTACGATGGTAGAAGGGCTCTCGGTGACGATGGAGTAGGCAGCGGTGTAGTAACCCTCCGCACCAACATCGGATGCGATAGCAATGTGCCTGAAGGGGAGGTGTCCAACTCCCGATACTCTCCACGAAGACTGGTAAGAGCAGCATAAGCAGCATCGTGAACTGCCATATCGATGGTCACTCCAACACCATGGCGGTGTGCAGCAAGAGTGGAGTCATACTCCCGAGAGTAGAGGTGGACGATGGCACGATCTCGCTCTGGTTAAAGTCCCGTACTCCTCGAGGCGGTGTACTCAGGGGTGCGGTGATAACCCGGATAGGTCATCATCTCTGCTAGCACCGCAGGTGATCCCGAGGCGCCAATGGCCGTCGTGTGGCGCACGACCTGCCTCTTGGGTTCCATCTGAAAACAAAGATGTTTCAAAGGAGTCAAATGACAGTGTGGAAATTGATCAAAATACAATTCCAAGGAATAACTATGACTTTATCCAACTTTGGGGTGAATGTGGTCACGGGATCCTAGTGTTAGTTAGTAAATTCGTTTAACCCGAGTAGAAGAGAGTTCAGAGTCCCAGAGTAAAGGTCGAGGAGTAAAAGATCCTAATACCACCCAATGGCGACGTGGGTCCAAAAGGCACACAGCCAAGTTAGTAAAAGTTGTGCAATGTCTAGACTCGACTTTGGCCAAGGAGTGTGGAAGGGGGATTCCTACAGGCAGTCGGCTCTGATACCAACTTGTGATGCCCCCGATTCAATCGTACACTAATCATGCACGCAAATGTGTACGATCAAGATCAGGGACTCTCCGGAAGATATCACAACACAACTCTAAAACATAAATAGGTCATACAAGCATCATAATACAAGCCAGGGGCCTCGAGGGCTCGAATACAAGTGCTCGATCATAGACGAGTCAGCGGAAGCAACAATATCTGAGTAAAGACATAAGTTAAACAAGTTTGCCTTAAGAAGGCTAGCACAAACTGGGATCTGATCGAAGAGGCGCAGGCCTCCTTCACAGGATCCCCTAACTACTCTGGTCGTCGTCGGCGGGCTGCACGTAGTAGTAGGCACCTCCGGTGTAGTAGTAAATCATCGACGGTGGCGTCTGCTCTGGGCTCCATCGTGCAGTCACAGACAACCGGGTAAAGAAAAGGGAAAAGGGGAACAAGGATACCGTGAGTACTCATCCAAAGTACTGCAAGCAAGGAGCTACACTACATATGCATGGATATATGTGTAAAGGGCCATATCGATGGACTGAATCGCAGAATGCCGAAATAAGAGGGATAGCTAATCACGTCAAGACTACGCTCGCAGCCTCCGCCTTGCAGCTTGTTGCAGAGAGTAGACTGAAGTCCTCCAAGTAACATCACATAGCAATAATCCTACCCGGCGATCCCCTCCTCGTATCCCTAAGAGAGAGCGACCACCGGTTGTATCTGGCACTTGGAAGGGTGTGTTTTATTAAGTATCCGGTTCTAGTTGTCATAAGGTCAAGGTACAACTCCAAGTCATCCTGTTACCGAAGATCACGGCTATTCGGATAGATTAACTTCCCTGCAGGGGTGCACCACATAACCCAACACGCTTGATCCCATTTGGCCGGACACACTTTCCTGGGTCATGCTCGGCCGCGGAAGATCAACACGTCGCAGCCCCACCTAGGCACAACAGAGAGCCAACCGCGGTCTAAACCTAAGCGCCACAAGTGCAGGCCCATCGCCTGAGCACACCTGCACGCTATGCGTCTGTGGCGAAGCAGACCTAGCCTAGTGGCGTTCGGTCCAATCCGGCGCCGCTCGATCGTGACGTCACGAAATGCTTCACCGATACCACGGCGCCGAGTGCCCATATCTTTCCCATGTAGTTGGTTAGTGCGTGTAGGCCCGTAGCCAGACTCAGATCAAATACCAAGATCTCGTTAAGTGTGTTAAGTATCCGCGAGCGCCGAACAGGCCAGGCCCACCTCTCTCCTAAGCGGTCTCAACCTGCCTGCCGCTCCGCCACAAAGATCCACTCATGGTGCTCCACCACCGACCCGACTTTAGTCTCCACATGTATCATGTATAAGTATATAGTATATACCCGTGATCACCTCCCGAGTGATCACGGCCCGATAGTATAGCACAGCAGATGGACAAGAATGTAGGGCCACAGATGGAATACTAGCATCCTATACTAAGCAAGTAGGATAGCGGTAAAGGTAACAACAAGAGTAGCAAGGACAAAGCTATGCATCGGGATAGGTATAACGAAAAGAAGTAACATGCTACACTACTCTAATGCAAGCAGTATAGAGTAGAATAGGTGATATCTGGTGATCAAGGGGGGGCTTGCCTGGTTGCTCGGCAAGAGAGAGGGTCGTCAACTCCGTGGTCGAATGGGCAAGCAGCGTCGGTCTCGTAGTCTACCGGGGAGAAGAGGGGAGAAACAATGAATACCATGCAAGCAGATGCATATCGATGCATGACATGACAAGTAACTATGCTAGGGGTGCCCTAACGCGGTATGAGGTGATACGGTGAAAGAAGCATCAGGAAAGTATTCGGTGTTTAGCGTTCAGGCGAGAGGAGCCGAGGGGAAAGTTGCGAGTTCTATAGGTTAGGGGGGTGTGGCGGACAAACGGGTTGCGTATCCGGAATCGTCTCGTCGTTCTGAGCAACTTTCATGTTGAAAATATTTTAATCCGAGTTACGGATTAAAAGATATGATTTTCTAAAGATTTTATTAATTTTTGGAATTTAATTAATTATTTAATTAATTCGGAAAACAGATTAATGACATCAGCATGATGTCATGCTGACATCAGCAGTCAACAGAGTTGACTCGGTCAACCTGACTAGTGGGTCCAGTGGGACCCACCTGTCATACATTGTTTAGATTTAATAAGGGTTTAGGCTAATTTAATTACTATTTAATTAACCTAACTAGTTAATTAAATTAATTAAACCGGATTAATTAACTTAATTATTTCATTAGATAATTAATTAATTAATAATTAATTTTATTAAATAATTTTTATTTTTATTTATTATTTTTATTTTTAATTCTTCTTCTTCTTTTTTAACGTCAGGTGGTGTGGGGCCCCTGTCATAGGCCTTTGGGGGCCCTAGCGGTTCGGCGCTTCTGGCGGGTCGGGCGTTCTGGCGCCCGTGGCGTCGCCAAATCACCGGGCGAGGAGGGCTGGCAAGGCCGGGCCGTGGGCGTTAACACCAGGCGGCCACGGCCAGAGACGGCCGCCGGCCAGAATGGGCGTTTGGCGGCTGGGCGCCGCTGGGCGGACCAGCGAGCGACAGCGGCATCGATCTTGGAGAGCGGGCCGGGCGGCCCGAGGCTGGAGGGCGAAGGCGGCAGACTGCTGGCGCAGTGGTAGGGGCTGGAGCCGAGAGGGGTCACGGGCGCTGCCACGCACGGGCGCAGCGGCAAGCGTGGCTAGAACGGGCGACGCGGCAGGCGTGGCGTGGCATGAGCAGCGTCGGTGAAGGCAGAGATAGGGGAGAAGGAGGATGCCTCACTGTGGGGAGTAGGGAACCGTGGCAGTGGGCTCGACGGAAGCCGGGGAGGTCCGGTGAGGAGGAGGACGGGGAGGTTCCGGCGATGGCGAGGCAGCGACGGTGGCCCGAGGATGAAGCCGAGCGTGGGGCGGCGTCGCGGGGGCGTCCTGGCACGGTCGCGGTCGGCGAGGCGAGGAGCACCGTCGAGGGCGAGAGGGGACGGGGTACGAGGACGAGGATGAGGACCGGCGAGGCGGCTCCGGCGAGGGGGGTGGTGGTGACGGGCGACGCCGGCGACGCGGGATCTGGCTCCCCTGCATCGATCTAGTCAAGGGAGAGAGGCGAACATGGGAGGAGCGAGTGGGGGGGGGGGGAGTGGACGAGTGGGGTGGCGGCTAGGGTTGCGGGGGGATAAGGAGAGGAGTGGGGCGCGGGTGGGCGGCGGGCCTGGTGGTGGCCCCGTTGGGCCTGAGGTCAGCTGGGCCGAAGCCCGGGGGGGCTTCTCTCCTATTTTTTTGTCTTTTGTTTTTCTGTTTTATCTCTTTTCTTTTATTTATTTTCTTTCACTATTTTTACTCAACTCAGGGCATTTAAGTATTTTATAAATTTGTGTTTTCTTTACTGTAATTACCCTGGCACTTAACTGCACACTCCAAACATTTTAGTTTAATATTTTGAAACTTTTGCCGTTTGACAATAATTTGAATCTGAATTTCGAACGGTTTGAACTAACGGGCGTTTAGCATTAGTAATCGGGATGATGTGGCATGATTAGAGAGGGATTACTGTAGCAAGATTATCCGGGCGTTACAATGTGGCTCAATTATAGTAAAGCCGAAGATGAGCGATATTCCACGGCCGGTGGGTCTCCTCCTCCGATTTACGTGAGTCTTTGTGCTCTCGAACATCGATAACGTAGTATGACCCGTTATGCAGATTCTTGCTAACCACAAAGGGTCCTTCCCAAGGCGGGGATAACTTGTGCATATCAGTCTGACCCTGGATGAGTTGGAGCACCAGATCACCTTCTTGAAAAGTTCTAGTTCTAACCCGACGGTTGTGATAGCGATGCAGATCTTGCTGGTAAATCGCCGAATGAGCTGCTGCAATGTCACGCTGCTTATCTAACAGGTCAAGTGCTTCCTGTCGTGCCATCTCATTGTCAGCTTCGACATAAGCCGCCACACGAGGCGAGTCATGACGGATGTCACTAGGAAGAACCGCCTCTGCTCCGTAAACCATAAAAAAGGCGTGTAACCCCTAGATCTGTTGGGCGTGGTATTGATGCTCCATAACACAGAAGGTAACTCCTCCACCCAACAACTCGGCGTCTGTTGTAAAGGAACCATGAGCCGGGGCTTGATGCCTCTCAGGATCTCTTGATTGGCTCTCTCTGCTTGACCATTAGACTGGGGTGAGCCACTGATGATACATCAAGCCGGATGTGCTCATGTTGACAAAATTCTTTCATAGCACCCTTGGACAGATTAGTGCCATTATCAGTTATGATGTTGTGTGGAAAACCAAACCGCAAAATCACCTTCTTGATAAATTGAACCGCCGTGGCTGCATCACACTTACTGACTGGCTCTGCCTCTACCCATTTAGTGAACTTATCAACCGCCACCAGAAGGTGGGTCTTCTTATCCTTGGATCTCTTAAAGGGCCCAACCATATCCAGCCCCCAAGTTGCAAACGGCCAAGTGATTGGAATCATCCTCAGTTCTTGAGCCGGAACATGAGCTCGGCGTGAAAATTTCTGACAACCGTCGCACTTTTTCACCAAGTCCTCCGCATCAGCATGAGCCGTCAGCCAATAGAAACCATGACGAAAAGCTTTAGCTACGAAGGACTTTGAACCGGTGTGGTTACCACAATATCCTTCATGGATCTCACGCAAGATCTCACGGCCTTCTTCAGGAGATACGCGACGCCGAAACGCTCCTGTTACACTGCAATGATGCAACTCTCCATTGACAATGGTCATTGACTTGGACCACCGGATTATCTGCCTGGCCAAAGTTTCATCCTCCGGTAACTCGCCCCGGTTCATGTACGCCAAATATGGGACGGTCGAATCTGGGATAACATGAAGAGTGATAACCCACAAATATAGGGGATCACAACAGTTTTCGAGGGTAGAGTATTCAACCCAAATTTATTGATTCGACACAAGGGGAGCCAAAGAATATTCTCAAGTATTAGCAGTTGAGTTGTCAATTCAATCACACCTGGATAACTTAATATCTGTAGCAAAATATTTAGTAGCAAAGTAGTATGATAGTAACAGTAACAGTAGCAAAAGTAATATTTTTGGGTTTTGTAGTAATTGTAACAGTAGAAACGGAAAAGTAAATAAGCGAAGAACAATATGTGAAAAGCTCGTAGGCATTGGATCGGTGATGGAGAATTATGCCGGATGTGGTTCGTCATGTAACAGTCATAACATAGGGTGACACAGAACTAGCTCCAATTCATCAATGTAATGTAGGCATGTATTCCGAGTATATTCATACGTGCTTATGGAAAAGAACTTGCATGACATCTTTTGTCCTACCCTCCCGTGGCAGCGGGGTCCTAACGGAAACTAAGGGATATTAAGGCCTCCTTTTAACAGAGTACCGGACCAAAGCATTAACACATAGTGAATACATGAACTCCTCAAACTACGGTCATCACTGGGAGTGGTCCCGATTATAGTCACTTCGGGGTTGCCGGATCATAACACATAGTAGGTGACTATAGACTTGCAAGATAGGATCAAGAACTCACATATATTCATGAAAACATAATAGGTTCAGATCTGAAATCATGGCACTCGGGCCCTAGTGACAAGCATTAAGCATAGCAAAGTCATAGCAACATCAATCTCAAAACATACTGGATACTAGGGATCAAACCCTAACAAAACTAACTCGATTACATGATAAAATATCATCCAACCCATCACCGTCCACCAAGCCTACGATTGAATTACTCACGCACGGCGGTGAGCATCATGAAATTGGTGATGGAGGATGGTTGATGATGACGATGGTGACGGATTCCCCTCTCCGGAGCCCCGAACGGACTCTAGATCAGCCCTCCCGAGAGAGTTTAGGGCTTGGCGGCGGCTCCGTATCGTAAAACGCGATGAATCTTTATCTCTGATTTTTTTCTCCCCGAACACTAATATATAGAGTTGGAGTTGAGGTCGGTGGAGCTCCAGGGGGCCCTGGGTGGGGGGGCGCGCCACCCACCCTTGTGGAAAGGGTGTGGCCCCCTTGGCCTTGATTCTTTCGCCAGTATTTTTTATATTTTCCAAAAATAATCTCCGTGAAGTTTCAGGTCATTCCGAGAACTTTTGTTTCTGCACAAAAATAACACCATGGCAATTCTGCTGAAAAAAGCGTCAGTCCAGGTTAGTTCCATTCAAATCATGCAAGTTAGAGTCCAAAACAAGGGCAAAAGTGTTTGGAAAAGTAGATACAACGGAGAAGTATCAACTCCCCCAAGCTTAAACCTTTGCTTGTCCTCAAGCAATTCAGTTGATAAACTGAAAGTGATAAAGAAAAAAATTTACAAACTCTGTTTGCTCTTGTTGTTGTAAATATGTAAAGCCAGCATTCAAGTTTTCGGCAAAGATTATGAACTAACCATATTCATAATAAAATTTAGGTCTCATGTTTACTCATGTTAATGGCATAATCAACTAGCGAGCAATAATAATAAATCTTGGATGACAACACTTTCTCAAAACAATCATGATATGATATAACAAGATGGTATCTCGCTAGCCCTTTCTGAGACCGCAAAACATAAATGCAGAGCACCTTTAAAGATCAAGGACTGACTAAACATTGTAATTCATGGTAAAAGAGATCCAGTCATAGTCATACCCAATATAAATTAATAGTAATGGATGCAAATGACAGCGGTGCTCTCCAGCTGGTGCTTTTTAATAAGAGGGTGATGACTCAACATAAAAGTAAATAGATAGGCCCTTCGCAGAGGGAAGCAGGGATTTGTAGAGGTGCCAGAGCTCGATTTTAAAGCAGAGATAAAAAGAATGGTAAAGTTTATACTCCCCTCCATGCTACACACATTATAGGCGGTTCCCAAACAGAATGGTAAAGTTTATACTCCCTCTCCACCAACAAGCATCAATCCATGGCTTGCTCGAAACAACAAGTGCCTCCAACTAACAAGAGTCCTGGGGGAGTTTTGTTTGCAATTATTTTGATTTGGTTTGCATAAACATGGGATTGGGCATCCCGGTGACCAGCCATTTTCTCGTGAGTGAGGATCGGAGTCCACTCCTCTTGAGAATAACCCGCCTAGCATGGAAGATAAAGACAGCCCTAGTTGATACATGAGCTATTCGAGCATGCAAAACAAAATTTCATTTGAAGGTTTAGAGTTTGGCACATACAAATTTACTTGGAACGGCAGGTAGATACCGCATATATAGGAAGGTATGGTGGACTCATATGGAATAACTTTGGGGTTTAAGGGATTGGATGCACAAGCAGTATTCCTGCTTAGTACAAGTGAAGGCTAGAAAAAGACTGGGAAGCGACCAACTAGAGAGCGACAACAGTCATGAACATGCATTAAACTTAATAAACCTTGGGTGCAAGCATGAGTAGGATATAATCCACCATGAACATAAATATCATGAAGGCTATGTTGATTTTGTTTCAACTACATGTGTGAACATGTGCCAAGTCCAGTCACTTGAATCATTCAAAGGAGGATACCACCCCATCATTCCACATCACAACCATTTTAATAGCATGTTGGCACGCAAGGTAAACCATTATAAACTCCTA
Organism: Aegilops longissima; assembly: GCA_021605205.1. Lineage (NCBI taxonomy): Eukaryota > Viridiplantae > Streptophyta > Magnoliopsida > Poales > Poaceae > Aegilops > Aegilops longissima. The sequence continues at coordinate 709,710,216 of CM038678.1, read as the reverse complement.
GCTAATTAAGCATGGCATAAGTAACTATAATCTCTAGTTGTCATTGCAAACATGTTTATTCATAATAGGCTGAATCATGAACGATGAACTAATCATATTTACAAAAACAAGAGAGGTCGAGTTCATACAAGCTTTTCTCATCTCAATCAGTCCATCATATATCGTCATAATTGCCTTTCACTTGCACGACTGAACGATGTGGATAATAATAATAGTGCATGTGCATTGGACTAAGCCGGAATCTGCAGGCATTCAATACAAAGGAGAAGACAAGGTAATACGGGCTCTTGGTTAAATCAACAATAATGCATATAAGAGCCACTTCAACATTTTCATTATGGTCTTCTCCTCTCGACCCCCAAAGAAAAGAAATAAAACTATTTACACAGGAAAGCTCCCAACAAGCAAAAGAAGAACGGGAAATATTTTTGGGTTTTCTTTTAATTATTACTACTACAGCAAGGAAAGTAAACTAGCTAAAAGCTGCAACTAATTTTTTTGGTTTTCTTAAGGTTTTTAAAACACACAAGAACAAAGCATAAAAAGGAAAATAAACTAGCATGGATATTACAGTGAAAGAGTATGAGCACCGACATCTAGCAATGAGTGTGTACTTGTAAATGTAATGTCGGTGAGAAATACGTACTCCCCCAAGATTAGGCTTTTGGCCTAAGCTGATCTATTGCCATGGCTGGCCTGGCGGATATCCAAAGTTGTAGTTGGGGTCGTACTAAGATGCAACGTCGATTGCATCATGGGCTGCAGCTTGGAGGCGAGCTACCCTCGTCCTCCTCTCGTACTCATTTGCCTCCTCCCTGGTTATGACATATCTCCCCTTTGTCTGAAAATCAAAGAGAGTAGGAGCAGGGAGAATAATATTGACGGCTTGACGCCTGTCAAAGATTAGTCGGTACTGGAGAGGCGGTTCATTCCTCTCAACAAACCGATGGTGAACCATGGCATTAAAATCTAGATAAGAAGGAGGCAATTACATATCGTGATCACAAATAGGTATAACAAGAAAACTAGCTAAACGGGTTGCATAAATTCTACCAAAGAAATCTCCATTAAATCTATTATTATGCAACCTACGTCCAACAATGGCTCCCAAATTATAATGTTTATCTCCTAATACAGCGCTCCTGAGAACACTGAGATAAGGGACACACATGTGACATGCTTCATCCTTACCATTTATGCACCTTGATGACCCACAACTATAGGGGATCTATCGTAGTCCTTTCGACAAGTAAGAGTGTCGAACCCAACGAGGAGCAGAAGGAAATGATAAGCGGTTTTCAGCAAGGTATTCTCTACAAGTACTGATATAAGTGGTAACAGATAGTTTTGTGATAGGATAATTTGTAACGAGCCTGGACAAACTATTATATAAATAAAAGCGCTCCCGAGGACACATGGGAATTATCGTCAAGCTAGTTTTCATCACGTTCATATGATTCGCGTTCGGTACTTTGATAATTTGATATGTGGGTGGATCGGTGCTTGGGTGCTGTTCTTACCTGAACAAGCTTCCCACTTATGATTAACCTCTATTGCAAGCATCCACAACTAAAACAAAAGTATTAAGGTAAACCTAACCATAGCATGAAACATATGGATCCAAATCAGCCCCTTATGAAGCAACGCATACACTAGGGTTTAAGCTTCTGTCACTCTAGCAACCCATCATCTACTTATTACTTCCCAATGCCTTCCTCTAGGCCCAAATAATGGTGAAGTGTTATGTAGTCGACGTTCACATAACACCACTAGAGGATAGACAACATACATCTCATCAAAATATCGAACGAATACCAAATTCACATGACTACTAATAGCAAGACTTCTCCCATGTCCTCAGGAACAAACGTAACTAGTCACAAAGCATATTCATGTTCATAATCAGAGGGGTATTAATATGCAGAAAGGATCTGAACATATGATCTTCCACCAAATAAACCAACTAGCATCAACTACAAGGAGTAATCAACACTACTAGCAACCTACTAGTACCAATCCCGGACTTGGAGACAAGAATTGGATACAAGAGATGAACTAGGGTTTGGAGAGGAGATGGTGCTGGTGAAGATGTTGATGGACATTTGTGACGCCCGGATAATTAAGCTACAACAACTCTCTACCAATGATGCCACGTCACTTCAATAACTCTGGCTAATCTCGCGTTAGGTCGAAACCGGTTCGAGTTCAAATTCAAAATCAGGCAAACATCAAAAGTTTTTCGAAGATAAAAACTAAAATGTTCTAAATGAGTCTAATAATTCATAGGGAATTATGGTGGAGAAACCACACTTTATAGAATATTTAAATGCAACTAAGATAATAGAAACAACGGGAAAACAATTATTTAAATACTTTTTATAGTTAATAAAATATTAAACTAATTTAATTGGGCCCTAAACCTACTATCGCAGTGGACTAAATTGATATGCCAATCTAGGTGCTAAATATGTATTTTACGAAACTAAAATAATTAAATTCTAAAATATAAAAACAGAAAAGAAAATAAACACAAAAGGAAAAAGAGAGGAAAGACCCTCCCTAGCGGTTCGGCCCAACTAGGCTACCGGGCCCACCTGGCTGGCCCATCCCGCCTCCCTTATCCCCTCACACCCCGACCGAACCCTACGCCACCACCCCACTCACCCCCACGATCTCCTTCTCTTCCCCCGATCTGGATCGGGATCAGCTCCGATCCCGTCGCCATGGATGCCTTGCCCGCGAGCTCTCCGACCTCCCCGCGTCCTAGGACGGTGTCCGCCCGCACCGCCATAGCCTGCTACCTCCTCTCCGAGCACGAGCACCAGCTCGGGACCCCTACCTCGCTGGATCGGCCTCATCCCCCTTCTCTGCCTCGCTGGTCATCATCGTCGATCTGTTGCTCTGGTGCCCCCCGAGCCCGCTACGCACCCCTACCGGCTCACTGTGAGCCCTACTCCCCTCTCCCCTCGCTCTTCCGTGTAGATCCGCCGTTGTTGCACCGTCCTCGTGTCCGGTCGCCCACGGAGCTCTCCATGAAGCGCCGCTGCAGAAGCTACTACCGCTCTCTGCGATACCGTGCTACTCGCTTCCCTGCAGCCGGTGCTCACGGCCACGACGCCGCGCGCCGCCCGCTGCTCAGCCGACGACCAAGACGGCCACCTGCTGCTCGCCTGCAGCTTGCCCTCAGACGCCTTCGCTCCGCTTTGCTACCCCGTGCACCGCCGCTTGCCTCTGTCGCTCACAGCCGACCGCCCCCTGCTGCATGCAGCTGCTGCTCGGCTTCGCCTACACCGCCGCGTTCCCCGCGCTACCGCTGCCCACACGCCGCCGCACGCGGTGCCGCCGGCATCCGCCTTTCCGCCGGCTGCCACAACCACCACCACTTCCCATCGGCGGTGGCTCGCGGCGCCCGCGCCCTGGCCCACCGCGCCCCGCCAAGATACCATTCAGGCGAACGCCCGACGACTGGCGCTTGTTGCGCCCGACCCACTTTGGCCTATGGGCCAACGACAGGTGGGCCCGCTCCCTGAGACTATGACGAATGGGGCCCACGCCCCTTAGAACAAAAGAAAAGAAATTAAAAAATAATAATAAATAATTAGTTAATTAAAGAATTAATTAACCTAATAATTTAACTAAGCTAATTAAACATTTTTAGTTAATCAGTCAATGACATGTGGGACCCGCCCGTCAGATTGACCCAGTCAACGTCCTGTTGACTGCTGACGTCATGATGATGTCAACATACACTGTTCTGGATAATGTTGAATTAAATTAATTAAATAAATTCTAAAAACGATTTAAAACTTTAGAAAATCATATAAAATAAACCGTAGCTCACATGAAAATACTTTCTACATGAAAGTTGCTCAAAACGACGAGACGAATCCGGATACGCAGCCCGTTCGTCCGCCACACATTCCTAACCTATCGAACTCGCAACTTTCCCCCTCCAGTTCACCTGTCCGAAGACGCGAAACACCGGGAATACTTTCCCGGATGTTTTCCCCCTTCGCCGGTATCACCTACTACCGCGATTGGGCACACCTATCATCACACTTTGTCATGTCATGCATCGTCATGCATTTGTTTGCATCGTATTTGTTGTTTCTTACCCCTCATCTCTCGCTAGACACCGAGACCGACGCCGCTGCTACCCAGTACAACTACGGTGTTGACGACCCCTCCTTGCCAGAGCAATCAGGCAAGCTCCCCTCCCCCTTGATCACCAGATATCGCCTATTCTTCTCTATATTGCTTGCATTAGAGTAGTGTAGCATGTTACTGCTTTCCCTTAATCCTATCCTGATGCATAGCCTGTCCTTGCTACTACTGTTGTTACCTTTACCTGCAATCCTACATGCTCAGTATAGGATGCTAGTATTCCATCTGTGGCCCTACATTCTTGTCCGTTTGCTGTGCTATACCATCGGGTTGTGATCACTCGGGAGGTGATCACGGGTATATACTATATACTTTATACATGATACATGTGGTGACTAAAGTCGGGTCGGCTCGTGGAGCACCCGCGAGTGATTCACGGATTGGGGGCTGAAAGGACCTTTGTCCCAACGGCCCTCTGTGTGGATCTTTCTGGCGGAGCGACAGGGCAGGTTGAAACTACCTAGGTGAGAGGTGGGCCTGGCCCTGGTCGGTATCCGCAGTTACATCATTAACACGCTTAACGAGATCTTGGTATTTGATCTGAGTCTGGCCATTTGGTCTATACGCACTAACCAACTACGTGGGAAAGATATGGGCACTCGGCGTCGTGGTATCAGGCGAAGCCTTCATGATGTCAGCGACTGAGCGGCGCGCGCCGGATTGGACTGGAACGCCTGTTAGGCTTGGTCTGCTTCCGGCCGCCCACGCAACGTGGAGGTGTGCTAAGGGCGATGGGCCCAGACCCCTGTGCGCGTAGGTTTAGACCGGCATGCTGACCTCTCTGTTGGCCTAGGTAGGGATGTGCCGTGTTGATCTTCCGAGGCCAGGCATGACCCAGAAAAGTGTGTCCGGCCAAATGGGATCAAGCTTGTGGGGTTATGTGGTGCACCCCTGCAGGGAAGTTTATCTATTCGAATAGCCGTGATCTTCGGTAAGAGGACGACTTGGAGTTGTACCTTGACCTTATGACAACTAGAACCGGATACTTAATAAAACACACCCTTCCAAGTGCCAGGTACAACCCGGCGATCGCTCTCTAACAGGGCGACGAGGAGGGGATCGCCGGGTAGGATTATGCTATGCGATGCTACTTGGTGAACTTACCATCTACTCTCTCCTACATGCTGCAAGATGGAGGTGGCCAGAAGCGTAGTCTTCGACAGGATTAGCTATCCCCCTCTTATTCTGGCATTCTGCAGTTCAGTTCACCGATATGGCCCTTTACACATATACCCATGCATATGTAGTGTAGTTCCTTGCTTGCAAGTACTTTGGATGAGTACTCACGGTTGCTTTTCTTCCTCTTTTCCCCCTTTCCCTTCTACCTGGTTTTCGCAACCAGATGCCGGAGCCCAGGAGCCAGACGCCACCGTCGACGACGACTCCTACTACACCGGAGGTGCCTACTACTACGTGCAGCCCGCTGACGACGACCAGGAGTAGTTTAGGAGGATCCCATGCAGGAGGCCTGCACCTCTTTCGATCTGTATCCCAGTTTGTGCTAGCCATCTTATGGCAACTTGTTTAACTTATGTCTGTACTCAGATATTCTTGCTTCCGCTGACTCGTCTATGATCGAGCACTTGTATTCGAGCCCTCGAGGCCCCTGGCTTGTATTATGATGCTTGTATGACTTATTTATGTTTTAGAGTCGTGTTGTGATATCTTCCCGTGAGTCCCTGATCTTGATCGTACACGTTAGTGTACGATTGAATCGGGGGCGTCACAAGTTGGGATCAGAGCCGACTACCTGTAGGAATCCCCCTTTCCAACTCCTTGGCCGAAACTGAGTCTAGTCAGTGAAAACTGTTTTACTAACATGGCTGTGTGGCTTACGGCCCACGTCGCCATTGGGTGGTATTAGGATCTTTTATTCCTCGCCTATACTCTGGGATTCTGATCTCTCTTCTATTCGGGTTAAATGAATTTTGCTAAATCTAACATTAGGATCTCGTGATCACTTTCACCCGGAGATCACCTTATTACCGATGATCTGGTACAGCACCAGAAGATTCCGAGGATACTCTATGATGTTCTCTCGAGACTTGTGCCATTGCTTTTGCAATTCCCATCCATCGATAAACCTCTATGGGTAACTTCTCATTCATACTTTCATCCCCAGTTGCTCTTGTTATTACAAGATGCCCTGAAATACTCTTCGATGTTCCAAGGATCCTTTATGCTTACTGCATTGTTGTTCCTTGCCGCAAAAATATCCCTATGATTTGTTTCTTCACACTTATCGAAAACCGTTCATTAGTAGTTGTTCATAGGATTCACTAGATACATTGAAATACTACCCGATCTTCCGGTAGTCCTCCTGCAAATACTTGTCTGCTTGCAGTCTGGACAATTCCATTTGACTAGCAATAACCATTAAAATCCTTGTGATTGACATTCTGATCGTGTTGATTCAATATGTGTGTGAATGCACACAATCATCAGTTATTCCCTGGAAATTTCCTTCCGGCTCAGACATCATTTTAAACGTGAGCTGGTTCTCCAGCAATCCAATTGTCGTCGATTGTACCCTAAGCCTACTCAACTTATCCATCCTTAATCAGAGTTTTTGCCTCTCAGCCCTTGATTTGGAAATTATGATTCTTTGCCTTTGAGCTGTGAGTTAGTCAGTTATTTCTATAATCTAAGGCCTTTGCATTGATTCTTCCTCTAGTTGTGCGCCGATGCACACATCAGCTCCGTTATGAACCGTCGGGTCCTTTGTTGAATTATCATCCGACAGCGTCCTTCGTATCCAAAAATCTCGAGGAGTTCTTTCCCTGTTACATAATGCCATTGATAAATCCTATTCCCTGTTTGGCCAACCATGCTCTGCTTTAGAGCTGGTCATAATTACTCTCGAAAGTTGTGGTATATGTTTCTAAGATGCCCCTATGGATTGAACCTATACCTTCTTTAATCCGTGTGAACCTGGAAGTTTTCACGAGTCATACTCTTCTGGTGTTTTGCCAGAGAAAATTTCAACACTACAACTTCATCGAATGCGAGAAGTGAATGAAAGGTTATGCATTCGAGAAGTGGGAGTCGACCTTGAACTTTGTGTTCATGCCCATGGACACGATGTAGATCCTATCATGGAAGCTTCTTGTAATAATAGCTATTTCCTTGATGTAATATCCTTTGGTATCGGTGAATTGATCCTTTGCAATCATGGTTCCGACCATATGTTCTTCTTTGATCCCATTTCTCGGGCAAGTTTAAGCACTTGTCTTCTGTGGATCAATACACTAGTCAAACCTTTACTTTGATCTTTCGCCGAGTATGACACCCTGGTATCTCGAGATTAGCTTGGAACTGCATAACTTCTTATGAGTTCCTCATCAAGTACTACATTCTCACTGATTACAATTTTTCATGGGCTCTGAGTTATTAAACACTCAAAGACACCGATAACTGAACCAAGTCTGCACTACGGTTCAACAACTCTTGATAATCTTCTTTATGTACGAGTTTGTACCCGATCACGCCATTCCTAACTTGTATGGCTATATCATTGTCGTGATGATTTTAACTGTGCTACCTGGTCCTTATTCTTGGAGTACCATTTTCGACGATGAGCTAATCTTAGGTCGATCTTCCTTGTCATATCATTTCTCCTTGAATAGTAAACTGGATTTCGAGTTTGTGTCGTACCCATGGTTGCAATAACCTTTTGCTTCATAATTCGTTTGACTTGATGTCATCGCCGATCGATTACATCTTCATGAAATCTCATGACAAATGTGTCGTGATAATCATCAGCATTCTGAGCTCTTCCAGGATATCAATTGAATTCATGATGAGAAATACCATCCTTGCCCTCGATGAATTGTGTTATCATCGACCACCTTATTTCCTTACGTTCAACACAAACTTGTTCGTGTTTGGTGTTATACCTTGAGTTCATTGCTATCCAACATTTGTTCTTCTTTACGTTGGAGTATTAACATCTGTTATGTCAAGAATGTCGTGAGAATTTCTCCACCTCTTGAGAATTCTTGATATACTATTACTTCTCGCCATCTCCGTTCATTCCTTGGTCCCTCCCTGTTATTTCTTACCAGAATACTGACAAATAAACTATGTTGTCTGAATTCGAAACTTCTAGCAACCCTATTGCTTTGAAGTTAATGGTTGATAGTTTCGTTCTAAGTCTGTTGGTTTTTGAATCAGCATTCTAACATTGATCGTGCTACTTGCTCCATATCTCCAGGTGCACTTTCATTCAATGTTAAATCGTAGATGTTCTCCTCGAACATACTTCATTATCTACTTTGGTACGATCAAGATTATCTCCTTGTTCACATAATTGTGGAAATCCATCTTTTGGAGATCTCAATGAATTGTCGCTGAGTCCATCAACCACCTCCTCATCCTCTCCTTGGTTTAATGATGAACCCATGATTCGGAACTTGCTTCCATAGTTCATTTCCCGAGAATCTTACAATGTCATCTCGCCAATTTGTGTTGCACCTTTTCTTCTCAGACATCCTGAGTCCGACGTATCTTGACACCAATCAGATCTGAATCTCGGTCAGATATGATGGTTGGGACATATTTCCAAAAGTTATAACATTGGTCGTTATATGACCCGGTAAGGTGGTGTCACGCCTAGTACACCTGGCCGGAGGACCTATTGTTATAGTTTCCTTTTTGGCAAGGTTAGTCATTCTTCCGTGAGGAAATTGTAAGACTTATTTTATAAATTGTTCCTGATGGATCCTTTTTGTTTCCAAAGTCTGATCTTCACCTGTTGACCATGTCAATTCTATCTCGAAGCATGTCTATGGTACTTCGATTTCCAACAGGAACATTTGAAGCCCAATGTTAAATGTTTCCTGCTAAATTATCCAAACACCGCTGTATCGGTAATGTCATGAAAATTCTCTCCCGTACCTAATGAGTTTTCTACATTATATCCTGTCATGGATATCATGCTCTGCTTGTCCTTGGGAATGTATACCCCTGAAATATGTGTTTAAACACATTTTCCTTTCCATTATTCTATTTAATCTGAGGGTCACCTTTTCCTTTCCATTGTTTGGTTTAACTTTTATTGTGATCTATATGATCTAACCAGTAATATTCTTCTGCTTAAGTAAACACCTAGGTGTACAATCATGTCGGTAAGACCCTGTTACTATTGTTGATGACATTTTGGTAGCCACCGATGGACGAGAACTTTGCCTATTGGTCCGCCTCGTTCAACGAGCAGGAAAATGGTTCTCTTCGTCCCTCGCCCTTGGTACCAACGTTGTTGCCGACATAACTGACATGCTACTATCTGACATGCCTTGCTATCATGACCGTGCAAGATGTCACCGCTCCTATTTTTAACCCACATGGTGGGCCCATAACCCACAGTTCCACAGGATCGAAACCTGACTCTCCTGTACACCCCTGTTTCTAAAGTTATTCCTCACGTGCGGCTTTGTATGTAATTCACGGGGTCACTCTTCCTAGTAATCTACTTTGGTATCAGACAAAATACTTATCCCTGTTGATTGAACCCCTTTTCACACTCTGTTTCAGGCAACAAATGATTGCCTATCCGCTTGAAACTTCTTATTGCACCTTCTTACCTTGCTCTCGATATTTTCTTAAGTTTCAATTCGAGAGTTACTTTCGGCCACCTTCCCCGATGGTTATCGACCAGATAGTCAACCTTGTAGAGGTTCGTTCCCCCGGAATAACCCCCTTATTCTTTTGTAAGTACGATGGAACCCCCGAAGAAAGCATGCCGACTTCATCTTGATGAATTGAAGCAGAAAAATGAAGACATCAATATAATGGATCGACCACCTCGAGAAGAGCAACCTAGACCGAGAAGATTCGTTAGAATTTCGTAACCAGACCTTTCCCTGTTTTCCACCTCTGTAATCTCGGGACGAGATTTCTTGTAGTGTAGGAGAATTGTGACACCCGGATAATTAAGCTACAATAACTCTTTGCCAATGATGCCACGTCACTTCGATTACTCTGGCTAATCTCGCGTTAGGTCGAAACCGGTTCGAGTTCAAATTCAAAATCAGGCAAACATCAAAAGTTTTTCAAAAATAAAAACTAAAATGTTCTAAATGATTCTAATAACTCATAGGGAATTATGGTGGAGAAACCACACTTTATAGAATATTTAAATGAAACTAAGATAATAGAAACAACGGGAAAACAATTATTTAAATACTTTTTATAGTTAATAAAATATTAAACTAATTTAATTGGGCCCTAAACCTTCTATCGCAGTGGACTAAATTGATATGCCAATTTAGGTGCTAAATATGTATTTTACAAAACTAAAATAATTAAATTCTAAAATATAAAAATAGAAAAGAAAATAAACACAAAAGGAAAAAGAGAGGAAAGACCCTCCCTGGCCGTTCGGCCCAACTAGGCTACCTGGCCCACCTGGCTGGCCCATCCCGCCTCCGTTATCCCCTCACACCCCGACTGAACCCTACGCCACCACCCTACTCACCCCCACGATCCCCTTCTCTCCCCCCGATCTGGATCGGGATCAGCTCCGAACCCGTCGCCATGGATGCCTTGCCCGCGAGCTCTCCGACCTCCCCGCGTCCTAGGACAGTGTCTGCCCGCACCGGCATCGCCTGCTACCTCCTCTCCGACCACGAGCAAGAGCTCGGGACCCCTACCTTGCCGGATCGGCCTCATCCCCCTTCTCTGCCTCGCCGGTCATCATCGTCGATCTGCTGCTCCGGTGCCTCCCCGAGCCCGCTACGCACCCCTACCGGCTCACTGTGAGCCCTGCTCCCCTCTCTCCTCGCTCTTCCGTGTGGATCCGCCATTGTTGCACCGTCCCCGTGTCCGGTCACCGTGCCGGAGCTAATGCGAGCTCGTGCCCGCCTGCAGCTGCTACCGCTCCTGCTAGCAGTACCGTCGCGACTCGCTTCCCCTGCGGCCGGTGCTCACGGCCTCGCGCCCGCCCGCCGCCCCGCTGCTCACCTGACGCTCCGCATGACCACTTGCTGCTCGCCTGCAGCTTGCCCCTGCACGCCCCGCTCCGCCTGCTACCGCCAGGCGCCACCGCTCGCCTCTGTCGCTCACAGCCGACCGCCCTCTGCTGCACGCAGCTGCTGCTCGGCTTCGCCTACACCGCCGCGTTCCCTGCGCTACCGCTGCCCACACGCCGCCGCACGCGGCGCCGCCGGCATCTGCCTTTCCGCCGGCTGCCGCAACCACCACCACTTCCCATCGGCGGTGGCTCACGCGCCCGGGCGACCTTCGCTCATCAAGGCTCGCCAGTCCCGTTCGGGCGAACGCCCGACGACCGGCGCCTGTTGCGCCTGACCCACTTTGGCCTATGGGCCACCGACAGCTTGGCCCGCTCCCTGAGACTATGACGAATGGGGCCCACGCCCCTTAGAACAAAAGAAAAGAAATTAAAAAATAATACTAATTAATTATTTAATTAACGAATTCATTAACCTAATTGACTTTGTTAATTAACCTAATCATTTAACTAAGCTAATTAAACATTTTTAGTTAATCAGTCAATGACATGTGGGACCCACCCGTCAGATTGACCCAGTCAACGTCCTCTTGACTGCTGACGTCAACATACACTGTTCTGGATAATTTGAATTAAATTAATTAAATAAATTCTAAAAATGATTTAAAACTTTAGAAAATCATATGAAATAAACCGTAGCTCAGATGAAAATACTTTCTACATGAAAGTTGCTCAGAACGACGAGACGAATCCGGATACGTAGCCCGTTCGTCAGCCAAACATCCCTAACCTACCGAACTCGCAACTTTCCCCCTCCGGTTCACCTGTCCAAAGACGCGAAACACCGGGAATACTTTCCCGGATGTTTTCCCCTTTGCCGGTATCACCTACTACCACGATAGGGCACACCTAGCATCATGCTTTGTCATGTCATGCATCGTCATGCATTTGTTTGAATTGTATGTATTGTTTCTTCCCCCTCTTCTCTCGCTAGACACCGAGACCGACGCTGCTGCTACCCAGTACGACTACGGTGTTGACGACCCCTCCTTGCCAGAGCAATCAGGCAAGCCCCCCCCCCTTGATCACCAGATATTGCCTATTCTTCTCTATATTGCTTGCATTAAAGTAGTGTAGCATGTTACTGCTTTCCGTTAATCCTATCCTGATGCATAGCCTGTCCTTGCTACTACTGTTGTTACCTTTACCTGCAATCCTACATGCTTAGTATAGGATGCTAGTATTCCATCTGTGGCCCTACATTCTTGTCCGTCTGCTGTGCTATACCATCGGGCTGTGATCACTCGGGAGGTGATCATGGGTATATACTATATACTTTATACATGATACATGTGGTGACTAAGGTCGGGTCGGCTCGTGGAGCACCCGCGAGTGATTCACGGATTAGGGGCTGAAAGGACATTTGTCCCAACGGCCCTCTGTGTGGATCTTTGTGGAGGAGCGACAGGGCAGGTTGAGACTACCTAGGTGAGAGGTGGGCCTGGCCCTGGTCGGTGTCCGCGGTTACATCATTAACACGCTTAACGAGATCTTGATATTTGATCTGAGTCTGGCCATTTGGTCTATACGCACTCACCAACTACGTGGGAAAGATATGGGAACTCTGCGTCATGGTATCAGCCGAAGCCTTCATGACGTCAGCGACTGAGCGGCGCACGCCGGATTGGACTGGAACGCCTGTTAGGCTAGGTCTGCTTCCGGCCGCCCATGCAACATGTAGGTGTGCTAAGGGCGATGGGCCCAAACCCCTGTGCGCGTAGGTTTAGACCGGCGTGTTGACCTCTCTATTGGCCTAGGTAGGGCTGCGACGTGTTGATCTTCCGAGGCCGGGCGTGACCCAGAAAAGTGTGTCCGGCCAAATGGGATCAAGTGTGTTCGGTTATGTGGTCACCCCTGCAGGGAAGTTTATCTATTCGAATAGCCGTGATCTTCGGTAACAGGACGACTTGGAGTTGTACCTTGACCTTATGACAACTAGAACCAGGTACTTAATAAAACACACCCTTCCAAGTGCCAGATACAACCCGGTGATCGCTCTCTAACAGGGCGACGAGTAGGGGATCGCCGGGTAGGATTATGCTATGCGATGCTACTTGGTGAGCTTACCATCTACTCTCTCCTACATGCTGCAAGATGGAGGTGGCCAGAAGCGTAGTCTTTGACAGGATTAGCTATCCCCCTTTTATTCTCGCATTCTGCATTTCAGTCCACCGATATGGCCCTTTACACATATACCCATGCATATGTAGTGTAGTTCCTTGCTTGCGAGTACTTTGGATGAGTACTCATGGTTGCTTTTCTTCCTGTTTTCCCCCTTTCCCTTCTACCTGGTTATCGCAACCAGATGCCGGAGCCCAGGAGCCAGCCGCCACCGTCAACGACGACTCCTACTACACCGGAGGTGCCTACTACTACGTGCAGCCCGCTGACGACGACCAGGAGTAGTTTAGGAGGATCCCAGGCAGGAGACCTGCGCCTCTTTCGATTTGTATCCCAGTTTGTGCTAGCCATCTTATGGCAACTTGTTTAACTTATGTCTGTACTCAGATATTGTTGCTTCCGCTGACTCGTCTATGATCGAGCACTTGTATTCGAGCCCTCGAGGCCCCAGGCTTGTATGACTTATTTATGTTTTAGAGTTGTGTTGTGATATCTTCCCGTGAGTCCCTGATCTTGATCGTACACGTTAGTGTACGATTGAATCGGGGGTGTCACAAGATTGCTCTCTCCTGATGAGAGGAGTGTTGGTGATAACGATGGCGATGATTTCCCCCTCCCGGAGGGAAGTGTCCCCGGTAGAACAGCTCTGCCGGAGCCCTAGATTGGTTCCGCAAAGGTTCCGCTTCGTGGTGGCGGAGTCTCGTCCCGAAAGGTTGCTTATGATTTTTCTTCGGACGAAAGACCTCATATAGCAGAAGATGGCCACCGTAGGGCCAACAGGGGGCCCACGAGGCTAGGGGCGCGCCCAGGGGAGTAGGGCGCGCCCCCCACCCTCGTGGCCAGGTGGGGCCCCCCTCTGATGTACTTCTTCCGCTCAATATTTTTTATTATTTCCAAAAATAACTTTCGTGGAGTTTCAGGACTTTTGGAGTTGTGCAGAATAGGTCTCTAATATTTGCTCCTTTTCCATCCCAGAATTCTAGCTGCCGGCGTTCTCCCTCCTTATGTAAACCTTGTAAAATAAGAGAGAATAGGCATAAGTATTGTGACATAACGTGTAATAACAGCCCATAATGCAATAAATATCGATATAAAAGCATGATGCAAAATGGACGTAACAACTCCCCCAAGCTTAGACCTCGCTTGTCCTCAAGCGGAAGCTGATAACGATAAATAGGTCCACATGTTTAGAGGTAGAGGTGTCGATTAAATAAAATACGGAAATGAGGGCATCATGATTATTCTCATAACAGCAACATTCATGAATATTGTCATATGATTTCTTCTGCTCAAGTAATAATATATTCACAATGCAAAGTATGAATCAGAAACTTTATTGAGAACCAACAAACTATAATTTCAGTCATTGAAGCAATTGCAATTTAACATAACATCAGAAAGAGTCTATGTCAGAGCTTTCTAGCAAGTCCACATACTCAACTATCATTTAGTCTTTCATAATTGCTAACACTCACGCGATACTTGTGGTTACGGAGTTTTAATCAGACTCAGAGAAAGATAGGGGCTTATAGTTTCGCCTCCCAACCTTTTACCTCAAGGGTAATGTCAACAATAATAACTCATGCTCCCCTACATCCAATTAGATATATCTATCAGGATCTTTCCAACACCCTGTGCTTGCCAAAGGATAAAATGTAAAAAGGAAAGGTGAAGATCACCATGACTCTTGCATAAGGTAGAAGATAATAGTAACAGATAAGCCCTTCGCAGAGGGAAGCAGAGGTTGCCATGCACTTTTATGGTTGGATGCACAAAATCTTGAGGCAAAAGAATGTCACTTTATATTGCCCCTTGTGATATGAACCTTTATTATGCAGTCCGTCGCTTTTATTTCTTCCACATCACAAGATCATATAAAGCTTATTTTCTCCCACACTAATAAGTCATACATATTTAGAGAGCAATTTTTATTGCTTGCACCGATGACAACTTACTTGAAGGATCTTACTCAATCCATAGGTAGGTATGGTGGACTCTCATGGCAAAACTGGTTTAAGGGTTTTTGGAAGCACAAGTAGTATCTCTACTTGGTGCTGAGAATTTGGCTAGCATGAGGGGAAAGGCAAGCTCAACATGTTGGATGATCCATGTCAATATACTTTATCTCAGATATAAGAAAACATAACCCATTACATTGTTTTCCTTGTCCAACATCAACTCTTTAGCATGTCATATTTTAATGAGTGCTCCCAATCATAAAAGATGTCCATGATAATATATTTATATGTGAAACCTATCTTTCTTTATTATTTCCTATTAATTGCAACAATGAACAAAGCTATGTTTGCCAACTCCCAACAACTTTTAATCATCATACTCTTTCTATGTGAAGTCATTACTCTCGATAATATCAATATGAACTCTTTGTTTTTTTTATTTTTTTTCTCTTTTCTTTTATTCACTCAAGATCATGGCAAAATAATCAAGCCCTTGACTCAACACTAATCTTTGTTATATAGCTCACGAACTCGATTACATAGAGGGATCATAAAGCAAAACTCAAAACTAGATCATACCATAACTTTATCCTACTAGATGAAGATACTACTAAAAGGATCGAACTAAGAAAAACGGTAAAGATAGGAGTGTGATGGTGATACGATACCGGGGCACCTCCCCCAAGCTTGGCAGTTTGCCAAGGGGAGTGCCCATACCCATGTGATTATGTCTCCTTTGCTGATGAATAAGGTGGCGGTGTTGTTGATGGCGTAGGCTTCTTCCTTAATTTGCACTTAAGGACAGAATTTTGATCCCTCAAGTCGCCAATCTTCTGCTCCAGGATTAATATATTTTTGCACAGTTCCTGCTTGTTTTCCTGCAAGAGACGAAAAGGGATAAACTCGATCTTAGGTTTCTTTGCTCTATCCGGGAGGCTTGACTTTTTGAACTCCACATGCATGTCCACATGTTGAGGTAATGGGGCTTCATCTTCATCTGAGCTCGTCTCCTCCTTCCTCTTGAGTTCATAGTCCTCTTCTTCCTCCATAGTCCAACCACAATGCTCCACATCTCCATAGACCTTAGGATCTGCAAGGTAATCATCCACATAGATTTCTCCTTCCGAATCCTGAGACGACATGTTGCTCTAATCTGCAGCAGGACACCTCGAAACAAGAACAGAGGATATTTGCGTGATACAGGAGTCAAAACCTCCGAGAGGTTATATAATGATTTTTTACCGACCAAAATACGTATCATGCAATAAAATGGTGTCCGGAGAGCACACGAGGTGCCCACGAGGTAGGGGGCGCGCCCAGGGGGGTAGGGCGCGCCCTCCACCCTCGTGGAGCCCTCGTGTCCTTCCCAGACTGCTTCTTATTTTTCTATTTTTCTAAATATTCCAAAACGGAAAATATTTCCTTAAAAACTGTTTTGGAGTCAGTTTGCTTATCGTACCACATACGTATTCCTTTTCGGAGTCTGAAACGTTCCGGAAAGTGTCCCTTGTGTATTCCTCCGGGGTTACGGTTTTAATAATATTGGTTTCAACATTTATTGGATTACCTGAGATATAATGTTTGATTCTTTGGCCGTTCACCACCTTCGGATTTGTACCTTCGAAGTTGTTGATTTTTATGGCACCGGAACGATAGACCTCCTCGATAATGTAAGGACTTTCCCATTTAGAGAGAAGTTTTCCTGCAAAAACTCTTATACGAGAGTTGTATAGCAATACATAATCACCTACATTAAGCTCACGCTTTTGTATCCTTTTGTCATGCCATCTTTTAACTTTTTCTTTAAATAACTTGGCATTTTCATAAGCTTGGGTTCTTGATACGTCCATTTTGCATCATGCTTTTATATTGATATTTATCGCATTATGGGCTGTTATTTCATGTTATGTCACAATACTTATGGCTATTCTCTCTTATTTTACAAGGTTTACATGAAGAGGGAGAATGCCGGCAACTTGAATTCTGGGCTGGAAAAGGAGCAAATATTGGAGACCTATTCTATGCAACTCCAAAAGTCCTGAAACTCCACGGAATGTCTTAAAATAAATAAAGAAAAATCATCGCCAAAGATGAAGTCCAGGGGGCCCACACCCTGCTCACGAGGGTGGGGGGCGCCCCACTGGGGCGTGTCCCCCTACCTCGTGGGCCCCCTGGTGGCTCTCTGATGCCCATCTTCTCCTATATAAAGTCTTTCGATGAGAAAAAAAAATCAGAAGCAACCTTTCGGGACGAGACTCCGCCGCCACGAGGCGGAACCTTGGCAGAACCAATCTAGGGCTCCGACGGAGCTGTTCTGCCGGGGACACTTCCCTCCGGGAGGGGAAATCATCGTCATCGTCATCACCAACGCTTCTCTCATCGGGAGAGGGCAATTTCCATCAACATCTTCACCAGCACCATCTCATCTCCAAACCCTAGTTCATCTCTTGTATCCAATTCTTGTCTCCAAGTCCGGGATTGGTGCTAGTAGGTTGCTAGTAGTGTTGATTACTCCTTGTAGTTTATGCTAGTTGGTTTACTTGGTGGAAGATCATTTGTTCAGATCCTTTATGCATATTATTACCCCTGTGATTATGAACATGAATATGCTTTGTGAGTAGTTACGTTTGTTCCTGAGGACAAGGGAGAAGTCTTGCTATTAGTAGTCACGTGAATTTGGTATTCGTTTGATATTTTGATGAGATCTATGTTGTCTAGCCTCTAGTGTTATGTGAACGTCGACTACATAACACTTCACCATTATTTGGGCCTAGAGGAAGGCATTGGGAAGTAATAAGTAGATGATGGGTTTCTAGAGTGACAGAAACTTAAACCCTAGTTTATGCGTTGCTTCGTAAGGGGCTAATTTGGATCCATATGTTTCATGCTATGGTTAGGTTTACCTTAATACTTCTGTTGTAGTTGCGGATGCTTTCAATAGAGGTTAATCATAAGTGGGATGCTTGTTCAAGTAAGAACAGCACCCAAGCACCGGTCCACCCACATATCAAATTATCAAAGTACCGAACGTGAATCATATGAACGTGATGAAAACTAGCTTGATGATATTCCCAAGAGTCCTCGGGAGCGCTTTTCCTATTATAAGAGTTTGTTCCGGCTTGTCCTTTGCTACAAAAAGGATTGGGCCACCTTGCTGCACTTTATTTACTCTAGTTACTTGTTGCTCGTTACAATTTCCCTTATCACAAAACTATCTGTTACCACTTATTTCAGTACTTGCAGAGAATACCTTGCTGAAAACTGCTTATCATTTCCTTCTGCTCCTCGTTGGGTTTGACACTCTTACTTATCGAAAGGACTACAATAGATCCCCTATACTTGTGGATCATCAAGACTCTTTTCTGGCGCCGTTGCTGGGGAGTGTAGCGCCTTTGGTAAGTGGAATTTGGTAAGGAAAAATTTATATAGTGTGCTGAAATTTTCTGTCACTTGTTACTATGGAAAGTAATTCTCTGAGGGGCTTGTTCGGGGTATCTTCACCCTGTCCAGTAGAGCAAAGAGTTGCTCCTCAACCTACTGAACCTATTGAAAATGAAACTCCTTTTGAAGTTCCTTCGGGTATGATGGAAAAACTGCTGGCTAATACTTTTACAGGAGATGGAACAAAGCAT
This sequence comes from Aegilops longissima, assembly GCA_021605205.1. Lineage (NCBI taxonomy): Eukaryota > Viridiplantae > Streptophyta > Magnoliopsida > Poales > Poaceae > Aegilops > Aegilops longissima. The sequence continues at coordinate 709,691,314 of CM038678.1, read as the reverse complement.
CCTGATGAACATCTACTCTATGTGGATGAAGTTTGTGGATTATTTAAGCTTGCAGGTATACCCGATGATGTTGTTAAGAAGAAGGTATTCCTTTTATCTTTGAAGGAAGAAGCATTGACATGGTATAGGCTATGTGATGATACGAGATCATGGAACTATAAAAGATTGAAATTGGAATTTCATCAAAAGTATTACCCTATGCATCTTGTTCATCGTGATCGCAATTATATATATATAATTTTTGGCCTTGCGAAGGAGAAAGCATCGCTCAAGCTTGGGGGAGGCTTAAATCAATGTTATATTCATGCCCCAATCATGAGCTCTCAAAAGTGACAATTCTTCAGATTTTTTATGCTCGGCTTTCTGATAACAATCGCATGATGCTCGATACTTCTTGTGCTGGCTCTTTTATGATGAAGACTATTGAATTTAAATGGAATTTATTGGATAGAATTAAGCGCAACTCAAGATTGGGACCTCGGCGAAGGTAAGGAGTCGTATGGCGCCAAAGTTTGATTGTGTTAAATCTTTTATGGATACCGATATTTTCCGTAAGTTTAGCACTAAATATGGACTTGACTCTGAGATAGTAGCTTCTTTTTGTGAATCTTTTGTTACTTATATTGATCTCCCTAAGGAGAAGCGGTTTAAATATCATCCTCCCATAGAAGTAAAAGTAGCTGCACCTATTAAAGTTGAAGAAAAGACTGTCATTTATAATGATCCTATTGTTCCCACCTCTTATGTTGAGAAACCACCTTTCCCTGTTGGAGTAAAGGATCATGCTAAAGCTTCAACTGTTGTTCGTAAAAGCAATATTAGAACTTATACACCTCCTGAGCAAGTCAAAGTAGAACCTAATATGCGGTGAAACTGCTAGAATTGAATAACATGCCCATCAATATTATCAGACAAGAGATCTTTAACAAAGCAATATTAGGTTCAACTTTGACTTGCTCAGGAGGTGTATAAGTTCTAATATTGCTTTTACGAACCACAGTTGAAGCTTTAGCATGATCCTTTATTCTAACAGGGAAAGGTGGTTTCTCAGCATAAGAGGTAGGAACAACATGATCATTATAAGTGACAGTCTTTTCTTCAACTTTAGTAGGTGCAGCTACTTTTACTTCTATGGGAGGATGATATTTAAACCACTTCTCCTTGGGGAGATCAACATAAGTAGCAGAAGATTCACAGAAAGAGGCTACTATCTCGGAGTCAAGTCCATATTTAGTGCTAAACTTACGGAAAACATCGGTATCCATGAAAGATTTAACACAATCAAACTTAGGTGTCATACCTGACTCCTTATCTTCGTCGAGATCCCAATCTTCAGAGTTGCGTTTAATTCTATCCAATAAATTCCATTTGAATTCAATAGTCTTCATCATAAAAGATCTAGCACAAGAAGTATCGAGCATGGTGCGATTGTTTTCAGAAAGCCGAGCATAAATTTTTTGAAGAATTATTTCTCTTGAGAGCTCATTATTGGGGAATGAATATAACATTGATTTAAGCCTCCCCCAAGCTTGAGCGATGCTTTCTCCTTCGCGAGGCCAAAAATTATATATATAATTGCGATCACGATGAACAAGATGCATAGGATAAAACTTCTGATGAAATTCCAATTTCAATCGTTTGTAGTTCCATGACCCCGTATCATCACATAGCCTATACCATGTCAATGCATCTTCCTTCAAAGATAAAAGAAAGACCTTCTTCTTAACAACATCATCGGGTATACCTGCAAGATTAAATAATCCACAAACTTCATCCACATAGATTAGGTGCTCATCAGGATGCTTTGTTCCATCTCCTACAAAAGGATTAGCTAGCAGTTTTTCTAACATACCCGAAGGAACTTCAAAGGGAATATTTTCATTTGCAATAGGTTCATTAGGTTGAGGAGCAACTCTTTGCGCTACTGGTCGGGGTGAAGATACCCCGAACAAGCCCCTCAGAGGATTACTTTCCATAGTAACAAGTGACAGTAAATTTCAGCACACTATATAAATTTTCCTTACCAAATTCCACCTACCAAAGGCGCTTCACTCCCCGGCAACGGCGCCAGAAAAGAGTCTTGATGACCCACAAGTATAGGGGATCTATCGTAGTCCTTTCGACAAGTAAGAGTGTCGAACCTAACGAGGAGCAGAAGGAAATGATAAGAGGTTTTCAGCAAGGTATTCTCTGCAAGTACTGAAATAAGTGGTAACAGATAGTTTTGTGATAGGATAATTTGTAACGAGCAACAAGTAACAAAAGTAAATAAAGTGCAGCAAGGTGGCCCAATCCTTTTTGTAGCAAAGGACAAGCCTGGACAAACTATTATATAAAGAAAAGCGCTCCCGAGGACACATGGGAATTATCGTCAAGCTAGTTTTCATCACGTTCATATGATTCGCGTTCGGTACTTTGATAATTTGATATGTGGATGGACCGGTACTTGGGTGCTGTTCTTACTTGAACAAGCTTCCCACTTATGATTAACATCTATTGCAAGCATCCGCAACTACAACAAAAGTATTAAGGTAAACCTAACCATAGCATGAAACATATGGATCCAAATCAGCCCCTTACGAAGAAACACATAAACTAGGGTTTAAGCTTCTGTCACTCTAGCAACCCATCATCTACTTATTACTTCCCAATGCCTTCCTCTAGGCCCAAATAATGGTGAAGTGTTATGTAGTCGACGTTCACATAACACCACTAGAGGATAGGCAACATACATCTCATCAAAATATCAAACGAATACCAAATTCACATAACTACTAATAGCAAGACTTCTCCCATGTCCTCAGGAACAAACGTAACTACTCACAAAGCATATTCATGTTCATAATCAGAGGGGTATTAATATGCATAAAGGATCTGAACATATGATCTTCCACCAAATAAACCAACTAGCATCAACTACAAGGAGTAATCAACACTACTAGCAACCTAGTAGTACAAGTCTTGGACTTGGAGACAAGAATTGGATACAAGAGATGAACTAGGGTTTGGAGAGGAGATGGTGCTGGTGAAGATGTTGATGGAGATTGCCCTCTCTCGATGAGAGGAGCGTTGGTGATGACGATGGCGATGATTTCCCCCTCCCGGAGGGAAGTGTCCCCGGCAGAACAGCTCTGCCGGAGCCCTATATTGGTTCCGCCAAGGTTCCGCTTCGTGACGGCGGAGTCTCGTCCCGAAAGGTTGCTTATGATTTTTCTTCGGACGAAAGACCTCATATAGCAGAAGATGGCCACCGGAGGGCCAACAGGGGGCCCACGAGGCAGGGTAGCACGCCCAGGGGGGGTAGGGCGCGCCCCCCACCCTCGTGGCCAGGTGGGCCCCCCTCTGACGTACTTCTTCCGCTCAATATTTTTTATTATTTCCAAAAATAACTTTCGTGGACTTTTGGAGTTGTGCAGAATAGGTCTCTAATATTTGCTCCTTTTATAGCCCAGAATTCCAGCTGCCGGCATTCTCCCTCCTTATGTAAACCTTGTAAAATAAGAGAGAATAGGCATAAGTATTGTGACATAACGTGTAATAACAGCCCATAATGCAATAAATATCGATATATAAGCATGATGCAAAATGGACGTATCACACATACCTATGAAGAGAGTAAAATAATGTATAGCAGGAAAATGAATGCTCCCTATAGTAGCTTGTGTTATGTCTCTAGATTCCCCCACAGTTATACAAGCAAGAAAATCTCTAAACTCATATTTGCGAGGCTCACTAGTGCTACCCCATTGTGGAAGTTTGCAAGCAGTATTAAAATCCTCTAAGCCCATAGTATAAGAATTTTCATAAAGATTAAACAGGACAGTTTGAGAATTGCGCAATGATGAAAATTCACACCTGCTCACAAAGGAATCAGTGAGATAGTGGTACTGACGGCACTTATCTGCCTCGAAGCTCACAAGATCTGCTTTATGCACATATGCGTTAAATTCTTCCTTGATTCCTGCTCGATCCATAAATTCCTCTGAAGGCCATTCACAAGCCCGCACTTGAGCTTCCCGTGGTGGTTCATCGTCGGCATCGCGCATTGCAAGCCTGGGTCCTTGCTTCCTTGAAGGGCCACCTTGGTACATTTCCGTAAACATATTTCTTCCTCTGAAAAATTTCTAAATTTTTTAGTAACTTCAAATAAAGTGAACCAAACTCAACAAAATTGATAGCAACTACTGCCACAAGTGCCTAGAGACTATATCATGCATTAGAACTACTTGGAACCATATAAATTTGACATGCAAGCTCAAGAACATGGTCACCTAGGCAGCAAAAATTTGCAATGAATAAAGCACTAGAACAAAAACTAATTGGGCCATTGGAGGAGTCACATACCAAGGAACAATCCCCCAAAGCAGTTTTGTGAGTGGAGCTTTGAGCAAGGAGATCGAAAATCGCAGCAAAATGAGCTAGAACTCGTGCTTGAGCTAGTTGGTGATTTTTTTGGGAGGAAGAAGGAGTGTGTGGTGGCTGGAATAAGTGGAGGGGAGCCACCGTAGGCCCACGAGGAAGGGGGCGCGCCCTATAGGGGTGGGCGCGCCCTGGACCCTGTGCTTGCTCCCCCTGCTGTGTTCTCAGTGCCAGATATTCTCAAATATTCCAAAAAATCATATTAAATTGGCAGGGAATTTGGAGAACTTTTATTTTCGGGGTATTTTTTTATTGCATGGATAAATCAGAAAACAGACAGAAAAATACTATTTTTACTTTATTTTAACTAAATAATAGAAAGTAAAAAGCGGGTACAGAAGGTTGTGCTTTGTAACTTCATCCATCTCATGCTCATCAAAAGGAATCCACTAACAAGGTTGATCAAGTCTTGTTAACAAACTCATTCCGAATAACTTGGAACCGGAGAAATTTCGAATAACACTATGTTGCCTCAACGGGGATATGCACGTCCCCAATAATAAGAATATCATATTTCTTCCTGGCAGTAGGAAGATGAAATTCAAAACCTCCAATAATAATCGATGGAATTTTTCCAATAGAATTGGTACTGTGGACTTGAGGTTGTTGATACGTCTCCAACGTATCTATAATTTTTTATTTTTACATGCTATTATATTACCTCTTTTGGATGTTTATGGGCTTTATTTTACACATTTATATCATTTTTGGGACTAACCTACTAACCGGAGGCCCAGCCCGTATTGCTGTTTTTTTTTGCCTATTTCAGTATTTCGAAGAAAAGGAATATCAAACGGAGTCCAAACGGAATGAAACCTTCAGGAGCGTGATTTTTGGAACGAACGTGATCCGGAGAGCTTGGAGTGCAAGTAAATAAGCAGCCAAGGCCCCCACGAGATAGGAGGCCCCCCTGTAGGGTGTGCCCCCCTGTCTCGTGGGCCCCTCGGGCGACCACCGACGTACTTCTTCCCCCTATATATAACTATGTACCCCAAAAACATCCAGGAGCACCACGAAACACAATTTCCACCGCCGTAACCTTCTGTATCCGCGAGATCTCATCTTGGAGCCTTCGCTGGCACTCTGCCGGAGGGGGAATCAACCACGGAGGGCTTCTACATCAACATCCTTGCCCCTCCGATGAATTGTGAGTAGTTTACCACAGACCTACGGGTCCATAGTTATTAGCTAGATGGCTTCTTCTCTCTTTTTGGATCTCAATACAATGTTCTCCCCCTCTCTTGTGGAGATCTATTCGATGTAAACTCTTTTTGTGGTGTGTTTGTCGAGATCAGATGAATTGTGGGTTTATGATCAAGTTTATCTATGAATAATATTTGAATCTTATCTGAATTCTTTTATGTATGATTGAGTTATCTTTGCAAGTCTCTTCGAATTATCAGTTTGGTTTGGCCTACTAGATTGATCTTTCTTGCCATGGGAGAAGTGCTTAGCTTTGGGTTCAATCTTGTGGTGTCCCTACCTAGTGACAGAAAGGGTTGCAAGGCACGTATTGTATTATTGTCATCGAGGATAACAAGATGGGGTTTATATCATATTGCATGAGTTTATCCCTCTACATCATGTCATCTTGCTTAATGTGTTACTCTCTTCTTATGAACTTAATACTCTAGATGCAGGCAGGAGTCGGTCGATGTGTGGAGTAATAGTAGTAGATGCAGGCAGGAGTCGGTCTACTTGTTATGGACGTGATGCCTATATACATGATCATGCCTAGATAATCTCATAACTATGCGCTTTTCTATCAATTGCTCGACAGTAGTTTGTTCACCCACCGTAATACTTATGCTATCTCGAGAGAAGCCTCTATTAAAACCTGTGGCCCCCGGGTCTATCTCTTATCATATTTGCATTCAATCTACTTTTATTTGCATATTTACTTATTATAAAATACCAAAAATATATTTATCTTATCTTACTATCTTTATTAGATCTCACTTTCGCAAGTGGCCATGAAGGGATTGACAACCCCTTTATTGTGTTGGTTGCGATTTCTCAGTTTGTTTGTGTAGGTGCGTGGGACTTTTGAGGAGCCTCCTACTGGATTGATACCTTCGTTCTCAAAAACGGAGGGAAATACTTACGCTACACTTGCTGCATCACCCTCTCCTCTTCGGGGAAAACCAACGCAAGCTCAAGACGTAGCAAGAAGGATTTCTGGCACCGTTGCCGGCGACGTCTTCGCTCAAGTCAAGACATACCAAGTACCCATCACAAACCCATCTCCCTCGCATTTACATTATTTGCCATTTTCCTCTCGTTTTCCTCTCCCCCACTTCACCCTTGCCGTTTTATTCGCCCTCTCTTTCCCAATCTCCTCCTCTCTTTTCGCTTGCTTTTTTCTGCTTGCTTGTGTGTTGGATTACTTGTTGCCATGGCGCAAGATAATACCAAATTGTGTGATTTCTCGAATACCAATAACAATGATTTCCTTAGTACTCCGATTGCTCCTCTTAATGATGTTGAGTCTTGTGAAATCAATACCGCTTTGCTGAATCTTGTTATGAAAGATCAATTTGCCGGCCTACCTAGTGAAGATGCCGCTACTCATCTAAACAACTTTGTTGATTTGTGTGATATGCAAAAGAAGAAAGATACGGATAACGATATTGTCAAATTGAAGTTATTTCCGTTTTCTCTTAGAGATCGTGCTAAAGTTTGGTTTTCATCTTTGCCTAAAAATAGTATTGATTCTTGGAACAAGTGCAAAGATGCTTTTATCTCTAAGTATTTTCCTCCCGCTAAGATTATTACTCTTAGGAATGATATTATGAATTTTAAACAACTTGATCATGAGCATGTTGCCCAATCTTGGGAAAGAATGAAATTGATGCTTCGCAATTGCCCTACTCACGGGTTGAATTTATGGATGATCATACGAAAATTTTATGCCAGTTTGAACTTTGCTTCTAGAAATCTCTTAGATTCGGCCGCAGGGGGCACGTTTATGGAAATCACGTTAGGAGATGCTACAAAATTGCTTGATAATATTATGGCTAATTATTCTCAATGGCACACCGAAAGATCTTCTAGTAAAAAAGTGCATGCTATAGAAGAAATCAATGTTTTGAGTGGAAAGATGGATGAACTTATGAAGATGTTTGCTACTAAAAATACTCCTCTTGATCCCAATGATATGCCTTTGTCTTCTTTGCTTGAGAACAATAATGAATCCATGGATGTGAATTTTGTTGGTAGGAACACTTTTGGAAACAATGCTTATAGAGGAAACTTTAATGCTAGACCGTTCCATAGTAATTCCTCTAATAATTATGGAAATTCCTACAATAATTCTTATGGTAATTTTAATAAGATTCCCTCTGATTTTGATAATAGTGTGAAAGAATTTATGATTTCGCAAAAGAATTTTAATGCTTTGCTTGAAGAAAAATTGCTCAAAGTTGATGATTTGGCTAGGAACGTTGATAGACTCTCGCTTGATGTTGATTCTCTTAAACTTAAATCTTCTTCTCCTAAACATGATATCAATGAGTCCCTCAAAGTAATGAGAATTTCCATTGATGAGTGTAAGGAAAGAACCGCTAGATTGCGTGCTAAAAGAGATAGCTTTATAAAAGCGTGTTCTTCTAGTTTCCGTGAAAATAATGATGAGAATCCTAAAGTTATTGATGCTTCTCCTATTAGATTTATGTTTTGCAATATGAATTTTGATGATTATGGGACTGATGATGAATCAACTTTTCCTAGAAGGCGTCCCAAGAATTCGGAGTCTTTAGATCTTAATGCTAAATTTGGTAAAAGTGAGATTGGAGAATCCTCAACTTCTAATAATATTGAACCTACTATCTCGGATTTCAAGGAATTTGATTATGATAATTGCTCTTTAAAAGGTTGTATTTCCTTGTTGCAATCCATTGTGAATTCTTCTCATGCTTATAGTCAAAATAAAGCTTTTACCAAACATATCATTGATGCCTTGATGCAATCTTTTGATGAAAAACTTAATTTAGAAGTTTCTATACCTAGAAAACTTAATGATGAGTGGGAACCTACTATAAAGATTAGAATTAAAGATTATGGGTGTTTTGCTTTGTGTGATTTGGGTGCTAGTGTTTCCACGATTCCAAAAACTTTATGTGATATTCTAGGTTTCCATGATCTTGATGATTGCTCTTTAAATTTGCACCTTGCGGATTCCACCATTAAAAAGCCTATGGGAAGGATCAATGATGTTCTTATTGTTGCAAATAGAAATTTGGTGCCCGTAGATTTTATCGTTCTTGATATAGATTGCAATCTTTCTTGCCCTATTATTCTTGGTAGACCTTTCCTTAGAATGATTGGTGCGATTATTGATATGAAGGAAGGGAATGTTAGATTCCAATTTCCATTAAATAAAGGCATGGATCACTTTCCAAGAAAGAAATTCAAATTACCTTATGAATCTATCATGCGGGCTACTTATGAATTTAGTGCCAAAGATGGCACTCGTTAGATCTATCCTTGCTTTTATGCCTAGCTAGGGGCGTTAAACGATAGGCGCTAGTTGGGAGGCAACCCAATTTTTCTTTATGTTTTTTGTTTTTGCTCCTGTTTAGTAATAAATCTTGCATCTAACTTCTGTTTAGATGTGTTTTTATCTTTCAATTAGTGTTTGTGCCAAGTAGAACCTATAGGATCTTCTTGGATGATAGTTATTTGATCTTGCTGTAATTTCCAGAAACTTTTGGTTCAAGAAAACAATTGTTAAAAATCACCATAACGAGATAAAATAGTGATTCCAATTGCTGCTGATCAATAAACAAATTTCCTAGGTCTTCCTATTTTTGTAGGATTTTTGGAGTTCCAGAAGTTTGCGTTAGTTACAGATTGCTACAGACTGTTCTGTTTTTGACAGATTCTGTTTTTCGTGTGTTGTTTGCTTATTTTGATGAATCTAAGGCCAATAAAATAGTTTATAATCCATAGAGAAGTTGGAATACAGTAGTTTTAACACCAAAATAAATAAAGAATGTGTTTATTGCAGTACCTTATGTGGTGGTTTTGTTTTTTTTTTCACTAACGGAGCTTATAAGATTTCCTGACGAGTTTTGTGTTGTGAAGTTTTCAAGTTTTGGGTAAAGCCTTTATGGACAATGGAATAAAGGTTGGCAAGAGCCTAAGCTTGGGTATGCCCAAGGCACCCCAAGATATTCAAGAATAGCCAAAAGCCTAATCTTGGGGATGCCCCGGGAAGGTATCCCCTCTTTCGTCTTCGTTCATTGGTAACTTTACTTGGAGCTATATTTTTATTCGCCACATGATATGTGTTTTGCTTGGAGCGTCGTGTATTATATTAGTCTTTGCTTTTTAGTTTACCACAATCATCATTGCTGTACACACCTTTTGGGAGAAGCCTGTTTGATTAAAATTTTCTAGAATACTCTATGTGTTTCACTTATATCTTTTGAGCTTGATAGTTTTTGCTCTAGTGCTTCACTTATATTTTTTAGAGCATGGTGGTGTCTTAATTTTGATGAAATTATTAGTCTCTCATGCTTCACTTATATTATTTTGAGAGTCTTTTAGAACAGCATGGTATTTGCTATGGTCATAAAGTTGGTCCTAGAATGATGAGCATCCAAGTTGGGTATAATAAAAACTATCATAGGAAGTGAATTGGATGCTATGATCAATTTGATGCTTGATAATTGTTTTGAGATATGGAGGTAGTGATATTAAAGTCATGCTAGTTGAGTGATTATGAATTTAAAGAATTCTTGTGTTGAAGTTAGCAAATACCGTAGCATGCACGTATGGTTAAAGTTGTGTAACAAATTTGAAACATGAAGTGTACCTGGCTTGTGCATCCTTATGAGTGGCGGTCGGGGACGAGCGATGGTCTTTTCCTACCAATCTATCCCCCTAGGAGCATGCGCGTAGTACTTGATTTTTGATGGCTTCTAAATTTTTGCAATAAGTATATGAGTTCTTTGACTAATGTTGAGTCCATGAATTATACGCACTTTTATCTTTCCGCCATTGCTAGCCTCTTCGGTGCCGTACATTGCCCTTTCTCACCTTGAGAGTTGGTGCAAACTTCGTCGGTGCATCCAAACCCCGTGACACGATACACTCTATCACACATAAACCTCCTTCTATCTTCCTCAAAACAGCCACCATACCTACCTATTATGGCATTTCCATAGCCATTCCGAGATATATTGCCATGCAACTTTCCACCGTTCCGTTCTTCATCATCATGACATACTTTACTTTTGTCATATTGCCATTGCATGATCATGTAGTTAACATCGTATTTGTGGCAAAGCCACCATGCATTATTTTTCATACATGTCACTCTTGATTCATTGCACCATCCCGGTACACCGCCGGAGGCATTCATATAGAGTCATATCTTGTTCTAGTTTCGAGTTGTAATTCTTATGTTGTAATCAATAGAAGTGTGATGATCATAATTATTAGAACATTGCCCAAGAAAAAAAAGAAAAAAAAAGGCCCATAGAAAAAAAGAAAAAAAAAAGAAAAAAAAATAAAAAAAATAAAAAGGGCAATGTTACTACCTCTTTTTCCACACTTGTGCTTCAAAGTAGCACCTTGTTCTTCATGTAGTGAGTCTCATATATTGTGCTTCAAAGTAGCACCATGTTTTTCATTTAGTCAGTCTCATAAGTTGTCTTTTTCATACTAGTGGGAATTTTTCATTATAGAACTTGGCTTGTATATCCTACGATGGGCTTCCTCAAATGCCCTAGGTCTTCGTGAGCAAGCAAGTTGGATGCACACCCACTAGTTTTCTTTTGTTGAGCATTCATTTTATAGCTCTAGTGCATCTGTTGCATGGCAATCCCTACTCCTCATGTTGACATCAATTGATGTGCATCTCCATAGCCCGTTGATTATCCTCGTGAATGTGAGACTTTCTCCTTTTTTGTCTTTTCCACACAATCCCCATCATCATATTCTATTCCACCCATAGTGCTATATCCATGGCTCACGCTCATGTATTGCATGAAGGTTGAAAAAGTTTGAGATTATTTAAGTATGAAACAATTGCTTGGCTTTTCATCGAGGGTATAGAAGATGGGAACATCTTTGTGTGACGAAAATGAAGCATAGCCTAACTATATGATTATGTAGGGATGAACTTTCTTTTGCCATGCTATTTTGAGAAGACATGATTACTATGGTTAGTATTACTTTAAGTGTTACTATTTCTTTTATCAATATGAACCTTTATTTTGAATCATTTGGATCTGAACATTCATGCCACAATAAAGAAAATTACATTGAGAATTATGCTAGGTAGCATTCCACATCAAAAATTTCTTTTTTTTTCATTTACCTACTCGAGGACGAGCATGAATTGAGCTTGGGGATGCTTGATACGTCTCCAACGTATCTATAATTTTTTATTGTTCCATGCTATTATATTACCTCTTTTGGATGTTTATGGGCTTTATTTTACAAATTATATCATTTTTGGGACTAACCTACTAACCGGAGGCCCAGCCCGTATTGCTGTTTTTTTTGCCTATTTCAGTATTTCGAAGAAAAGGAATATCAAACGGAGTCCAAACGGAACGAAACCTTCAGGAGCGTGATTTTTGGAACGAACGTGATCCGGAGAGCTTGGAGTGTAAGTAAATAAGCAGCCGAGGCCCCCACGAGATAGGAGGCCCCCCTGTAGGGTGTGCCCCCCTGTCTCGTGGGCCCCTCGGGCGGCCACCGACGTACTTCTTCCCCCTATATATACCTATGTACCCCGAAAACATCCAGGAGCACCACGAAACACAATTTCCACCGCCGTAACCTTCTGTATCCGCGAGATCTCATCTTGGAGCCTTCGCCGGCACTCTGCCGGAGGGGGAATCAACCATGGAGGGTTTCTACATCAACATCCTTGCCCCTCCGATGAATTGTGAGTAGTTTACCACAGACCTACGGGTCCATAGTTATTAGCTAGATGGCTTCTTCTCTCTTTTTGGATCTCAATACAATGTTCTCCCCCTCTCTTGTGGAGATCTATTCGATGTAAACTCTTTTTCCGGTGTGTTTGTCGAGATCCGATGAATTGTGGGTTTATGATCAAGTTTATCTATGAATAATATTTGAATCTTATCTGAATTCTTTTATGTATGATTGAGTTATCTTT